>CM032782.1:1200000-1638504 GCA_019155195.1 Avicennia marina
ACAAGCGAACAGCATCTAGCTTCTGTTTCAGGACCTCTATCGCGTTGAGAAACAATTGGGAAGCTTTTATCGCGCCAGTTGTCTCAACTGTGAAAATGAAACTATCTTCTTTGGCATGGATCTCCACAAGGCCAGGTTTCCCCATTGCGTCAGCTTTCTTGATCACCTCATCATCGTAGGTATATGCCTCAGCATCATTAACATAAACCTGAAAGGAGGCAAGAGAAACAACAAAATTAGCATCATATGGGACAACAATACATTATAAGAAACTCCCATTTTCAATTGCCATTACCATCAAAGAGAACAAACTCCAGATAAATATGATACAGAACCACAAATTTGCAGGATTATTGGAACCCAGCATGCATGCAAAATATAGAAGTATGCAGAATACAAGTTCAAAAGCAAAATTCCAGTCAGCTTCTATTAAAAATTAAGCTTATTAAAAATTCAAGTCAGCTTCTATTAAAAATTAAGCTTATTACAATTTTAAGTATGAACAAATTCTCCATTCGATCTGTCCTTGTTTCAAATTTCCATTTGCTTCTTGAATAACCCGTTACATTTCCCCCGCAAATTATAATCTAATCAATTCCATCTTCACATGAAATTGGAAACCTACACTTGTCTAAACCAAATCCCAGCATTACTTGCACCTCAAGTTTCGACCTGGGGCCAGAAAGTCATGTGAAAAATCTCTAAAATTTAGGCAAAGCACCATCCCATTCCCAAAAATGGATTTACGAACATATATGCCAGTGACATAATCTTCCAAATGCAATTGATCATAGAATCAGTGTTTCAACAACGTACATCTCATTGGAAAAATCAAGACATGGTGAAGCAAGCAGAATCCAATATACCAAAGTATAGAACCAAGAAAGCTATATTAAGTAATCAAGTAACATCACATCATATAATTCAGATAAGAACATTGCCTCGTATATTAAATATTCAAGGCCATTTCTGCACGTGAGATACATTTTTTTCCTTTGGTCACTTTTCTGTCGAAATCATTTGGATTGCCATACAACTTCGATATCTCGAGACACATATTATGCAGAAATGTACCCGAAACATGTAAGGGGCCCATTCTAAGAGAAACAGACCGAACACCATTGGAAGAAGAAGAACAAGCATGCCAAACTTCAACAAAAATATGACTGACTATAAATCATTGTAGAATAAAAAATTCTTCACATGCAACATAAATGCATTGCAAATAGCACTTCAATGGAGGAAAAATGGAAAAAAAAGGAAAATGGTAAGAATCTGCAGTTAGTGTATATGGAGAAATTCTAGGATGGCGCAGCATGATTGTATCAACCAAGCGTCAGTAACAAGCCATTATTACCGCTATTTTTAAAAAGCAAATGTAGAGAAGCAAAAACAATGAGAACCAGATCAACAAACACTCATCATTTACTTGTGTGTACCGTGTATGATTCCAAATCCAAAAAAGGCTACTAAGACAAATGATCAACCTGTTGGGAATTAGGATTAATGTCAAACACTTTTGTGGGGCTGCTCTCAACGAATTCCTTTTTCTCCTCAAGGGTTAATGTTTCCATCAACTCTTCATTGATGTAAATCTCAGGTTCATACATGAAAGTGACAGTTGCTGCAGGTGACCATTTGGCATGATCTTTGCCAATTCCTTTCCGAGCAATGGCTCTTAAAATCAGCTCCTGACCACGGCGCAGCTTCACAATAATGATACCCCTATATCATAACAGACTTAATTGTATTATTCATACAAGCAAAATTAACAACCCCCCCCCCCCCAAAAAAAAAAAAAGAAAAAAACAGAGAGGAAAGCACATCAAGTTTACTTGAAAGTAAAATTATTTTCCAAACGTATAAAAAATGAGGCAAGATACACCCGAGTTAGCTATCGTCCAAATTCCAATGATTCAAAGTGAAAAAACTTCCAGGATAAAGCAAGACTTGGGTACACACAAACAGACCTTTAATTACACTATAAAATGAATGAGGCAAAAGCTGGCTAGTGAGTGGTAATCTCTATGAGTTTTAAGTGAATCCTGCATGAATTCAAAAGAATATGCACATACAAAACAATAATATCACGCGACTTCTATTTATGCACTATAGCAACTTCAATAATTGATATTACATATTTATGCTGAAGTCATAACATAATGCTAATATAAAAAATCAGGGTCTGGTTTGTTGGCAGTAGCAGCATCAGCAGATCATTACTATTATCACCATCATCTTTAGTTATTTATTTATTTAATAACTTTGAAACATGCAGATAAACAAGAAACAGAACCAAAATACCCAAAAGGTCAGAAATAACTGAACCAAACCAATTAGGTCAATAATATACTGGGTTCAGCATTTTGGTCTATGAAATACTCAGTTCATCAAAACCTTGGTTTGTTATGGTTCAGGTTGGAAAAGTTTTAAACCACGAACAACCCGCGGTGAGTCATCTACTAGAAAAGGCAGAGGTTGAATTTGATCTTTCTAGACACATGAAATTAGGCAAAGATGCATTTATTGAAAATTTTACTGTAAAAGCATTACAAGTTTAAAAAGATCAAGGCCAATTCTGATATGAGTTCCTCTGATTCTCAAATAGAATTCTTGGTCTTTTTACTTCTATTCCCTTGTCTATGTATCAAGTATCTTCGTATGGTAAGCCAAGCAACCTGATTTTATCACAGAGCCCTTCTCCAAAATATATCTGTCCCAACTCATCTATTTCCCCATAATCTCCAACTGGTGTTGCAAATTATCATGATGGTGACAGTTAAAACTGGCTGATTTCTTCATGTATTAGAAAAACATCAAGGATCTTCTCTTACAGATTTTCTCGAGCGTTATCAGTTGTCGATTAATAATTTTTTCCCCAGCGCCAAACCTAAAACCAAGCTTGCAACTCAAATAAATAAATAGATAGATAATAAAGCTTACAAACCCTCCTAAAAATTATGTTTGTTTGCAAATTTGCAACCTGCAAAATCAATTCTTCTAAACAAACCAACCATTAAAATAACACTTTTTAGCCATAATTTTGACACTTTCACGAAAATCTCCAGACATATCTAAATTCACCATTAGCAGCGTCAAATAAGTCCGTATACCAACCATAACAAACACAGAATTTCAAAAAAATTCAAAACATAAATTCGCTAGCACATAAAGTCATAGAGCCAAAAAATAAAAGGAAAAAGGTTACCTGTTCTCCGAGCTATCGAATCCGCTTGACGAATCGGAGAAATCAACCGGTACAACGGTGTGGTCAGAGCTGTAAAGGTCCTTAGAGGTAACGTCAAGCGTCTGGTCGTTAATGCATTTGGCACGTAAATGGAACTCGACGGAGCAGTACTCACACTGGCCGTCTCCGTCGCAGGCGTCGCAATCGCGGGAGAAGCGCATGGACATGGCACGCTCACTGGTGAGAGGAATGAGGCCGAGGCGGTGGGCAATGAACTCATCGTTCAGAACCGACGAGTTCACCTCGATTTCCACCAAATCGATAGCGATTGTGGGAACTTCAGCGATCATCACGCGCCGGAGCGCGTTGGCGATGCTGGCATCGGTGTCCCGCAGCTCGAACTTCATGAAGTCGTCCCTTAATGTCCGAATTTTGATTTTCGGGAATCTCTGGTACGAAACGCCCTCCATTTTCGATTTGGCGGTGGTTTGCCTACAAACCCTCTTCCGATGGGGATATGAATGTCGGAGATGCTCGTTGCCGTAATATAGGCCTTTGTTTTATATGGGCCATATTCACATCAAAGCCCAATGTAATATCAATTTGGGCTTACATTTCATCTTTGGGTTGTGTTTTCAATGGGCCAATAAAGAACTGGGTTGAGCTTGACCCGATTCGGCTAAATTTCCCACCTAAATTGATTTGAGCCTAGCCCAATTTTATAGATGTGTAGAAAAACTCAAGCCCAAATTGGAACTTCGATATATCGTTGGGCCACTCCGAGCTGTATTTCAGCTGACAGCAATGAGCCTTCGACTGCTGTTTCTGTAAACCCTAAGACATTCATCCCACGAATCGCAATGCATTCTGGTTTCAATCGGATTTTTGGTTTGAGAATCTTCGTATGCCAGTGAGTTAATATATGTCAATTGCTCTCGTTCAGATACAAGAAGTTATAATTATAGGAACCAAAATTGCCAACTGACAATGGGGAAAGCCAGCTCGGGGTAAAATCGATACGAATCTTTATTCCATCTCTGTATCTGTCTTTTTCCAAGTTCTGTGTGCGATTGAATTTTACGGTTTTTTTGTTCTTTTTTCATGATTTTTCAGATCGGATGGAAAGACTCGTGCCGATCGTAAGTTCGATAAGAAAGTTCGGTTTTATGAATGTAAGTATATGTTTTTCTTTTTTGTTTTTTTTTCAAATGAAATCATTTGCAATTGTCTATCACCGCGAAAATAACAAATTCCATAATGTAGTCACTTGGGTGCCAGTTGATTGATCATATATTAGTAAGTGATGTTTAATTATCGTTTTTCATCAGCATTAGCTGCCATACACCGCCTGCCTTAATTCATTGGACCTAAATTTCTTCATAGCGTTTGTTTACATTTTTATTTTCGTATATAACTATGATTTCATGCTTGATTCTATGGAAACAAAAATGAATTTCTTGACATGGGTTTCGTGCTTCGCAGTGGTCAGGGGTGCTGTAGCTAGAAAAACTATTAGTAAGGTATGATTCTTCGTCTAGCTTTCTCCATTTACATGATTCAGGATATTTAGATATCCTGGTAGCTGCTGTAATTAGATTTAAACATGACGGGGGTGCAGTTATAGATTTTTAGTAGGTACTGCTCATGCGTTCGCTCCTTCAGGAGGCTCAATAAATGACACATGTCCTATGTCCTCCTTTATTTTTATGTACACTTTTTTCTTTTTACTTTTTGACTTTTCATGTTTTTTCTTGAAAATATGGAAATTTAAGAGTTTTTACTAGAAAAATGACATATTATAAATTCAAGAGTGATATTGACTTGGCAATTACATTTTACCATTTTTTTTATTCAAAATAAATGTTTGAAAAATAAGTATTAGTAAAATATTTTTTGTGTGATAAAAAGTATTTTTGAATCATTTATGATATTAATATTTCAGATTGTCATGAGAAAAGCGTATTTGTGAAAAATATAATTTTTTTCTTTTGAAAAATGTGTAATTAATTAGTAGTATCATATTAATTTTTTATGGTTGAAAGATAAAAGCATATCTATTTTTTATTGATATAATAATTTGAATATGTAAATATACAAATACCTAGGAATGAAAATGCACAATTATTGACACTAAATTAAAATTTTCTGGTTTAACTCACTAGACAAAAAAGAAAACAAAAAAGGAAGACAAAAAGTCAAAAAATAAAAAAAGTAGTATACAAAAGCATAAGAGGATGGCATGGGACACGTATCATCCACTGTAGGAGCAGTGCTCTCATGAGCATCAACTAAACCCTCTTGAAGTATATATTGGTATTTTTGTTATCAATTCTAAAATTTTTTCTGTCCAGTATATCACTAGTTCTGTTTTTGGATGAATCTCACTTTCTTCATCGCCTTCCATAGGAGTGGATAAGCTTTGCATCCATAGATGCTTCTTATATGAAATTGAATGTATTTCATGTCATGGGTGTTGGTTTACTTTCGGGGTACGAACAAGTCCAAACCAATATCAAGTTGAGTTAGGGTAGAAATTTTAGGCTCAAATTCTACTCATATTGATTTGAGTTGAGATCAAGTTCAGTGCCAGGAAAAAAGTTCATTCGAATTTGGGCTCTAACATTTTGCAGTTCAAATTGAAATGAGCTTGAGCTTAAATTCAAGGTTATTAATTTTTAATTTTTTAAAAAACGTATTTTTTGTTAAAAATTTACCAGCCAAATTGAAATATTTATAAAAGCTGAAGCATGTTACAATATTAGTTTAAATTAATATTTAAAATTATAGAATTAATATTATTCTAAAATATTAACATATTTTATATAAAAATAAAAATATCAATTTAAGTCATTGAGTACTTACTACTTAACACAATAATTTAACTTTATTATGTATAAACCAATATATAGAATAAATAAGTATGAAATTCGTAATTCATTTTATAATTTCATGATATAAATAAGTTTATGAAGGATTTTTTTTGTCTTGAATTAAATTATATAAGAAGTTAATAACAATTGTATATACGTATAAGTATTTAGCTGGATAAATGTTGTTCTCATTTACTAGACAATATTATTATAGTTTTATTTTCTAAAATATTGTTTAAAATTAAATTATAAAGGGACATGTAGTTGTTCGTATAAAGTAATAAATAATTTACAAAAAAAATGTTTCCAATGAATTGAAAATTGATATGGAGATACAGAAATATAAAGTATAGATATTATACTAAACAATTATGTATAAAACATGCATTGATATACTTTATTTTTATATATATTTCACATAACATTAGTAAAAATATCCCATTATTGCTATTATATAATTTAAAAATAAAAAGTATTTACTAAATGTAAATTTAATATATTTTTTTTGAATATTTTTGTATTTTTATTTATCTAATGTTTTATATTTATAATAATCAAATTAATACATGAAAAATAAAGTATATCATATGAAGTTTTCATTTAGTAAATGATTTTTACTTTTGAATTATGCAATAGGCATAATGAGATGTTTGTACCAGTATTATCTGAGATATATATATATATATATATAATTAAGTCCTATCAGTGCATGTGTTGCAACTCGCCTATTTTTTTTATAAATAATTAATTAGTTTAAGATTTATAATCTATATTTGTATATCTCTATATTAATATTCAATTCATTTACAGAATTTTGTGTAAGTTATCTAATAATTTATGCATACAATGATATGTTTTTTAATAATTTAATTTTTATAAAATATTTTAAAATATAAAACTTGCATAGTATGCTTTAACTAACGATAACTATATTTATTTGGTCAAATAGTTATACACATACACAGATTCTATTAACGTCTTATGTAATTTAATTCAATACAAAAAAAAAAAATCGTATGGTACACTTATTTATAAAATAGCATTATACAATTAATTAAAAGGTTCTTGTTTTTGCATTTTATAATTTAATTTATACATAATTGGACTAAATTATTATGATTATCAGTAAGTTTTCACTTGACTTAATTCATATTTTTTCTAAATTAGCTTAAAATCTGTTAATAATTTTATATTAATATTAATTTTATAATTCTAAATTTTTAGTTGAACTAATACTCTAACATGCTTTATTTTTTTATAAAATTTTTCAAGTTTTTTAGTCAATTTTTAACAAAACATTTTTTTTAAAAAATAAACATGAGCTCGGCTTAATTTGAATTCAAAAATATTAGAGTTCGATCTCGAATGAGCTTTTTAAGCTTGAATTTAAGCTTGATTCAAATTAATATTTGCCAAGCTTGAACCAAATATTTTAATCCATAGCACGGACTTGAGTTTGGCTCATTTACTGCCTTACTTATTCATCGAGTTATGATTTCCTTGTGATGGGGGTTTATGCCACTCTAACAGGAAGAGATTATGGGAATCCCTGCATGTCTGTGGCTCAGATGATTTAAAATACACATTGAGAATGTTATAGGATATAATGCATGCTGTTTTCCAGATCTAGCAGTTCCTCATAATGGCTGACAGATCATTCTACGAATCAATTGTTTGGTTATATTGACTTTTGAAGAAGTAACATTTTCACAACCAGGAGAAACAGAAGAGGAGCCGGCAAAAGAAATTAAAGGCATATGATCTGTCTTCCCTCTCTGAGTACCTCCCAGAATTAAAGGCTCCACTGAAGTCAGGACCTTCTGAATTCAAACTTGATTGTAAAACAAGAAATAACTTAGTGTCAGTATCAAAGACTATTTGAAATGTTCAATTTGTTGCTTCATATTGTTGACTTGTTCCTGCAATATTTCCTCTCAGGCTGAAAGAGGGGAATCAGTTGAAGACTGTCATCAGCCATCCGGTTTTCCAGTCAGATCCTTTAGGGGCTATATATCAACATTTGCAGAATACACAGCCAGTTGTTGATGAGAAGCCGAAGAGAAAGGATAGTAAAGCTAGAAAAAAAGCAGAAAAGAAAAAGTCTGGCGCCTCACAATCTATGGAGATTCAATAGTTGGACTTGGCCTTTGATTTACAAACTTTTGGTAACTCACGGTACCAATTACTCTGATATTCTCTCTAGTTGTCTCATGCTAGTCTGCCTATCGCATTTGCGATGCGATTCATTATCTGCTATTTATTGATGCTCCAGTAAGCCTGCATATGACTAGATGACAAGACTGAGATCTTATTTTACCAGTCTCATTAGTGTAGCAGTAGAAAATGAAATTTTTAGCAGTAATTGACTGTGAAGTCCACTATTATGTTTTAAAAAAAGTGTAAAAGCAAAAGGAAAAAAGATATAAAATTTGAAATATGTAATTAGATGGAAAAAAGCAAAACAGAGCATGGACTTCAGATATGTGTAAGAAGGTAGTTTCAGATTTGTACTTGGATTATGGTATATCCATTGATGACAAATTGACAATAGAACGTGTAAGCCTATGATCTTGTCTCTGTAAAGCTAGAATTACAAATTGAATCATCATACTTCCATACTGCTTTTGGGAAAGATTGAAGATGAAGACTGCAGCCAGAACTCCCACCAGTAGCATCACTGCCAAACCTAATGCTGGCGACGGGGTTGCGAGCTCAATACCTCTCTGGATGCATTTTTTTCGAACAACACATGCAATCAGTTGTGTATCTGGCGCTCGTAATAAGCCTTGGCAAAGTGTAGCAGAATTAGGGACTACTTCAAATCCGACAGACTAGAAAAATCACTACCTATCATCACTATTGCAGTCGGAATAAAATTTGAGCATCTCCCGCGGAAGCATCTTCGATGGAGTTTGTAAATCTGGACCCAAAAAGAAATTTTGAGAGAGAGAGAGAGGGAGGTCATACAATAAATACCCTGCATGATAATATGATTCAGTTTGAGGGAGAGAGAGAGAGAGAGAGATCATACAATAACTACCCTGCATGATCATATGATTCAGCATGGTCAAATGCCTGCAGGACAAAGATCTATTTTGATCTCCTACGAAACTCAAGATGACACGGCACTAGGAGTAAATTGCTGTCAATTTAAAATTTGAACAAAAGCATTTGCAGGCATGGAGTACCTCTAGAAGCCCTTCTCCAGTGATAATTGCAACCCCAATAGCAGCTTCAAAACCAGTTATAACCATCCGCCCAAGCCATGCATCCAGCCATTTCCTTCCTTGGTGCTGCTGCTCTGATCCGATACTATTGGGAAGTATCTGAAAGAGTGTCAACCCAAAAACCTCCTAAAGCCATGCGCATTTTAAATTCTAAATTGAATAAATTATTATACCAGCTTATCTACACATTCTTTTATGATAAATAATATCAAACTTATAAAATAATTAAAATAAAGAATAATTAATCTTAAAACTCAAACTGAATTTTGTCGCTCTGAAATATTGCACATAAACATGTGATGCGTATCACATCCGATGCATCATGTGAAATTATATCTCATCACGTACTCACAGTATAAGGGCAAATTTTTTCACATGGATTCGAAAATTAAAGACAATGAAGTAACACATCATGCCCTCCAAATTTTGGGATGAAAACGGTTTTCCAAGAAGTTTACAGACTCCTTTAATGAGGAGATAGAAGAAAAAGGATTAAGAGGTACTAGATGCAACGGCAATACTCACTTCACAAAACACACGATTTTGTTACATAACCAGGTTATTTATTTCCTAAACTTGAGCTTCTAAGAACAAAAGCAAATGTATCAAAAGTGGGGTGCTGTGATGAAGAAGAACGTGATAGACGCATTATAACTTAAGGTAAACAAATTCCTCAACAGCTGGGATTTCTCCAATCTTCTGTAGTGACTGCTTGCTTGGTTCCTCATCGACTCCAATTGCCATCACAGCATGCTTCCTTGGCGCTATCCTTCCGACGCTCATGAAGCTTACATTCACATTCTCCTCAGCCAGAATGCTGCCTACCTTTCCAATCATCCCGGGTTGATCAACTTGCCTGCAGAATATGATACTGCCCTCCAAGCTCACGTCGACTTCAAAAGACCCTACCTTCGTCAAATGTGTTATTCCATCTTTAACCCGGCCTTCCAATTTAACGTCCCCAGAATCAGAGATGGCGCTGGCAAATTTGGATTCCACGTTCGAAATTTGAACCTGGATAGACTCAAGCGGGCTCTCGGGTGAACCATCCAGGACAATCCGTTCTTCAGTTATGCGAAGTCCTCTCTGTTTAGCAGTGAAATCTGCATTAACCAAGTTCACAAAAGTACTTGATACTGGCTCGATCAGACCCTTGGTAATCATGGCACGAAGTAGCCTTGTGTCAAGATCATCTGGAGCTCTGGCAGAAGCATATGTAACTTTCACAGTTTTTACGCCACCCCCACCTGCTACTAATTGGACAGCAAGTCTACCAAGCTTCTCAGCAAGAGTAACAAAAGGCTTCAGCTCAGTGAGAACCTACATTAGCAACATCAAAACAAAAATAAATACTCAAATTAGATCAAAGCATAATAAGAGATAACACAGAATCAACAAAGACCAACGGCAATGTAAGTACCTCAGCAGGAACCATGGGTGCATTGACTGCAGTGGCAGAGAGCTCTCCCTTCAAGGCTCCAACAACAGCTTCAGCTATTTCAATAGCTACCTCTTCCTGAGTACACATCCAAACAGCAGGGCGAAAGAATTAGAATCTAGTGTATATATATATATAGAGAGAGAGAGAGAATCTAGTGTATATATATATAGAGAGAGAGAGAGAGAGAGAGAGAGAGAGAACAACAATCTGCACACCTGAGCTTCCTTTGTACTGGCACCAAGATGTGGAGTTGCAGTTACGTTTTCATGTCTTACCAGCTTGCTCTCCTTGGCCGGTGGCTCTTGCACGAAAACATCAAGTGCTGCCTGAAACGATGCTGGAGAGGATTAGGAAAAAGTGCACAGTTTCATTCATAAAAGATCCAGATCAAGTGTCAAATAAGGCCATTTTGTTTTCTGAGTGAAGCAAAAACCTGTGAGACAATCCCAGCATCAAGTGCCTTCACCAATGCATCTTCATCGATAACTCCCCCACGCGCAACATTAACGATCCTGACACCTTTCTTCATCTTGGCAAAGGTTTCGTCGTTTAGAATTTTTGATGTGGATTCAGTCAGTGGCATGTGGAGCGAGATGAAGTCAGCTGATGCAATAGCTTCCTCAAAGCTCACAAGCTCTACGCCGACCGCATGGGCACGGTCAGCAGCAGCATAGGGATCGTGTGCAATGACATGCATACCGAGACCTTTGGCACGCCTAGCAACTTCTGATCCAACCTTCCCAAACCCCAACACTGCAAGCGTCTTGCCAACAAGAGACACACCAACGTATTTGTTTCTCTGCCATTTGCCTGGAATTACGGTGTGATAGTGAATAATTCAGAGAATTTCATGAATTAGAAGTTAGTGTCAGAACAAACCCCCAACGTTTGAACGGACTGTAATTTTCAACATCCAATAGGATCTCAATAAGATTGGAAAAGGGGGATTTATTTCAAAATTGCAGCTCATTGCAGACATCACAAAAATCAGATCTAACAACTTCCAAAAAAAAAATCAGATCTAACACGAGAGTCACCCAATCGCAAGACTAGTTTGCGCGTTTCAAATCTAGAAGTTTAATGAAAAATAAATATGTAATCGCCTCATCAATTCAGTTCATCCTCAGAAACACGGAAGCAGATTAACTATTCGAAGAAATGCTTGATAAAACTCACATTCCAAGTAAATTAATACACAAAGCATAAATTGAACGACACACGCTTATGATATTGGGCACGCATTTCTTTTCCGTGTGTCAAAAATCATGTCAATCGACTAACCATCTTTAACGGATGCATCGGCTTGAGCAACGTTCCTAGCCATGGCAGTCAAGAGTGCGATCCCGTGCTCCGCGGCGGCGACGGTATTCGCAGTCGGCGCGTTCACCACCAAACAGCCGTGCTCGGTCGCCGCCGCCAGATCTACGTTATCGATCCCAACTCCAGCTCTTCCGACGACTTTAAGCCGTCCGGCCGATGACTCGAACACCTCGCGGCTCACTTTAGTCCCACTCCTCACAATCAGCGCATCGCAGAGCGAGATCTTGGTGCAGAGCTCCTCAGAACTGAGATTATACGACAAGTCTACATTCGCGAACTCTTTGAGGAGCTCCAACCCCGCTTCCCCTAGCTTCTCGGCGACGAGAATTGTCGGCTTCGCGTCCATCGAGAGGACGACGAAGCGGCGGCGTTGGTCGCCATGGTGGCGGAAGGAGAGGTTGTTGACACCGAAAGTGGTGAAGAGGGGACGGTGGCGAAATCCTGAGACGGTGGCTGAGGGTTTAAGGCTGCTGAAGGAAGCTGACGCCGCCATCTTCGACTCTGTGTCCGAAAGTGGTGTGGTGCTACAAAGTTGGTGAGGCGTGTGCGTGCGATGAAGGTGGGAAATGGTTCGATTTTATAGGCGGGCCTCTGGGTGCACGGGCGGGTCGTCGCATCCTATGATTGCCTAGCTGTTATTCTTTTTATTTCTTTTCTTGTTATTAAAATATCAAAACATAATGAATTATGTTATAAAACTTTGAAAAATAATGAATTATGTCTGGGTCGTCAGTGTTTTTTATTTAATTTATAAACAAAAATATTATAAATGAAAAACATTGATTTTTTTGCATTAATATATACAGTAATGGTTAATTTTTAAGATACCTATACAGTATTATTAAAGTTTAGAACTGCAACAAATAAAATTACATATATATTTCTCTTTCTATTTATTTTATATTACTTTTTATCTATATTACTAAGAGTTTAATCTTAATATAATTATACTAAATAAGTTTATAAACACATTTTTATTCAGCTTAATAATGATAAAATGATTTTGTATTATTATAACATATTTTTTTATTTTTTAATTATAATATTTTTTAATAAGTATAAACTAAATATTTAAATAAACTAATCTACAGTAAAATAAATTAAACTACAGCAAAAATATGAAAAACAAAGAGTTTCTTCTTTATTTCGAAGGAAAAATTTCTGTCAAAGTGAGGCTAAATATTAATTACATAATTAATGTAAGTGCATTAACTTTCAATTAGTTAATATTCAAAATGAAAATTTAGTTTCATCAAATTTTAGTAATATATAACTCCTTTTTCCCAAAAAATCAATCACCAATTATAATTACTTGTTATTGTTGTTATTTTTAATAAAGAATGAGGAAATGTAGGGATTATAAAAGCATGAAAATACCTTAAAAATTTTAGAATTAGATTTTAGATTTTAGTTTTTTTCTTTTTGTACAAAATTATCTCATTTTTAGAATTAAAATTACAAAGTATAAATTAAAGTAATATCCTCTTCTTTGTATACTTTTTAAATAATTTAATAACTCACTCAAAAATTATTTCGAAGCTGTACGGAAGCATTAATATGATTGGATATCAACGCAACGTAAAGATTAAAGCGCGTTTTTATCTCAAAATACAGGTAAAACTCGTGTGTGACAATTATAAGCACAAAGTCCTATGCAGCAACTTTAGGAGAAATCCTCTGAAAAATGGACTTTGTTTATTCTTAAATTTTGATTGTATATTTTTAAATAATTTTATTTTAAAAATTATATAAAAATAAAAATAATAAAAATAATAATTGAAAATATATTTTTAAGTGATGAGTAATTATAAAATAAACATAACCCATGCGCGTAGAGTTAAAAGGCATTACTAAATTGAGCCCTAAGCACCCTATTTTTAATAGAAGAATTTCAACTCTTAGGTTTCATTTAAATTGATAGATTTGAATTCGAAAAAATGATTTTGAGAGATAATTTAAAATGACTCTAAAAGAATTTGAAATTCATCTCACTTACTAAAATTATAATTTAAAATGAGAAGTTAAAATTTTCAAATATTTTATCACCCAAACAAATATAAATAATTTATTAGTATAGATTTAAAATCTATTCAATCAAATCCTTCAATTCAAATAAACCCTAAAAAATTTAACTTTCAATTAAATCACATTTTAAACATGCTAAACATTGCATAAAAAAATCTTATTAATTTGATAAATGCTAAATCTAACTAAATTAACTAGTATAATTATCATGAAATGAGTATTAGGATCCATATTTGACTCTTCCAACCTCACGAGAGTCTTAATATCCCCAGATTATTTCAACATCTTCGAGTCGACGTGATATATATATATATATATATATATATTGTGTGTGTGTGTGTGATTTTAATAGATTTGGAATTTATATTATCATATTTTTTAATAATTAAATTATACATATAAATAATATAAAAATAATCAAAATAAATGATCTTATTATCATGTAATCATAACATCGTCCACAACAACAATAATAAGGCCGTTCTTTAATCATCCATGATTTAAGATAACCAGTGTTCTTAAACACAAGTTGATATTGGTTTGATCAATCCGCTTTAGACCTTCACAAAAACGTCATATTAATATGTAAGTATGCTTTTTAATTTACTCTTAATTTGATAACTATAAATGAGCAAGAAAGCATATATCTATGCTTTATGCAATATTTTAAAAAATAAAATAAATATGCCCTCGTACAGCAGATGTCAAAATAAGTTTGAGTATCAGGCTGGAACATTAAAATAATTGATTTTGGCATAATGGAAACATGAAGTTTATGTTTGTGAGAGGTGTTTTTATTAGATGTGATGGCCGATAAGAATTATATTGAGATAAATAATATATTTTAAAGAAAGTTTTTAATAGGATGAATAATATCAATTATTTGAATGTATGCATAATATATATAACAATAATTGAATGATATGATAGTTTATAGGGATAATAATTATATTTTATGGTATAAATAAAACTAAATATCAGTATATTTGTAATATACATAAATATTGATTTGATTATGAATAAGTATAATGATTGAAAAATTATTAATTAGTTATATATAAGAAGAGAAAATTTTGAATTTGAACTTAAATGAAAATACTGCTGAATGATATGTTTATTAAAATGAAATTTGAGATAATGTTGAAAAATTGAATGTTGGGTTCCAAACATAACTGAAAATACCTTGTTGTGCAAGACATACTGAAATAACCAACGCAATTTTATTATTATGTTAAAAAACACTTGATAACACACACACTTTATAGGTATATTTTGCATAAAAACATACAAAAATGAAAGAAACACACGTTGATAATATGAAAAAGTGTCACAAAGGCTCTTTCTAGGAAAAGAAGCATAACGCATAAATCAAACATATGTTGGACTGGACGATGACGAAGCGATATAGAGTTGGGCCAAGAAATGGCTGGAGACAAGAGACGGCATGGCATGAGCTCCACAGAATGTAAAGGACTACGCAAGAAAATGGGCCAGATAAGTTTGGGCCAACATACGGCCCAATTTTTCCTGGGCCTCAGTCGTCAGATGAATGTTATCTTCCTGGAGAGGCAAGCCCGTGGCGTCCACGCACACCACGTTTGGGAGATCAATTCCCTTCTGTATCTCCCTTATCTTCTCAAGATGTTCCTTACCTGATGCAATCGCCACCTGCAAACAATAATCAGTGTCTGAGTTTAATCAAAATGGAAAATTCATTCATAACTCAATCATGTCAGGCAAACTGTCATGCCACGTGGCAAAGGTCATTGACTAGTGTAAGAAGAATGCAAAGCGTTGACCTGAATTACAGGAAGAGAAGGCAAATGAAGGTCTTCACGAACGTCGTGAATGAAGCTCTCAAGATTGTCCTTGTAGGACTCTGCATCCTGCTGCGAGTACGTATCCTTCTCCCCTTGGTACCACAGCAGCGCCTTGATTTCTCCGCCTTGCCCCGCCGCTGCCATGGCGCGCGTCACCATGTTCTCGTACAGCTCCGTCCCGCGAGCCCACTCCCTGATCGGCGTCCCGGCCACGGCGCAGGGCACCAGCCCCACCGCTCCCAGACGGTCCTTGACTGCTTTGGCGAACGACATCCCGGGCCCCACCCCGCACGTCCTCTTGTGGTCGATGTCGTGGTGGAGAGGCTCGCGCGCCACCTCCCACTGGAGCTGCGAGCTCAGCCTGAAGATTTTTGAGCTGTCGGGAGAGGATTCCGGCGGAACGATGCCGTCCCATTGCCGGTGCTTGTCCACGCCGCCTCGGCCCGCCATGTTGCTCTGGCCGGATAAGATGAAGATTTGTTTCGTGGTCTGCATGGCCGCGTTTGAGAACTGCATAGATGCGCTTTGCTTCGAATAACGGCGGCTTTGTTTTCTTTTCTGAATATTACTGCAACAACGTTGGATTTATAGCTGGATTTGAGTGCTGTGTGAGTGGTAAGAGAGTCCCCAAATTGAACAAAAATAATTAACTATTGTGTTAATTAAGTTTCTTTCTCACTATTTCACGGTTCTTCCTCCAAGTTGACTATGAATAAACTATCAGGTGTTTAGATAAAAAAAAATATAAGATCTTGTTAGACTATAAAAGTATACACGATTGTGAATATGTTTTTGTGTGATTATGATAAAAAAAAGTAATTAATGTTTTTAATACAATGTAACTAAAAAAATTAATATTATTTTTAATATGTAATACCCGGCAACTTATAATGCATTTCAAAATATGTTAAGTGGAGATTAGATTTAAGTTCGAGTATGAAGGTTGACTTTTGGATTGGGGTGAATTGTTTCTCTCACCCCAGAATTTTAAGCTAACAATAAAAACTTTTTCATTAAAAAAAAAAATTGACCTTTAATATATTTTGCAATTTGATAATATAAAACATTCAGCTCAACATCAAAAGGTAATAATATGAATTTAAAACATAAATTATTCAAACTCATTTCATATTAAATTTTGTTTATACTTAATTTAATTAATGACTAAATAAAATTTAAACATAGCTGGATAACATTCTATGTCATACTTTATATCCCACCTGAAGTCCTTTAGCATGAATATAGAAAAAGAAAGAAGAAAATGTTTGATTGTTACAAAAATTATGTTACACAATCTGGCCTTAGTGTCTTAACTGATAATGAAAACATCACCAATACTTAATTAGTCAGAAAAGTCTTCATAGAAACTAATAAATGGTTGACCTTGAGCTTAGTATCCTACTGGTTGGTTTTTGTTGACTTTTAGAGATGATTGATATTCTGTGTGATATGAGACATGAGGTATTCGCCTTCTCGGCTGGCCAATAATAAGCTAGTCAACTTTCCTTTCCTTTTCCTCAACCATTAATCAATCCTCATCCTTATCGAACGTTGGTAGTTACTAACTGATCGAGAAACAAATTTGAGGTTAAGAAAGCCACTTGTGAGTGTGATCAGACTTTTTCCAAGTGATGATTTAATTAATTACTTGAATTCATGCTCTATTTCTTTTTCTTCTTATTAAAATATACACAATTTATATATTGCCTATTAAAATAAGCATTTTCTCTTACTTCTATAATATTACTAGATTTTAGCAGTTAAAATACACAAGTTTCTCCCCACAAAATTCAACTTCCAAGCAAAGCTACGAAGAATGTTCCCTTATCCCTTTTATCAATATTTTCTTGCAAAACCAGACAATAAATAATGACATCCTGTAACTTGTGTAAAAATGATTAACGTATCTAGAGCATCCTAGAATACTAACTTTAGTTTTTAATACATATTTTTAAAATACATTCTAACAAAACTATACACTATCTATTATAATTAACCTCCTGCAAGTAATATTTGTATTATATAATTATATTGTATTTAAAATAAATAGTTTTCGTTAAATGAAAAATTGCAAAACAAAAGACTCGTTCACATAATTCAAAATATAAATATACATAATAAAAATATAACTTTATACATATTCATAAGATTGCCCATATATAGTAATTCATATGCTCTATTTCCCACAATAGCAAGCGTTTGAGAAAAGTAAAAATCCGTCTCCGTTTCAATTCTTTAAGTTTTGACAACAGATATTTCACTTCCACCTTAATTTTTTGTAAAAGTCATCAGACAAACACCATGGTAATTTCTGCTAATAAACCTAAACATTGGAGCCAATATGCTATCAAAATTGGCTCCAAAGTCATATCAAAGTCCAAACCACTGAACTCGTCACAACAGTCTACATTTATCCAATCCATCATTCATCACTGCTATCTTAGGCAGTTTTGAATTCTGGGAAATGAACAAACTAGAACTACAACGCGCGCGCACAGGAAACTACCAGCCACTCCATAACTTGTCCAAATATCAACAAGGTATGCATTGCCACCACTTCTCTTTCAAGTCCTTCCAAGGGAACAACAGAAGTAGATGATTCACCGTCGTACTGTTCTAAATGCTAATTGAGGGAGAATAAAGATCTATTGCAGTTGGACGAGGATTGATCCCACTTATCACAATACATGCACAAACATGAAGGATAAATCATAGATAAAAGTTCAATCCTGTGAATTTAACACGCCATAATAAATTCTGGCTAACCAATCATTTGGCAGCATCAATTTTCACTGAGATTATATTAAAACAACCCTCTTGAAGATGTATGTAGATACACAAATTACACAAGATCAATCTTGAAATCCTAGAGCTCCACAACTGAAACTAAACTTCCATGACTGTAGTCTTTATGTTCAGTGAGAGATGAGTGTCAAACGTGAAGCAAGCTACACTGCTTAAAAGTGGCCCAAATTACCACAGAAGTGTCACAACCCACAATGATGGAAAATTGTGCAGTAGTAACGAGTTATACAAGCCATTAAAGAGATTGACAATCCCTCCCTAGGGGCTTTTCCAAACCAATTCAACCAACAGAGGTTAGATGTTAAGCAACCAGCAAAGGGCACCTGTAAATAGCATAGCACTTTGAAGGTGAAACAAATTGAAAACACCACACATCAAAATACATATTAAACTTGACTACAAAGAAAATAATCTGGTTGAAAAAACCTTTGATTTTGACATGACAACTGCTCCCTTAGTGATTTAAATCATGTATGCCCCATATCATAGTTTATACTTTGAGAATGCCAAAATTTCCAGATCGTCATATATATTTCAGGAAACCAATTGTTAAAGCACATTTATATGCATTCATCTAATAAATTCAGGAGTTTGAATGGGTGGCATAATCAAATGCACATGTACTACAATTATGGGGGAAAAAACACTCAAATTCCATGTGTTACATGTCGATATATACAACTGGCGGAAAAAAACCTTAGCATCGTCCTAACAATTAATTAACCACTTATAGAAATGGATGGATGTGACCTTCCTACTGTTCAGCATATTTTTTTAACAAAATTTGAATATTTTCTATCTTTTGCCATTTGCGCTGAATCAAGTTATATAGATGCACAAGTCTAGTGTTGTCACTTAGTGTTACTTTAGTTGAAGGCACTATACACTTATCCATATACAGGACTAAACCATTCTTAAACAATGAATTTGAAATTTTCATCCACTCATTCAGATAAAATATTAGCTGGAAGTTCTCCATTTGAAACTTACTCCCTAAAAGAACCACTGCACATGTTCTAGGAAGTAACTCTCATTCACACAAACCACCTCCACATCAGAATGCTAGACAGCCACAAAAATTTTTCCTGCAAGTAAATATTTTATATTCTGGAATTTCAGTCACTCCTTTCCTTATTCCATTTCAAGTTTCTTTTCATCTGTGGCATCATGCTATGATCAATTGTGAGAAGAATAACTCATTGGGACTCCAGGATGAGATCTGAGCCACTGTGCCCTAGTAATAGTGTTACAATTTCTTTTTCTTTTTTTTTTTTCTCTTGAAATTTATAGAGCAATGTGAAGTCTCGAATGGTTATATATTATGTGATCAATTATTTTAGACTTCACCTACGAATATTATAGTCATATGCAAAAAACAATGGAAAAGGCCCACAGAAGCAAACTATCAAGGACACAGTTGAAGAGCCTGAATTTCATAAACAATATACCACATATGTTTCTCATTCTTTCGAAGTAATGCATGCTACAGTACTTTTGCCCATCAAAAACATCTGAAAATACAGCACTTTGTATTTTGCATGCATCATTGGCAACAAAGTGAAAGCTGTAGATTAATGAAAGGTAGAACAGAAACATCAATTTCCATTATGCATGAATTACCTCAGCACATTTCAAAAAGAAAACATGAACATACATTGTCCAAGTACTGTAATGGCATGCTCAAGCACATGAAATGTCCAGCCACACAAGACCCGCCACACACGAACATACAAAGAGAGAGATATGCATAGAGAGTGAGACAAGAGATTACAGTTAGTCTACTGGATCTTCTTCTTCTTCTTATTGGAAAACAGTGAAATCCTTTGCAGTATCTTGTTATCGATTTTCTGATATTGTACCACAATTATATTATATGCAACATTCAGCTTTTCATCAATTGGGTTTTGGTACTTGTCATATAACACAGGCAATGATAAACCGAGAAGAACACCTGCCATAATAACAATCGTAAAAAGCCCATATTACAACTGATACATAAATGTGGAAGTATAGTGTTCAAGTGAATTAAGACTTACAGATATAGACCAGCGTAAGAAAGTTGAAAAAACTGCCAATGTAGGAAATAACACACAAGCCTACAGCAACCTAATAAACAAACCACAAAAGAGCACCGGGCACAGTATCCCCTTCTCAATCAGCCAGAGGCACAATCAGTATTGATAAACAAAGCAAAACTATGAGAGAACAAACACCTGAGCAAAGAGGTTCAAGTTTCCATCAATTGCAATGTCATGTGCAATTGACAATGCATAGTTTACCCAAACTCGCATCTCATCAGCAGCCTTCACAACAGTTTCTTCAGAAAGCTCGAGATTGGGAATACGTGCCAGAGGTCTAAAACAGAGCAATAATTCATTCATTGAGTTTGATGATTCACTGAGAGACTTTTCAAATCACATGAAACTAAAAAAAACAATGAAACGTTTCAGATCCTAAAACCGCAAATAATATTGAGGTAGATCAACATAAAAACCCTTTCCATGAAGAACCATCAAGTTATTTCCAACGTAAGGTGGTAAATTATTTCAGTTAAATGCATTAACGCAAAAAAGATACGGGAATAAACCATTAAGCGTTCACAATAATAGAAAATAATTATACTGACCTACCTATTGAGAAGTGATGCAGATTTAGCCCAGAAAAACAAGACTGCGACGAGCAACAACAAAACGTTCGATATAAAGGATAGTAAATTGTATCCAGCGATCTCGAATAGGAACCAAAGTGCAGTAGAAGCCGCAAGAAAAACAACGCTTCGGCACCACTTTTTCCACAATAACAAGTCAGCAACTGCATCATTCTCCCCCCCAACAAATCCACAAACATCTAGTTAAATATTAACGAGGCCTAAATTGGTTCAGGAAATGAGGAAATGAACTGATAGTGGACTAAAACGATGTACCACAGGGGGGACTACAATTCGAATTATAAGTTTGCACCGCCATACCTGCACCACCGCCTAGAGCGAGATGAACCGAGAATCGACGAGAATCGCCCATGGCGATTAGGGTTCCTCGAAATCGGAACGAAACGCCAAATAAAGGCGGACGAATTAAGAAATCAACGGGAGGGAGAATCTGAAGAGGAGGATGACGGGTATTCGATGTTACTGGGAAGTCCAAACTGGGTGCGGATTTATTTTTCTTACTCTTGCCAATTAGTCCTCGATGCTTCTTTTCTTTTTCTTTCTCTTTTTGACAATTTTCTTTTCATAGTATCTGATCATGAAAAGTCTCTCTCGGTCTCCGTTTTTACATATTCCAAACTTAGTAGGATATTTTTATTTTTTATTTTTTATTTAAATTAAAATTCCATTAGTTGGTTTAAATACTGAAATTAGGATTTAGTTGCATTTATAAATCATACATTCGATTTAAATTTAATCAAACTTAAAACTAAATATTAATCCTCTTCTTTGATTCCAAACTTTAACTTGAGCTTGAATTTTAAAATTTATCAGGTTAGTTTTAATAGTTGCAACTCATAGTTGATCTTTCATATTTATATACATATATATAAACATTATTTAAAAAAATAAAAATGAGGTGAAAATTGATAGTCTAAAAGTAAGATAGATAAAAAAATAAAATAACTATTTCATTGGGTAGTATTATTGTGATGCAAATTGAAATGGGATGGAAAATTGGTGCCAGTCATAAAAGTAAAAAAGAAGAAAATAAAAATTTGTCATTGCGGCATACAACTTCATTGTGTAAAAATAAAAAAAGAAAATGATAAAAATATTTATTTTGTTGCACATTATATTCATAAATATAAAATTAGATAAGACTCAAATTGAGACAATTTCAATCCACTGGTCCATAAATATGTTTAATTTTGGGACTACTAAATTTGGACACACAATTGTCATTCATTGCATGTCTTCTACAAACGTCCGTAATTTAACTGATTGTCACGCGCCGTGCGGTTATAAGTTTGAAAGTCTTATAAATTAAACATAATATTATATAAATTTTATTTTTTATTATTTATAATAAATTTTAATTATTATAACTATTTATAATCGAATCAATAATTATTCTTATAATTTTTATACTAACATTTATTTTTTATTAATTTATAAATTTATATATTATCACATCATATCATTATATATTAAATATGTGTAAAATAATCTCCCTATTCACTCTAATATTACATATTAAATATAAATTTCATCTCTACCCAAATCATTCAAAATTTTCTCCCCATTTTAATTAGAAAGCAAATATAACCTTGTTGCCTTCAAGGTAACTTGTTGTGATGGGTATATCACAAATACTAACTTGTCTTTCATGCATTAAATTTATACTATATAAATAGGAGAATATACAATTCGATTTATTGTCATATTAAATTGAAAATTTCAATACTATAACGTTGAAAATTTAAGTATTCGATTTGATTTTAATATATTAAATTGAAGCGAATACCAAATTTGTTTTTAATATATATTTTTATATTAATATTTTACGTATTACTGCAAACTATCCACTATCCACTAAAGTAAAACATGCTTCTGGCCTTTCTAAAAAACCAAATATAGCACGGTACACTTCATTTTTTCTATACATTTTGACTAGTAAAAAAGTTTTTTTTTTCTTTTTTTTTTATAAAATTTCGGTAATTTAATTATCGAACGTAACCAACTAAAATAATTTTGGTACAAAATTAAATTGAACCAAATTAAAAATTTTAATTTGATATTCAATATGTAAATTTGATATATTAAAATTTTGATTTTTTGATTTTTTTATTCAGTTTAATTCAATTTTACCAACCGAACTCCTCTACATATAAATGACTATATATGTGTGTATATGTAAATATATAACCCTATCAAGTGACGGCATTTAGTTATAGATTGATATTCACTAAAACGACATCATTATATCCTATTTTCTTTGTTTCACGACATTTTTCCATATTATCTTAAACAACAATTGATGTATCATATATTTTTTTATACATGATTACTCACACTTTTATTTCTTTCTTTCAATTTATGTATTTTAATATAATATATAATTAAATAACTTTATTTTAACTATTGAAATCATTAAAGATGTTATGATTTTATTTTCATTTACTCTTTTGTGCTAGATTAAATAGTGGATGTATGTAATTTATCCTGACATTTAGTGCACCATTACTCTTTTCTAATTCAAGAACTTTACGGTGAAACATAAATAAAATATAATCTATAAATATTCAAGTCCATTTATTTTAAAAACTAATTAAAAAATAAAGAGACGAGTGGTGATGAATGCACCGTAAAAGGAAAAAAGGACCAAACCGACTTAAAAATAATTTTTGGTTTTGTGAGAAATGTAGTATTTTAATTATATATTTGTTCATTTTATTAAAATATCAACACTAACTAAGCATGTAATTGAATATTTAAACTTGATTTGACTCAATTTTAAAGTTCAATCTTGAATTTAAATTTGACTCAAAAAATGAAATTAAATTCAAAAAAATTTAAAATTAAAATCTATTACTATGTAATTATTAAAATATCATTGATATTTATTTAAACATATTATTGGTTGATAATTTTGATCTTTCTTCACAGACTTATATACATAACACTTTCATCTATCAATATATATATATATATATTTTTTTTTCTTCTCCCAATTTTATTATTTTTATTTAAAATTTTAATTCATTTTCTTTTTAAATTATATAATTATTAATACACTAAAAGTAATCTTAAAAATATTATTTATACATGGAGTAGTTATTTATAAACAATTCACTTTAAATCTAGTGTGCAACAGTAATAGCTCTTATTTACGCGGATGCTGGCAGTAAAACAATCAATATTATATTCTCCTAACTATTTTCTTATTCAACAAACAATTTAATATTGTTTTTAAATTTTAGTATATATTTTTTATATATTTTTATTTTAAGAATTATTTAAAAATAAAAAAATAAAATTTAAAAAATATAATAATTAAATGTATATTTTTAAACTTTTAAATTTGACAAACAAAGCCTGTATATTTAAATGCCAGATTCAACCCTTAAATTAAACTTGGAAAATTTCGAACTCAACGGCAAAAGATTAGTTTGCTTCCAAAAATACACAAATGTCACCGAAGCCATCAAAAGCAACTCCCGTAGCGGCACGACCCAAAATCAGGTAACCAAACGCTCCCCGAGATTTTCATGCGATTTCAAAACACCCTCTTCCAATCAAAATTCGACGCGTGTTCATCCAGCATGACCACCCATTATAGCCGGTGAACCGGTAACTATTCCACCCCCTTCTTAGCCAGTTCTTTCGGTTACCCTAATTCCCACCGATTCTTCGCTTTAAATAGCGTCTCCCCCTTCCCTCAAACGTCTCTGTACAGAATATATCTGTACATCTTCAGAGTATATTCCTTTTTTGTTTTTTTACGGCTAGGTTTAGGGATTTACCTGTATTTATGGCGGCGGGGAATAAAGAAGTTTTTGACAGGATCAAGCGGCCGTGGAGTTCGGACGAGGATGAGATGTTACATAAGCTTGTGCAGCTGCACGGCAGCAGGAATTGGTCGTTGATAAGCAGGTCTATTCCTGGGAGATCGGGGAAGTCTTACCGCTTGCGGTGGTGTAATCAGTTGTCGCCGGAGGTGGAGCACCGTCTGTTCTCTGCTGAGGAGAACGAGATCATTCTCAAGGCGCACGCTAAGTTCGGGAACAAGTGGGCGAAGATCGCGAGGCTACTCAACGGACGTACCGATAACGCGGTCAAAAATCACTGGAACTCGAAGCTGAAGCGGAAGTTCGCCGATGCAGTCTGTAAGGTAGGCGGCGGCGGCGATGAGCGGCCTGTGCAGGTATTGAGGCGAGCGGACAGCGGAGATGTTTCTGTTGCCGTGATGAATGACTTGAGGATCAGTCCGGAGAGCTTATGCCTGTCGAATTCTTATATAAGTGACTCCGAAGATCATGTGAAGTTCTATTTTCCAGTGGCGCCTGGAGTGGAATCCCCGGCGGCGGCGGCGGCCGCCGATGAGGACAACGATGATCGGGACTTGACCTCGTTGACTCTTCGTTTGCCAGGGATTGGGGCCAATGAGGTCGGAGAAAAAGACTCCGTATTGACTGCACGCAGACGCAATGAGAATAGCGAGTTTCCAACGTCATTGATGGTGAACTCGGATGAGAGGACGGAAAGGCCGCCGTTTGGTCTGGAGCTAATTGCCGTCATGCAAGACATGATCAAGACGGAAGTCAGAAACTACTTTTCAAGACTTGGAGGTTAATGTTGTTGCTGGTGGAATTTTTAGCCCGAAACGTATTGGTTTGAATGCAAAATTCGCACAATTTTCACCCATTCAAAATTCAAAATTTTAAACACATTACGAATCAGAATAATGCATTTTATCTTCTCCTCCTCTTACTTTTACGTTATTTTCAAAATTTTTCGTGTATGTTCTTTCCACCAAAATGGCTATGTTTGGTTTTATTATTATATATTGTTATCCTGCACACAATTTAATCACTTTGTCCCTCTTGTTTTTTTTAACATATTTTTTGAAAAAATAATTAAAAACCCCACGAAACTACGGCTTTTTACCATCAATGTCACAGTGTTGAGTACAACAATTTCTACTTCAGAATTTTGATCGTGTTCTAATTAATCAGCAAGATTTTTTTACTAGAAAGATATTATTATATTTTTATCATACAGCGTTAATTATAACGATTTTCATTGTAGGAAATCAAAAGAGCACAGACCAGTTTGACAGTTGGGCTCCTCGCTCGTTTGAGTTTTCATGACTATGCTTTTATCTTTACGAAATCCAATATATACAGTTAACCTAATATAATCAATAATCACTCCTGGTCATTTATATACTCTCACAATTATATTTTTTCAAGTATAGTCTTAGATTGGTTGATAAATAGTGGAGTAGTTCAAAAGTACACTTGTTTCTATCAAATAACTTTCATTTGTTTTCTCTTAGCTTGCCAATTCTTTCTATTCATGGTTCTCTCTTTTTCTCATATAATTACGTTATATATCAAAAACAAATGATTATGATTCTGTATTTGTATTTAAATATAATCTATCATTGTATGATTTTTTTGTATTTATATTGTAATTACGTAAAGAAAATTTGATTATTACATGGCATGTGTCATTAAATTATTTATAAAATTTTTATTATATTTGATAATTATTATATTTAATCTTTCAAATTTTGGCTTTCTTCTTTAAAATTTTATATTATTTTTAAAACACACTCAAAAAAGCAAGACGAAAAATAAAAGATACAAACAAACATACCTAAATTTGATTATTGGGCGAGGTACAATCAAGACTTTATGCGGTCTCAAAGCCTAAATTAGTAATTCGAGAATTGCTTTAAGCAAATTTGCACAATTGGTTTATAATTTAGATGCATATAGCAATCACAAAAGAATTGGTTTGGTTTCATTTTTCACAACTAAAAAATACACAATATAATACTTATATTTTTTAAAATTTATCTCTTTTTTATCATATTTTTACTCAATTTTTAAGAAAAACAAACTTAAAAAACACGGTCAAAAAACAAAAATAGACAGTAAATTAGATCGCACTTATATCTATTAAATTGATAAATCCATCGCATTAATTGATAAACAGTGGAGAAGTTCAAAAAAGTACATTTATTTCTGTCAATCAACTTCCATTTTTCTCTTTTAGCTTGCCAACTCATTCTTTTCATGGTTTTCTCTCTCTCATATAAATACGTTATGTATCAAAAACAAAAACTATGATTTTGTATTTATATTTAAATATAAAATATCATTGTATAATTTTTTTGATTTATTAAGTAAAGTGAATTTGAAGATTATATAGCATATATCAATAAATTATTTATTATATTTAATAACTATATTATTTAATTTTTACACACGCACAACATGTTCAAATCACTAGTTAAATTATTATTTCAATCATTGCTTTCAAATTTTGGCTTTCTTTTTTGAGTTTTATATAATTCTTAAAACAACACTCAAAAAATATAAAAACAAACGTACTTAAAGGTCTAAAATAATAATTTGGGAATCGCTTCAGGAAAATGTGCACAACTGGGGTATAGTTTAGTTGCATGGAGCAAGCACAAAAGAATTGGTTTGTTTTTATTTTTAACGACTAAAAATATAATATTCAATTATTATATTTTTTTATTTTTTATTTTTTATTTTTTCTCACACCTCACTTACATATATATTTTAATAAAAACACACTTTAAAGCCCAACCCAATTACTAGCCTGTCTTTAGCATTCACACATCATTTGCAGTCTACCAGAATCTAGAGTAGGAAGGAGCAAAATAGAAAGGGGAAATTAAAAAAATAAAAATAACAGGCTTGAAATTGGAGAGAGCTTCAAATCTGATCAATACGTAACGAGCACACGAAGCCTTAGTGAAATCAATCCAAGCCAGAGGGCATTAGAGGAGAAGAAGATGCTTCCCACCTCTTCATCGGCAAAGGCTCGTTCGGGCGCTAACGCCCGACTCAATTCCTTCTTCCCTCATTACCTCCGAAGGATAGTCAAGGTTTTGTTGCCCTCTTCTTCGTACAATTTCTTACTGTAAATTATTATGCTAATATAGATCAGATCTTAATCCATGGTCGTAAATTTGATCTGGTCTTTCTAATTATTGTCTCATTGTGCTTGACTTGTGAATTGCGGCTTAACTATGTGTTCTTGCGTTTTGAATTTTGTTTATGGTGAACGACGTGAGATTAGTCGATCAATAGGAGAGATAAGGTTTGAATGTTTGTCCGAGTACCATGACGCTTTCATTGCGTTTCCTTGTCTTAGTTTGGGCGGTACGGATTACTTGTTACTGGAAGAATGATTTAGAGATACTTAAACTCACGGCAGCTAACATTGTATTTCAATAGGCAGCAAACCGTGGGGCGGAATTAAGATACTTTTAGTTTCAGCTAACAACGGTTTATTTATTTGAGCAATATCCGATAGGAAACATTTAAATTAATTGTTATACGCTGGTGACTGATCTTGGTTTGGTTTATTCCTTTGGTTAAACTGCCCTCGCATGCAACTTAAATAAGGAAAAACAAGGTAAAGATCTAAGTTCTCATTGATTTCTGCACAATTCTGCATCAAGGCCAGTGTTTTGGGCCACTTCTGGGATTTTACCTAGCATTTGACAATCTTTGTTTCTGTCCAATTCTTGTGATCCATGCAACAACATTGTGTTTCTTACATATTTGATGTCCTTGCTGTTACTGAAACTGAGAACGTGAGGTTCGATCTCATCATTTCTCCTTGGCATGGATTTTAGTTGCCGAAGCAAAAATATGAACTTCCTGATATTGCTTTTGTCAGCTGTCCAATGATTGTTCAACATCCTTCTTACCTGGAAACTATAGTAGAGCATTCAGTTGTGCTATTTTAAGATACCATAACCGAAGTAGAAGAGTACAAAGGCAGTAATTGATTTTACTTAACTGATATGATAACTATGGTACTAGGGATGACTAGGATTGCTTATAGAAGGCCTTGTTGAAATTTCTCAGATTAAGTAGACCAAGCTACAAATCGAGTTGCATAACATTTTAATATTTTTGACTGTAAAATATTCTTGCTGACTAAAGAAAATTATGAATAATAGTGTTTTTCCCCAATGTTCAGCTTCACTTAAGGTTAATCTCTTTTTTCTCAAAGACAATTAATTAATATACTAGTTTAGAAATGAAATAATCTTTCATAAAAGAAACTTCTATTGAAAGGAAGACATATAGTACAATATAAGGTGAGAAGACTATTACGACAAGAAAATGGAAAAATGATAAGGCTATTTTATTGAAGACCTTGACTTTACTAGAGGAGATATCTAAATTATTACTCCTCTTATCCTTCATTAGGATGAGTATTTGTATTGGTACATGGAAGCTAATGTCAGAGGTCATTCGTCAATGATGCATCTACTATAATGCTTCCACTACTTCAATGATGCAGTTGATATTTAGACTTCATGCTGCAAAGTTTTACTATAATAAAAGATACTGCAAAAGTATATTTGTTTATTTTTAAGAACTTGGCTCTTTTAACTATGGTTTGTATTTGGGAATCAGTTTTACTTTAATTAGTCCCCACTCTTATCTTGAAAAGAACTACTTTCTCCAAACAAAGCTTGAAGGTGTTATGTCATCTCTCTCTCGATACTTCCAAAAGAATTTCTTTTAGTAGGTTATTTAAATCTAGTTTTGGTGTTTTAAGCGGTTCAATATTAATCAATATTTTCTCCAAAAAGCTTGAATATTAAAAAAAATTCAATTTTATTCCACCATCTAATAAGAAATCTTCTGCCCAAATAAGGTATTGTATTGTAGAAAAATTTCTCTAAATTTTGAAATTAATTTTAGTAACACAATCATGTCTCATGTAGCAATCCATCAGATTTGATAAAGTATTGTAATGTTTTCCTGTAAGAGATTCTTTATCCATGAGTTCCATGCAAGAATTTTCTAGTTAGGAAATTTGGTAACAACTTTTCAAATTCCTTTGTAAACTCAATTATAAATCCGAAGACTGATACAATCCTTGCAACTAGAAAATATTTGCTTATATGTTTAATTTTTGATGTCTTTTTTAATAATTTCTGGGGCAAATTTTTATCTACCCTAATAAGGAATTTTTAATTCAGAAAGTCAAGACTCAAATTTTTGTATGTTTAGTACAATTGAGATTACTTTCCTTTTTACCTTTGAGCAATTAACCTATGCTTCTTTCCATACCCATATACCCCCAAAGTAAATCTAGCGAGGGTTGTTTTTGTATTTAGTTTTTATTTAGGCCTCTATAACCTTTATTGCATGCATCTATATAAACCATTTGAAGGGCATGGGTTGAGCAAATGCTAAACAAGAAACTTTCTTATCATAAATGTCTGAACTATGATAAAGGCTTCCCAAAAATCAGTCACTTATTCTTATGTTTTATTTCGTTTGGGAATCTATAGCTATATCAGTTGCGAAAATATTTCTCTTTTAATATTACGTCTTAGAAATCTTATTTCTGTTTGAAATTGTTTTAATTTCTTGGAGGATACTACTAAGCTTGCTTTTTGACATTAGCAAATGTATTTGTGAAAGTGTTGATCAATGGAATTACTGAAAATAACTACATCATAAATATAGATAATAATGAATGTTGTATAAGCACTAAAGATGTCATTTATAATATTTTGAAATTTTGAAAGACGTATATTTAAGTCCAAATAGCATTACATTCCACTTACAATCTTCAAATGGGACCCTGTATATGCCTGTCCTTCTCATTTGTTTGAATTCACCAAAATCAAGATTTTATATCAAATTTAGATATTATTTTGACTGAACAAAGCCTATTTGAAAGATCTTTTATATTGGGTATTAGCTATCTAATCCATCTTAATGACTTGTTAATAGTTTGTAATTGCCTTGTTTAATGGTTTGTAATTGCTAACAAGTCTTGGAACTCGACTCTCTAATTCTACTATTGAACATAACATGGTAGATTACTCTCTAGACTATGTGTTTTCTATTTAGTCTTTTGTATGACAATTTTTCCATCCCTTTTTTAGATATTTCAAAATTCCTTTGTCTCTATGAATATTATTACCTATCTTTGATTTTGAAATTGAGTTTATAAAAAGATTTGAAAATTCATTACTAGATATCCTAGCTCGACACATGGATAAAGAAAATCTTTGAATGGAAAATAGACTGTTAGGTGATATAATTTCATTGTTATCAAATTGAATGTGGAAGTAGGGAAAAAAGGGGAAAATTCAAGAAATTCCTAAATATGAAAGACTTAGAGATGATGCTTAAGAGCTTTCTATTTAAGTTATTTTGCTGATATATGAAGATTTTGTTGAGACCGATCTTCCTATAGAAAACCCAGTAATTTTTTACAGCACTTTATTAAATTCCATGAATTTCTAAATATGACGTGGTTATATCACAAAAGTCAATGTCAAAGCTTAGAGAACATTTTTATACATTCCTTTATTTGGGACTAAGAGTTCTTGTTTGATGTTGGAATAAATTTAAATTTTATTGTAGCAAGTTTGTATTAATTGTAGCATCATTGTTCATGAACAGGTAAAAGGAAAGGAAAAAAACCACTTGAACAAAGGGTAGAATTAATACTTTTTTTTTTCTCGTTTTTCATGTTTTGTCTTGTTGAGGAACCCTAAACGGAAATAATAATTTTTTTTCGATGGAATCTTCGCATCAAGTAATACGTGGAGTAACTATTAATATAGCAACTTTTGAAAATTTGTTCTTTTCAATGAGAGTATTTATTAATATTGAACCGCCACAACCACTGCAACCAAACACGAAGAACCTATTGAAGGAGATACTTCAGGAGCATCGAAGAGAAAGAGATTAAGGGCCAACCTTAAATGTTTTCTTGGTGAAAGTAGTTCTTTAGAAGGCAATTGGAGACTAATTCCAGTAAAAATGGTTTCCTTCTATAAGATACACATATAAAATGTAAACTACAATTAAAGGAGTTGATTTTTTAGAAGAAATGAGTATGCTATTGTAGCATCTTTTGTACCTTTGCATAATAGAGTTTGAAGGTGATTTGTCGACTACATTATAGAGTGTGTTACTAAAGTTTAGGGACATGAAAGTAGTAGATGCATTATTGAATAATGCCCTTAAATATCGGCCACAATGTAAAAGGCACCATACACTTCTTTATAAATACTCATTCAAATGAAGGATATGGGGGTGTCAAAATTTAGATATCTTCTTTTGTAGGTGGAGATCCTCTCTAGAATGGCATTCTTAGTCTTTTCTCTTCCTTCTGTAATAGATTATACCCGTTCTGAACTAATAAATTATTTGATTGTTTTAAAAGAAAAACAGAGATTAACTTGAGGAGGAGTTGGGTGTTAGAGAAAATTATTATTTAGAATTTCTTTATTTGAAAAGGAATATTATTGGCAAGGATTACTTTATAGTCCAAAAATTCTAAGATGTTATCAAGAAGAAATAATTTGATATGCAGATTGCTTGGCCTTATTTGGAAAATTTAACAAGGTCTTCTGCACAAAATTCTGCACACCTGTATTTGGGGCAATAACTGGGTCTTTATCAGGCTTTGATTTGGGTTTCTTCTGAATTTAACGTTTCTTGTTTCTGTCTCCTCTTGTGATCCATGGAACAACAGTGTTGTTACGTATTTGATATTCTTGCCGTTACTGGAACTGAAAACCTGAGATTCAAGGTTGTTGCTTGCCTGCCTGCACTTCAGTTGCTGAAACTTTCTGCTATTGTTTTCATCGGCTTTCTAATGATTGTTCAACATCCTTCTTACCGAGAAACTAGAATGGAACATTCAAATGTCACTCTACTTTAAAACAAATTGATGGCAAAATAAGTTTTCATTCGTTCATGGGGTTGAAGTTTGTTTGATGAAGTGGAGGCAATGTTTCTGAACCATTGCCTCAAATCCTATGTTGAGATATGTATCCCGGAATTCTTATATATTCCAGATTTAGTTCCGTTACTTCCATGATACTCTGATGACTCTGCTTTATTTATTGGAGAGATATGCAATGGAAGTCCCAATCCAAAGTCACACCTTCTATGGTGACCCTTCATATAATTATATCCTAATCTTTCAGTGGGAGATCTAGAATTTTGGAAATACCTAAATGCAGGGAGCATAGAGAAAACTAGTACATTAAAATTTTGGATGATTTAGGTGAGGCTGGATACCAGAGCACAAGGGTTCAAGTCTCATAAATCAAGGTGCTCCTAGATTGGTGAATAGTTGAGAGGAAGGGGTAGGACTACATTTGAATTGGATTTGAATGTTGTGGTTTGTTTAAATGTTTTGCTGAGCATTTGCAGTCTTTGATTCTCTCATGTTAATTAAGAAGCCCTTTCACTTTCCCGTTCTTTTATTGTTGTGTGATAATTTACCTAATAATATGGTGTAGCCTTAATGGACATGAATTTGAACTTTGCCATTATTTTTATTACTATTTTCATTAGTAATATAAATTTATGAATCTTAATGGAAGAACTGGGTTATATGTTATTGTCAGCTTAACAATCTGTAGATGTTTTTCTTTAGATTTTCTATATTGTCTCCGTGACATCAACTTCTTTTGGGTGATTCAATGCAGTGGCAACAAATGGACATTGAATATACTTTCTGGCAAATGCTTCACCTATGTACTTCTCCAAAAGTCGTGTGGGTATTCAGCCTCTGCATATTATTCTTGGTGTTTCATAATCATCCGTATGATGATGCTTGTAAATTGTAATTCTGACCCTTTTTAATATTATTATCTATTGATTCTAGTCTTGTTTCAGAGAGTTTGTTGTTACTGTATGTTTTATGTTGAGATAGGCAATCTTTTTCGCTGCATTTGACATAATTAATCATCTAAGACAATTTTTTTAGATCAAACATGTACTGCTGGCAATATCACTCTTTCAAGATACCAAATGAAGTTAGGTTGCTAAATGAAGTCCTTTGCTTTTTACACTTCGTATCAGGTAATCACTTAGGGAATTGTTTAGTTTAAACATGTAAAGCTAGCAATATCACTGTCTCGAGATACTAAGCCGTTAGGTGGGTAAAAGATGTCCTTTGCTTTTTATTCGTGGTATCGGTAGCATCTCTCTCTGTCTGTCTGTCTGTGTTATTATTATTTTTTTGGGTCTCTGATTACATTGTTTCCATATTTTGCATGTAAAACTGTATGATAAATTCAGATATCAACACACCAAGTATCACAAGCGTAAGTCTCCTCTCTTTGACCTTGTTTACTTGTCTGAGATTATTGTTTTTATATCACCAACATGCTAATAATTTCTCATCCATGTAGTCCTTATTCATCCAATATGTTGGCAATCTTCACCTCACGCAGATTTAACAGATTGACATTATGTGGCTTGTGCGATATTATTATCACTCTATTCCATCAAAAGTTTTATTCATGACTTTGATGCTGATAGAACTTAGAAGCTATAGTATTCTTTCTCAGAGCACTTTCAAAGTATTCTCGTTGAAGATGAGTGCAGCCCTCATGTCCATTTCAAACTTCCCTAAACATCACCTACCCAGCCCCTTCCCTTTTTTGTTTTTCACCATATTCTTTATCTTGAACAAGAATCTGATTGTTAGATTTAACTATTTTTTGAAAGGTGTAGCAGTTAATGACTCCCTCTCAGACCAAATTTCTTTCTTGTACAGAAACAAAGAACCAATGGGCACGCGATGATCCTGCATTTGTAGTCATATGCAGTCTTCTGTTGTCAGTTTCTACAATGGCCTATTGTGCTGCGTAAGTGCCTCCCATTGTGTCTGCTTTCTGAATCTTGATATTGATCAGTCTGGTAGGACTAGCTCTCCTTTAAATTTTATTTTAGTATGGGATTTTTTATGATATGTAGTGTTGGTGTGTAATAGTAAATGCTATTTTCTCTGAGTTAATTCACAATTTGATGAACTCTTTTTTAACTGGATATTTGGATGGTTGAATATTTCTCTCTTTTCTTTCTTGCACAATTCATTCATGTGTATGCTAGTGCTCTTCGATATATTATTGTTGTCATTATCATTGTCATTCACTCTTTCAGGTATGATTATAGTGCTGGACATGCCGTCTTTGTAGTTATTTCAGTATTACTCTTCCATTTCCTCATAACGGGTGGAATTTTGGCTACTTGTTACTGGTAAGGACAAACATGAATATGGATTATACTATATATGTAATATAAATTCATGTTTTGCCTTGTCCCAGTTGTCCAATGTATGATTAGTTGGGGAGAGGGGTGGTAGTGTGTGGAAATTACTCCTCACTAATTCTGTTGAAAAGTTTTTCTTTAATATATCTAAAAGAACATTTCATGCTGAAAACTTCGGCTTCTTTAATATGGTTGCTTATGGATGTCATGTCACAATGGCTTTTAAAATTTTATTTGGGAACTTTTTCCAGGTTCTTCACTAACAATTATCTTCGTGAAGAGGCTCCAAATAGTCATGTGGTGGAGCAGCGAGTGGAATGGCAAGTCTGATCCTGTTTCATGACTTTTTTAATCTTAGTTTATCTGCTTATCAGATGACACTGTTTTCCCTGATATTACTTTTATATGAATTTGTGCAATGCATTAATGTTCAAGACTAAGGTTTGTTTTCTGACATTTTGTTTATCACTAACCTTGTGAAGGATGTATGCCTTTGACGTCCACTGCAACTCTTTCTTTCCTCTTTTTGTGCTGCTTTATGGTAAGTGTAAACTAAAAACGTGTCTTACTTGGGAATTGTCTCTCTGAATGTATCTACTGACGCCTTTGTTTTGCTCTTCTTTTTTGTCCTATTTTTTTCCTGGCAGTCGTTCATTATTTTTTATCACCTCTGCTGGTGGCTCATGGTTTTGTTCCTCTGCTACTATCAAATTTGCTATTCATGGTGGCTGCTTCCTACTATCATTACCTCAATTACTTAGGATATGATGGTGAGATAATTTTTACCTAAAGCTTTATTTTTTCTTTCACTTTTTCTAATGGCAACAATTTGTTATATGTTCTCCTCATTTCACAGTTGGCTACATAACCAGTTCAGTACTGTATGATTGCACTTGCCTGAGCTCTGAAGCTGCGTAGTTAGTTTTTCGTCTGGCATGAGATTGTTGATGAAAGGCTAGAGTTGCTCTACTTTAATATATCTTCACTTTGGTATTGCAACATGATAAAATCCTCGTGTCCATGAAACATGAGGGAGGGCTCTCTGCTTCCTGGTTGTTAGACCTACATCAATCTTAAACTTTGGCATGACAAGAATAATGAATGCTAATAAGCTCTTTACCTTCGGAAAGCCATTTCCCTAGTTCTTCTGGAGAATTTAACAAAGTTCATGCGTTCGTAGACAAACACACCCTTAAAACAGTGTTTGCAATTTGAAGAATTAGTTCTCATTATTCTAATTCATCATTCTTGTGCGATGCAGTATTACCTTTCTTAGAGAGGACCACTTTGTTCCTGTATCCAATTGGTATCGTCCTTGTTCTTTCCCCCATATGTAAGTATTTTTCACCTGAGATTGCCGCATGCATTCGCATTGTTTCCCAGAAAGATGAATAACCACTGTTGTTTCCAGTAATCCTGAGTGGCTTCAACCCATCAAGATACTTCATGAACATGCATTTTAGTCGATTGCTATAGACGCAACTAACACGCACGACCACAGACGCAAACCCAAGAAGATCCTGTGGACCAGAGGATGCTTGAAACTGGCTTTGTTATTGCATGAATTAAGAGGATTGGCTTGGGGAAGCTTTGGTTGCCATGCCAGGGTCTTTTTGATAATTGTTGAGTGAAATTGTAATTTAGAGGAGGGCCCTTTGAGTGGTTATCTCCTTAGAAATTTGAATAGTGTAGCATTTGTGTAATGAATTTCTGGTTCATGATTTACTCACTACAACTGCAGAATACTCTCAAGTACAAAGGTGGTAATTTCGCTTTTATATTCGATTATAGGCAATTTTTATCAATGTGAAAACTCTTACTCCTTCACAAATTAATCAGATTATAAATGAAATATCTTCTTATTTGAGCTCGATTCTTGCGAATTGAATTATAATAATGACTTGAAAGCGGTTTCATGAACTGGGAAAAAGGGGGCTTATTATTTTATGTTTATATTTTTAAACATATATGGTGAATAATATAAGGTCTTGGAAACCGGCTAAAGTAGCTAACCAATGTCAAAAAGAATGAAGTTTATCTGAAATTTGATTAAACTTACTTTCAACTACGATTTTAATAACAATTAAATTTCAGATTTGGTATAGCCTCAGTAGATGGTATAGATATTAACCTTTTGTTATCTAATTTAAAATAAAGAATGATAAGTGGTACTTCTCGCTTGTTGTAAAGTAATAATCTAATTAGTGGAAGTTATATTTAGTTCACCAAGTTAATAACTTAATGATTTTTTTGGGATATAATTGTAAATTAATAATTTGTAGCATCCATGTTTTCAGAACGTGAAGCCATTCAGACGCATTTTTATATTATAGCTACTTATAAAGCTTCTGTCATCTTTTGTCATCGTTAATGAAGTTTTTATATGATGATGATGATGATGATTTACTGATATATTTAATTAATTTTGTAAAAATTAAAATTTTAAATAATTAAATGTTAACCCATACTTGTTATTTAGAAAAAAATGTGTTAATAAAACGCCAGTGATGTTATATTTAGATATGACAAGTTTGTATGCGAACTCATTTGCTAGAAATGGCAACATCTCATAACTATACATCAGGCGCAAGCAAATCTAAGCATGATAGCCATATCCAGTGGAAAAAGATACAATTTGTCCATTTCACTCCATGCCTTCGTTATCAAACAAATCTTGCATGGTGTTTTCGACCACCATGATATATGTCAAAAGATCTCAAATAATTATATTCGTCGTCATCCATGTAATCCAACGTACGATTGATATCCTTTTCACTATAAAAAGTTCAATAATGGAGACATTTTAATGCTTTAAGATTCTCTAAATCTCATACGTCAAACTTTTAAATATTTTAACAAAGAAACTAACTATTCTTCATTTTCAAGAGCGCAACATATCTTATTTTTATGAATTTTCTCACATATCTAATTATCTTGAAACATGAGTATACAAATAGATAATATTTATATATAGACTCAAATTACATAATATGCCATAAAAATACACTTTTAACATTTCGACAACACACATTTTTCATGTTCAACTTCTTTATTTTATTTCTTCTAATACACAAACACCCATAAAGAGTGAAATCCAACACCTAATTTATGACATGTGTTGAACCTCCCATCATCTTGGGTATCCCTTAAAAGACTAAGTTGCCATCACTGATAATGCTAATTAATCCTAATATAGTGGCTCAATTAAAGCCTTAATCAATACATCCCAATTAGGGTTTCACACAATCTTCAATTCCCATCTATCTGACTTAGCTTTGTCAATGGTCGTCTGGATCTCAGTGACGATTGGGTGAAGCCCGTTTGTGGCCCGCTCCGGGACTCGGGCCTCCCTTCTTAGCCCAGCTAATACTTTTCCTGAAGCTCTTGACCCCATTCCCAGCGCCAGGACTCGGCCCGGATCTGCAAGGCTCGATGACTGTGGACGATAACTCACGCCGCCATTGCCTCCCTGGTGGGAGTGGTCGGGCTTCGGCAGTGCCAAAACCACCTGGAGTGATCAGAGTCAGAGAGAACAGAAGGAATAATGCGATAAAATATTTGTACAGTGCAGCCATTTTTGTGCAAGTCTACTGACGATTTGCTTTTCCATCATGTTTGGTGGATGAATTTATAGGGTCAGAAGGTGCGCCAGTGATGGGGATGGTTTTGACTATTAGGGTTTCGTTTCTGTTCACCCCGAAAAGTTAACGTGATTTGGAACAGTTTTGTTGATGGATAAATCTGATCAACTCAAGCAAAATCGGACCAATAAAAAATGTAGACTGTCTAATCAAGCAAGATTATGCATGTGGTGTTTAATGATTTACTTATTGGCGGCAATGTTATGACTTACTCACCAATATCAAACATTAGTATCTAGTAAAAGTGAACTATGCATGTTGACTGTGCATACTTAATCCGAACATGATAATCTTTTATGAGATATTGTTTACTTTGATGGGTATAAGAGTTTGCTCAAGAATGACACTTCACCAAGAGCAAATAGTTTTGACGAAATTTATGTGTTCCTCTAATCCATTGTCATTGCTATAAATTATTAATTAATGATAATTACAACAAGTTGTAAAATCACATGTAACCTAGAAATACGTGGCAATTGGATATACATATGCGTGCGTGCGTGCGTGCGTGCGTGTGTGTGTGTGTTGTGGGGAGGAGAATACTGTTGAAGTGGCGCCGCCCACCTTAGGGTTTTGTGGTTGGGGAACCAATCAAATTCCACAGAACGATCCAAAAAGTATTTTGGGGTGGTTAAGGAAAAGATTTAGGGTTTGGAAAATAAATCCATCAGTGTGGAAAAAGAAGGGTGCTAGCTGTAGCAGGCCCGTCATTTTCACCAGATATAACCATGCATGCATGCATGTGGAGACTTGTTATATGAAAGTCCCCAAGACTAAAAACTCTTGATCTCAGTCCCGAAATTAGGTAATATTTCAATGCCGTAGACTACCTCTTTGTGGGCTTATATTGGTAAGGTTAGTTTGGGGAATTATAAAAAAATCTAGAAATAAATTTGTTCAAAAACATTCTCATACATGCATTTTTTAGAATTTTTGATCCTTTGAACATCAATACAAATGTTAATAATTATACAGGCTGCTAGACTTGAGCTTGATTAAATTTTATAATATTTTGGAGTCTAATAGAGTTCAAACTTAAATTTAAACAATTTTTTTCGAATTCAATCCAGTTAGGAAGCTCAAACATTATTTCAATTTTGAATTTTACAAAGTTGAAATAAGCAATCTCAAGATTTTCAAATTCAGATCGAATTGAGTAGGAATTGATAGATTCTCCAGTCAGAGTATATCATAAAAGCATTTTACTCTTTGATCCATTGTGAACTGATCAAATTCAGTGAAGAATTGGTGGTAAACTAGTTTTATATTTTTTTATTAATAAAAAATAAAAAACAAAACTCCCTTTTATAAAACAAAAATAAATAAAATAGATTTTTTAAATTTTTTTAAAACATTTTTACCTTATAACAATTTATTTGTACATATAATTTTCACCAATGATTATTTATTTTTACTTTTATTTATTTAATTATTTTTATCTATATATTATTTTACAATTAAAATTTTGTCATATTAATTTTGTTGTTTTTATTTTACCAAACTCTTTTTTCAATATTTATATTTTTGGCTTTGAATTTAATTTAATTACTTTTATTTTTTATAATATTTTTTATTCTCATTGAATTGTTAAATTTTAGTGTTTTACACTTGACACGTATCACTTGTCATATTAATAAATGGACTTAAATTTATTTTATAAAATTGATTTAATATTTTTGTATGTATATATAATATCATATATAATTTAATATTTTAATTTTTTTAAAAAAACGGTTAAACTAGTCATACCAGTGAATGAATCAATGACTCAATTGGTTATTCGCTTCAATGGTTAGTTAGATTTTAAAAACATTGAGCAATATTAGACTCATTTAAACCCCTCATGATATTGGACTTAGGTCTATTTTTAACTCCTTAGTCAATAATTCACTTGAATTTACATGAAAAATAATTCCACACGTATATAGTTAGTATAAATCTAATCTGGTTATCAGATCTGCGAAGATAGATATTCAATGAATTTGAAACGAAAACCAAACCATCAACCAAGATAAAGATGATCAACTAGAAGGACAAGGACAAGTGGCTTTTCACCTAAATTAACTAGAAAGATTCAAGAGACTTGTACGTGTCACGGCCACTACTAAGACACTTGCCTAATTAAGTGCTACTTAATTACTCCTATTTTAATGGAGGTATCTGTGCATTGTAAATAGTTTCCTGAGAGGGATAAGACGTGTTAACATGAAATTTTCACATATATACATATAATCTTTCGTGTAAAAAATTGAATTGTCATGATCCTCCGGGTGCTTTAAATTCGTGAATATTATTAAGATATAGGCATTTATCTATTTTATGGTAATTTATTATTTGTTCTTATTCATTTTTTTAGATTATGTTCGTTGCTTTGAATGTACTTAATTAGTCTAATCAAAGGTTTCTATATATGTATGTAAAAGAAATTCTCTATAAAAAAAATTAAATTTTGTATTCACGACAACAACAGCTTCTCTTATAATACATTATGATATAGACCTTAATTTAGGACCGGCTGTTAAATGAAGAGTAATGTGATTGCATTTTCTTTGAAACACTTTAACTATTACCAAATTATTACACTATTAATGATATGGATTATTCATAATAAAGCATTACATACGACAACTATTTTTCAGTAAATTGGTACTCCGTACATATCATTAATTGTTTATATAATCAAAATTATATTGATACGTAATTGTCGAATTACTAATGTTAAATAATGCTTTTATTAAATTTATAAAAATCACTATTCCATAAAAAGAATATTGTCTCTTAATTTTTTATAATAAAGTCGAAATTGTCATTTTATTAATATCTTCTCATTAGCATTAAAGATTTTGTTATCTAATTTACAAAAAATTCTGTAAACTTACATAATTTCATGCATTGAATCAAGAAAACCCTCTTTTGCAACTTCATCCCATTTGCAAGTGAATATTCCCCGAACACAAAAGATAATACTTTACATTACTTGATCAATCGAAATCTCATATTCTCAATTTCATGGCCCAAAAAAAAAAAAAAAAAAAAAAAATGCTAGTATCAATATAATGACACACGATACCTTGTTGTTTTTGAAGCATGGTTATATATATGTTGGGTAAGGACATTCCATTATTAAGTATATAATTATATAAAAAATTTAGTGAAGAATTCGTTAATTCTTTACTAATTTAAACAGTTTTAATTGGCTTAAACGATCGTTAGTATATTTTTCTTTGCCTGTTAATAAGTACTGTTATATTATTGCTAGACTCTTATTTGGTCATTTAATAATTTTTAAAATACCTTTTATAATTAATTTATCAATACTAATAACCACCTTTGATCATATTTAGTCTGCACCCCTTTAGTTGATATATACCAGTCATAGTCATATACTTTCAATTAATTAATTTACACCAATCAATGTATCATATTTTCTTTTTCAATTCAACTTGAGAGCCAATGACTTTTATTTTTTAAATATCATGCAGTTTCTTTTTTAATTTTTAAAAAATAAGGTTCGGTATTGTCGTCGCACACATTCACACACCACACATGCTATATATAAAAACATTATGTTAATTATAACTTAATTTCTTCATTTATAGTTAAACCAACAAAAAAAATATATATATGATGTAATTTTTATATATTTATACTAAAACTTGAATAAATTAAATTAGATATTTGTATACTATTTATCATAAATTACTATTAAAATATAATAAATGAATTTTTAACTTAATTTTGTACATATTGATAGAATGTGCACTATTACTAAAATATAATTGAGTAGAAATGAAGATAGATCTATAATTGATACTTGTACGTAGGCAATACAGAGTGTCCACTTACACGTCAAGATTGGGAATGAGGATAATTACTACATACAAAGACCACAAATGAAGGTTGCCATTGAGTGAAGAAATACTCTACTTTTGGAAGGAGTCCACTTTCAGCTCACTAATCTCTTGATAACACATTTTCCTAATTCTTTCAACTCTTTGTTTGGCTAACCTCCTTTCCACCTGCTTACTCATTATGTCCCATATTCTTGAATTTATATATTTATACATATTATTTGATAATTAAAATGCACACATACATAAACATGAGTCCAGTTGAACAATTCATTTAAAGAAAAAAAATATGCCGTATAAATTATGAATTATTTTGTAATATTACGGGATTTTTTTCGTAATAATTTAACTAGAAGTTCTATATATTTTTCAAGCATTATGAGAATGTTTATTTTAGGCCAATTCATTTATATTTGAATCCAAACTTAATTATATTATCTGACATTAATGTTTTCAAGGTCATCGTTGGTTTACAGACTTTATAGATTAAAGATTTTATCAAATATTTTTGGAGCCCACAAAACATTAAATTTTATTTAAAAATGGAATCTTAGACTACAAACCAAACTTAAAACATAATAGTAATAGTTACTTTATAGTTCATTTGATAAAAGGGGTTTGTCGAAATATACAAAAAATTAAATTATTAATTCCTTACTTTTTTTTTTCCTAAAGTCGCATGTAAGATCCCAAAATAAAAACATAAAAATAATGTAAGAATGTTTAAACAAGCCCTTTTTTGTATATTAATAATATAAAAATTTTTGGTTGCACAATGTGTAATTATTAGAATACTCTTAATTTTTTAATATATTTCTTTTTATTCTCTAATTTCAGGATCCATTCATTTCATTCACTTTTCTCAATTTTAATTTAATGTATTTTTGTTTTTTAAATTCTCTCTTTTAGAAATTTATGAATTTCATGAACGGTATAAAATTTTTATTTAAAAATAAATTTAAAGTACTATTATTTTATATATATACATAAGTATTGAGTGTTATGTGTTGTTTCTTTCAATTTTCTATCTCAATTTTAACATGCTTTTTTTCTCTTTTTTTTTCAAATATTTTCTTTCTCTTATTTTATAAACTGTATAAAGTATTATTTATTTATTTATTTATGTAATTATGCACATGCATTGATTGTGCCTTTCATTACTAATTTCATTATGTTTTCTTTTTAAAAATTTAGAAATTAAAATTTGGTAAAACCCATGGAGAAGAAGGAATGACCAATGAATGGTTGTATTATGGGCTTTTGTGATTTAGTCCATGAAGCAAACCGCAAAGCGGTTTTCTGCTTGTATCATACTAGGTCATTGGGCTGGATTTTTGAACTGGACCGAAATAATTGGGCTTGGATTATTCCAAACATATAGGCCCAAATCTGCAACCACACCAATCTTAATCTTTCATTCGGAAGATACTTTTAAGTATCTAAAAGAAAATGTATATACTGATGACCACCCCATGTATATACACACACTACTGTTTAATTTTTCATTTTTCTTGACAACCACTATTGATTAATGTTACTAGCTACAAATTGTACTCCAAGAATCTCATTGATTTGGGAGGAGAGCAGTTCCGGGCAATGATATTTGGTTGGAGTTATATTGAAATTTATAGTATATTTAATTGTAAAATTTTAATATGATCAAATTTTATTTTTTAAAAATATATGTATAAAATATATAATTATAATTAGATGATTTAATAGTATTAGTTTTTAATATACAAATATATATTGATTTGTGTGTGTATAGATATTAATTTATTGAAAATAAATACAATAATAAAAGAATATAAGATTTTATTGAATAACATGTTTAATTTTAATTTTGTGAAGGACAATTGAGATATACCCAAATCAAATAACTTTTAAAAAAAGAAATACTGTATGAAGGATATTTAGAGTACGCTTGATAGAACCAAGTAATAGTTTAAAAAAATTGCAATTTTCACCATGTTTATTTCCTAATTAGCATGGGGTAGAAGAATTTGAATAATTTTAATGGAGATAAAAATTATACTTGATTTATAAAATTTAAGTGAGTAAAAAAATTATTTTTACATATATTTAATATATAATAATAATTAAATAATGTAATTATATACATATTTATAGAACAATGAAGAAATGAACGTGGATTGAGAAATTATAAAGATGAGTGTTAATTTTATTATAAATAAATATAATAATTAAAAAATTATTAATTATTAATAAAAAGTATAGAAGAAAAATTTTTAAATTTAAATATAAATAAAATTTATATAATATATATATATATGATTTATAAAATTTATATAAAAGTGAAAAGAACAAGCAATTCTCCCACATGGGGAAGACAACACAACCAGATTCAATGCACCTCTGTCAGCTCCGCATCTCATCAATCATCATTACAGGCCGGAAAGTCTTGATTGGTTCATCCAAGGGATTCAATTCTTTCCACATTTACTGTCCTTTTGTTGAACACGCACTCGACAATAAATACACACATATTTCCGAATTCCAACGTTGTTTATGCCGCCATTTTGGTTTGACCAAGAATTACCAAACCGAATCATCTCCAATTAATTATTTAAAACCCCTTCCGGCCTTCGCCGGCCCTCCACCGCCGCCGAACTGTCAGAGCTAATCTCGACGACATGGCTTCAGATGGGTTTCGATCGCTGGACAAGGAGTTATTGGTGGAGTACGTGAAGGCCACTCCGTCTCTGGCCGCGAAGCTGGGGAACCAGTTCGATAACCTGGAAATCAAAGAAATAGGGGATGGGAACCTCAACTTTGTTTACATTATTGTTGGCCAATCAGGTTCTCTGGTCGTCAAACAGGTAGAAGCTCTTTTCTTCGTGGTGGTGTTTTAGTCTCGTTCTGATGGCCATTGCTTCCTCTTTTAATGGGAAATTACCTATTATTTGGCTTTTAATGAAACGTCTAATTTTGTTGAATTTAAACCGATTGTAATATCCACAGGCTCTGCCATACATCCGTAGCATAGGGGAATCATGGCCGATGGCAAAAGAACGTGCCTATTTTGAAGCAACAGCTTTGCAAGAACATGGTCGCTTGTGTCCAGGTCATGTTCCTGAGGTTTATCATTTTGACAGGAGTATGTGTTTGATTGGTATGCGATACATCGAGCCACCTCATATTATCTTAAGAAAAGGATTGATTTCTGGGATTAAGTATCCAAGGCTCGCGGAACATATATCAGAATATTTGGGCAGGACACTTTTCTATACTTCCCTACTTTATCTAACGACTGCAGATCATAAAACTGCAGGTAAGCGATAGCCCTGGGTTGGGATCATCTCGTCTTTATGTTTCTAAATATATTTGTTTCTGTAACGTTATGTGCTCTGCTTTAAAATATTATTTCTTATAACCGTCTTACCCCATTACCAAACAAGAATGACTATGAAACACAATCACGGTGGTGGACGTGTAATTCACACCCTTCTTTTACATTGTGGCATTTCACCTTTTTCCTTGCTTTTCAGTTTGTCATTTGGTCTTTCCTGTATGTTGTTACTAAGAAAATCGGAGTTGGGAGTCCATAATGTACTTTGGTTCTTACACATGACCCCCGTAAGAATATGCATGCTTGGTTTACTTGCAGTTTCGTCACCAATGGTTATAAGTTTAGATCAAAATTGAGATTCGCCTCAACTAAATCTTGATCTTGTTCAAATGCTCTGTGTTGCCCTTAATAAATATCCTTTTTTGATTTCCCCGGCAGTGTCCAACTTTTGTCAGAACGTGGAGTTGTGCAGGCTTACCGAACAGGTGGTCTTTTCTGACCCATACAAAGTGTCTGAATACAACCGTTGGACAACTCCTTACCTTGATGCTGATGCTAAGGCAGTTCGGGAGGATAATGTTTTGAAACTTGAAGTTGCTGAGCTAAAATCTAAGTAAAGTGCTTTAGTATTTCTTCTGCGTTTTCTTATATGGCGTGAAAATTTGTTTTCTTACTGTTAATTTGTCTTCTTTTCATTCAGATTCTGCGAGAAAGCCCAAGCGCTTATACACAGTGATCTCCATACGGGTTCTGTCATGGTTACTACTGATTCAACTCAAGTGATAGATCCTGAATTTGCTTTCTATGGGCCAATGGGATTTGATATTGGAGCTTTTGTTGGTAACTTGATTTTAGCTTATTTTTCACAAGATGGACATGCGGACAAGGGAGCTGACCGTAAAGTATGTGATTCTCCTGCATATATTTTCAATCACACTTGATTTTATTACGATGGTTCTATTTATGAGCATAGCTCCAACAGATAACACAATACCTTAAAATTAATGTTTTCGGAAATATTTTCAATTTGGAATGAGATGATAAGATAATTGCGATATATCTCAGCGAAATTGATATCATCAACTCAATTAAGTGTTTTAACAGAATACTTTCCTTTTCAAGTAAGATTTAACTATGGCTTGGTCATTTGGGATTTAAATAAAAGCTTGTAAACCTCACATTACTATTGCTTTGTGATTTTTGACTTTCATGTTATAGAATTGTGCTATTTTTGTATCACACAGTTTGAGAAGACTTTCTGTTGTCCAGAAATAATACTTTGATAACATTATATTTGGTCAATTCTCCAGCTGTATAAAAAGTGGATTTTGAAGACAATATCCGATACATGGAACCTCTTCTACATAAAGTTCACCGCTCTTTGGGATAAACACAAGGATGGTCCTGGCGAGGCATATCTTTCTGCAGTGTATAATAATTCTGAAGTCCAGTTGCAGGCAAAACAAAAATATTTGGCAGATGTTTTCCATGATAGTCTTGGATTTTGTGCTGCCAAAATGATAAGGTTAGATTATTCCCCTTTCTTATGCAGTCCTTGAGATTTTAGTTCATTAGAGTTTTTCTCCATCTCATCTCTTAGTCATCTTATTATGAAATAAGAGAGGATAGAACTTTTCACTCCCATCACAGATAAGCCACTGTGACCACAAATACTTTCTTCACAGGACCAGGCTAATGATTTTATACATGAAATTGGTTTTCTCCATTTAGCTACAAGCAGACGCGATTCTGGAACTTGGATTGTACATATTACATGCATTCTGTGTACTAGAATTTGCTTCATTTTTAAGGCTAGAAATCAATGGGGGGTTCTGTTTGAGTTGCAGGAGAATTGTTGGGGTGGCTCATGTTGAAGATTTTGAGTCCATTAAAGAAGCTGGCAAACGCGCCGAGTGTGAGCGCAAAGCCCTGAACTTCGCTAAGACCCTTCTGAAGGAGAGGAAAAGATACCAGAACATAAGTGAAGTTGTTTCTACAATTGAGCTCCATGACACATCTTAGTCTGTAGGGTTGTGAACTTCACAAAATTTAAGCTATTTTCTATATCTTGTCTTTATGTGAGTTTGCAATAACATAGGCACAAATACCAGTTTAGCAATAAAATACCATTGCCCCTCCTAACCATATTCTGGCATGTAACGGAGGGTGAACTTTGGTTCCATCCGCTTACTTATTGTAATGTTGATTGATAAGATGCAATTATTATAAGATCTCACTAAAAATGAATTGGTTTTTTTTTTTCCTTCTTATTTTATTTGTTTATATTTTAGTCATGGACAATGAAAAATTTTAAAACTCTTTGATTCTTTAAAACATTCATACACAAATTAAATTATTAAAATAAAATCTTAACTCATTATATCAAAGTTATAAAAAAAAATTATTATACTAAAATACTATGAACATAAAGAATCTAAAAAATTCAGAATTAAAATTTAAAAATCGACTTAAATATTATAAAAAGTGCATTTAAACTAACCAATAAATTTGATAAATATACTACTTATTTCATCTAAATATATAAATCATAAATAAAAATAAAAAATAAAATTATAATTTAAATCAAAAAAATAAATATAAAAGAGACATATTATTAAATTTATATAAATGATCAGGTTGCTGGATAACTTAATTGTAATTATTAAACTCTTATAATGGGGTCCTGTCTAATTGCACGGACCGAGTCACTGCGCCGAAAGGATTGTTCTGGTCAAGTGGGGCCTCGACCGTATGGTGATGGACGGTAGTTGCTTCTTAAATATCCTCTCTACAAATATAAATTTGTCCTCATGTCTATCTATTTTTGTGGGAGGTTACAGCAACATAAACAATTTTTTGTTTTATCTATACTCTTTTGTATAAAGTAATGAACTTCTAAATTAAAAATTTTTGTTCATGCAATTTGAATATAATTTTTTATCTTTATGTATACTATATTTTATTTTGGAATGTCCTTCACATATATTGAATTTTTGATCTTGTATAAATTATCTATACTGTACAGATAATTGAGTGTAATAACTACCTTTTGTCATTTAATGCATTTCCAAAAATACTTTAATAATTACTGTAAGTCACTCCAAGTATTTTTTTTTGCTTAAAAATGTTCTTTTTGTCTTAATTAATAATCATAAAACGAGTTAAGGAAATAATATATAGTTCACTATTTCTTTTGTAATTCTTTTCCTTGGCATATAAATAGATACAATATATATTTAAATCACATCATAATAAAACCATTATGATTTGTAAATCATCTAGATATTTTTTTGTATAGTTTTTGAATTTGATAATATAAATTTTATATTTATTAAATTTATTATGTCAATAACCCAATTTTTATTTAATTTTTGTGCAAAATTGCTAGTTATTACACCAAAAATACACATTACTCTGTCAAATTAATAGCGTAAGGAGTGCAAACTTATATTAGTGTGAGAGTTTGTGATCAAAAAATAAATTTGGTATATTATTTTTGTATACACATTGCTCTTTTACACAACGCCATTGATTTTGCTAGTTATTAGCGTGAGAGTGCAATGTGTGTGTTATACCAAAAATAAGTTGCTCTTTTTGCACACAATATTAGTGTGCATTTAAATTTCCTCTCTTTTATTTTTATATAATTTTTGAAAAAGAATAGACTTATAAAACACATACTTAAAAATCAAAACAAACACAAGCTCTACTTTCCCCCTTTTTTGGGAAACGTAACCACTGATATTCCTAATATTCATTATATTAATTGGTTCAATTTTTTCTTTTCAACTAATATGAAACAGAAGTCGCACAAACAGAATACAAGGGAGGGTAAAAATTGTTTTCAAACACTTTTCAGTTGTTACAAAAGAAAAAAAATCAATGTTAATTTGGCGGTTGAATAAGCCCAAATTTTATTTTATTTTTCTTCCCATATTTATTTGGTAAGCAGCAACGACTTTATACATTTTATTTTTTTTGATAGCATTTTTAATTTGATAAAATAATCATTCATGGTGAGCTGAGCTTATTGTGGAAGGAGAAGAGAAGTGGAGGCAAAAGATGGCAAAGCCGCAGCGCCGGTAGCGGAGATGAGTGGACAGACAAGAGGACGGGGCAGGGCGGCGGTGTGGTGGCGGCTGAACAACTATGACTCGAATTTAAGAACAATTCATCCAATGTCATTGGAAAATAAAAGCATTTTTGATTGGTCTGTAAAAGATTTTGAAGTTAGATTATTCATTAACTGTTTTTTCACTTTATTAGAAATCAGTTGAAAAGGTTTGATCCAATTTATTTTCCAATTTTTTCTCTCCTTTCTAAAGTAAATGGAAAAATATCAACCTTATTAAAATCATCTTTCCTGTTACATGAAGAAAGCCACTTAAATTAAAATCAACGGATCACAGTTTCGGGATATTAATATGGTGTGTAACATTCTTCTGGAAATTTGTTTGATTTCTTATTGTACACTATTCACATATACTCAAATCGAATCAACATTCTAACCCTATAATGTTTTTACCCATATTCATTTTTTATACCTTATAAATTTATAAAATATCATATTATTCAATTATTATTATATAAATATTAAAATAATATCATATCAAACTTCAATACCAAATATAAATTTTCTTCACTCAAATCAATAACATTTTTCTATCCTTGCTAATGGTTCTTTTAAGAGATGATTGTGTAAACAATAATACGAGTTGAGGTTCTTTCAAAAACGCTTCATATGTCATTCATTGAGTTTGTCACAAGATTTTGTGACAGGTGCATTTTCAAATCAACCTGTATTAAATTCACACAGCCTGACGGGGCTGTATATAACAATTTGACTTAATTTTTAAACTTTCTTTTAATTCATTGGCAATCTTAATACTTACGCATTTCACAAGATTTTAGTTATTTAATGGCGCCCACATTCCAAGCTATTACTGGATTAATTCGATTCACAAAGACAATGCTCGAAAATTGATCCAAACTTAGAGAGATGTAGGTAAGCATGCATGGCCACCAACTGATCACATCAGTTACGTTGGGTTGATTTTGTTGAGTATAAAAATAATGCAAATTTTATTGAGGATAAAAATAATGTTTAATTTTAAATTTTGATGGGTGAAACTTTAGACTTATTAAAATTTAAATATTTATATAATGTAAAAATAATTAGATGACATGATATAGATAATTATTAATTTTTAGTATATAAATCTATATTATATTATGATTTCAATAAAGAGTTTTGGTTTCACAAAATGAATTCCAAATTCCAACGTGGTTTCACTCGACCATAAATACACACATATTCCCAAATTCTGTTCATATGCCATTGATTGATCAATCTGAGAATGTATCTGATTCCATATTTAAGCCATTACCATATAATTATGATTTTTCACATAACGCGTTTAAGTAAAATTATTTAGTTATTCGGATGGAATAGTGATGTAAAGGATTGTTTTTAAGGATATGAGAGGCTTTGTTTGAGAGCATAATGTGGTGGGGAGAAAAATTTGTGTGAAAAACCTATGATCAATAGCGTAAGAATAAGAGGGAAAAAGAGATAAATATGATAATTTTGTTGGTAGTATGTTTGAGAGTGTAAATTTTGATGGGGGAGTAAAAATAGATGCAAATTCATCATTGACAATTATATATTTCATTTGTATGGATCTCGTGCTGTGAATAGACAAATATACAAAGTCAAATATTGATTAATAAAAGCATATAAAAGTTAAATGTATATAAATTAACACAATATAGCCAATACGTGGAGTATTTTATTTAATCAACGAGATGACAGTTAAATTTTATATTTTTAGAATTACTAAATTAATGGAGCTTAATTAATTAGTTACTAAAATAATATTGTAGATTTATAAAATATTATAATTAGTGAAGACTAAAATTTGAGTGAATATTAACCAATCTAAATAATGTAGATTTATAAACTATTAAAATAATAAGAAAGAATTTCTACAATATTGTTACCCCTATTTTAATCTTTGCATTGGGCATGCAATTCATGTGCAAACGAAGGAGGCAACATATGAATTTTTTCTGTTTTTCTTTTTTGGAGTCAAGTCACAATATTTGTTTTTATTCATACACCCAAAAAAATACACACTACAATATTTACACTTTATAAATTTTATCTCTATCTCTCTCTTACTTTTACACATTTTTTCATAAAAATAAACTAAAAAACGCACACTCAAAAATCAAAACAAATATAAGAGATCACTCAAATTTTATTTTCATCATGAGAAAATGTGGAGGGCGGATATAGTAAAAATGCTTAATAAAGAAATCCAGAGAAGAAAAATAATGATTATTTATGTTCAAGAGTGTCATAAAAAAAAGATAGCTTATTGAAATGAAACCTGAAATCACTAAAAACAAATAAATTTTAATGACATAAAAAATATGAAAAGTGAGCTTTAATTAAAGATTGCAGGAATGGGAATAGTACGATACCTTTTTTTTTTTTTTTTTAAACCATATGTGCCACTTTCATCAATTTTGGGATGATGTTAAATTCAAAATTCATATTGAACGTTAACCACAAGATGCTTGAGATAGTACACACGTTAAATGTTAAGTAGAATTTAAGGTTGAAATTAACTGATTATTGGGAAAGAAGCAAAGCAAATAAAATGAGCATTAATTTTAAGGCATTAACTACAAAAATTAATTATGCAAAATTGAAGCTTAATATCCGAAATTGAAATTTTTATTATCAAAATATTGCATTAAGTTTAGATCACTAAATTATGGAAATTAACACCTTAAAAAAAGGATTTTGGAAGCAATTACGGATCAATCAATAAAGTATTAAATTTAGAGCATTAAGTTTGGAAGAATATGTTGACTTGGGTCGGCCCTTGTGCACAATCACAAGCACTAAGTTCACCAAACCCATCACTTTGTCCATTCCATTTTAACCTAAACAATTAATCATTCAGGAGATACTAATGAAGTTGCAGGAAGACAATGAGGCCAAGTATCCAGATGTGGAAGATAATTCACAATGTGACAGTGATCCAAATCTAACAATGCTAACGATAGTGATACTATAACATTTGCATATTTAAAATTTATGTCATGCATCAATGTATGGCTTTGATTTTAAGTTCCTAATGTAATTTGGTTTAGATCTTGGATATTAATCATAAAATTGTTAATAATCAAAAAATTAGCAAATTTTAAATACATTGTCCAAAAAGCAATTCCAATTTCAATCTAAATTTTGTACCAAAATTGTGTAAAAATATAAATAAGAATCCTATCAAAACCATCTCGAAAAGACTCATCTCAAAACTCTCCCAAAAAGCACCTTTCTTAAATTTTCTGCAAGCCATCCCAATATTTATGGTCCCAAAGTTGCACCAAGAAATAACCATTTCAACCAAAAAAAAAATAAAAAAAATCATACTGAATCAAGCCCAAAAAGTGCTATGAAAAATCCACCTTAGAAGAAGTACCGATGCCACCCACATAAGGACCATCCCAACACTTCCCAAACCCATATTAGAAAATAATCATCCCAATATTGCTACTAAACCTGTCTACTCATCACATTTCGGAACTATACGGCTTTTAAATATCATCCCATGATTTGGGATGGCATTTTAAACTGTCCTAATTGTTTCTGGAAGGGGATGATTTGGGACGGAAAAAAAAAAAGTCTTAAAAGTCATCCCAAAAAGAATTCGGCAGTTTTCTTGCTGTGGTGTGTAAGAAAAGTGAAAATTAATGGATTTGATCAACCAAGTAATTTGATAAACCAAATATGCATAAACATAGAAAATATTTCCAATTTTTTTATTTTTAAAATTTTGAAAATTCAAAGTTTGTTCAAATTTATTAATTGTAGGACAAAGACCGTCTTACTATTATACAAGGTTTTAAAAATCAGATCGATCGGACGCGTTTTCTAGACTAGTTACACCACATAACTTGTTCATTAAGTGTGTGGGTGTGAATTCTTCAAAACTGGTCATGACTTTTGGTGTTTTATTGATTAAAAAATTTAAAAATCACATTTGAAAAAATGAATACATAAAATATTTTTATGCTTTCTTATGAACATTTTTACCTCTTAAATAATTTATTAGTATATATAATTTTCAACATCTATTTTTTTTTTACTTTTATTTATTTAATTTTTTATTGAGTTTCAAAAAATAATATTATATCTTGAAATTGAATTTTTTCATATTAATTGTATTAATTTTACTTTACAAAACTAATTTTTCAATAATTATATGTTTCTTTGAATTTAATTTAGTTTTTTATGTTTTTGTTATATTGTTTTTTTCTTGTTGAATTATTAAGTTTTTAACGTTACATCCAAAGTTTATCATTTGATATGGTAATAAATGGACCTGAGTTTATTTTATGAAATTAATTTAATGTTATTATATGTGTATATATAATATTATATTTAATTAAAAATAATTGATTTTTTGAAAATAATTGAATTGGTTGAACTAATAACCTAATGAGATGATTGGTCCTATTTTAAAAGCATTGCTATTATATATAAATACAAATCACAGAAATTTCCATAATCTCAATTCTGCATATGTTTGATGGAACACTTGTCTTTATGGTTGATTTTGCCATATTAGCATGAACTTATACATAGAGTTGAGAACATTAACAAAATCACGCACTTTGTTTGCCATATCCCGGATTATTCTTCGTATGAACAAGCATGTCCTTACACTACATTTATAGAGTTTCCACTTGGAAAGTACCTATCATATATTATTTATCATTAGATGTCTATATATTGCATAATATGTATCATCCACTGGTATCATTTGGCATTACTGTATTTAGCTTTGTAATCCTTCCAGAGCTGATCCACTGTCTTCCCCAGCAACTCCACAAAGTAATTGTCGCTGTAGCCACTTTTCATCTTCTTGTTTAGTTCAGCAACAAACCCCTGTCTGAGGTCATTGCAGTAATCCAGAAACCTGGCTGTGACATCGTACCCATGGTCCCACCGGTCGCCTTGCCCAGGTTTGACCCAGTGGCTTGGCCCGAGGCCAGCCTTGAGTCTCACAAAGTCGGCGATGCCTTCAATCAGACCACCCGGCGCCTGCCCACGGCCGTTCCACTGCCAGACATGGGCCACCTCGTGGAATAGAACGCCGGCAAACTCCCATTTCAGGTTGCCGGAGTAACCTTTAATGTACCTGCGCCAGGCATTGGAGATCGAAGGTAACAAGTGTATATTTCTGTGAACTATCTATTTTTCTACACGATGATTAGCTTCTCAAAATTAGATTGAAGGTTAAAAGAGAAGCCATGTTTAGAGCTTGTGATCTATTTAAATATAAGTTGACTCTTTCAATTATATTAACACTACTTTATTTTGCCTATTAAAAATTACATGAATATTTTTAATTGCATTATATTAACAATATTTGATTTATTTTTATCATTATTACAACAAAAAATTATAACAATATATAATTATATACTTTAACAAAATTCTATTCGATGATCTTATTATTATTATTATTATTGAACACTTTATTAGTTTATTTGTAAAATAAAATCTATAAGATCATAATCTTCAAAGCCATCTTGTAGTTTACATTATCTAGAAGCTCTTCATAAATTTATGCAAGCACTCTCTAAGAAAGGTTCTTTAGTTATTGAATTTGTTCAACAAAAATCGAAAAAACTCTAAAAACTGTCGACTTATACCCTTCGAAATCGAGGCACAGTCTGCCATAAAACGCCTTCTTGTATCTTGATCATGATAAACTGAAATTGAAGTATCCGATTCAGAATATGTATGATGACCACACTATAGCTACTTACACATACAACAAGGGAAACCAATTTTACATCAACTTTAGGGTATGAATGATCAAGAACCTTGCACATCTGTTCAACAATACAAACAAGTATAAGTTCATTTAAAAGGTATTTCAAAATTTATAAACTTTTTAAAAATAAGTTAACTATTCTCAACTTATTTTCAAATATCTTATAATCTACTTCATTTTTATATATTAAAAATAACATTAATATCTTTAAATTATATTTTACTAATAATATTTAAGTTATTTTCATTATTATTAAATAAAAAATTATAATCATCTATAATTATAAATTCCAATAAAAACTTATAAGGTGATCTGCCAAACACTTTTTAGCTTAGTTTTAATATAAGATTAACAAGCTTATAAACTCTAAAAAATATCTTATAAACTACGTGATCTTAGTTCTTAAAAAAGAAGAAGAAGAAACAACAGTAGCAGCCTAGCCAAATACCCTCTTAATCTATGATTAACTTGACTTCGACCAAATACTTCAATCAACAAGGGCTGTGTTCATTTTATGGATAAGAGTCTAAATAAATTATTTTGAGGGATTATTTTATCATATGTGTTGAATATAATAATTTATTGTGCATTTTAATAGTATTATGCCAAACTTCTAATCAATCAAGTCCTTTTACCTTCAAAGTGAGTGTGTTATTAACATAAATAAAACTATCTATCCAGGTCAGTCCTACAAAGTGAATATGCCAAAACTATGTAAGGGTACCTGGCACTAAAATGAATCTGGCCATTGATGGTATACGCCACCCCGTCCACGTCATCGATGAATAAGCTCTCTTTCGGCACATTTTTCCTCTCAGATCTGTCGTACTGCTGGAATATATACAAGACGAATATTGTGGAGAATCTCATGACTTGGAGGCTGAACAGCACTCCAATGTCTTTCTCAAACCGGGTGCCGCCGTTAGTGCCTGCAGCGTTGTTTGTGACAGTGAATTCAATGGCCATGATTCCTCCCATGGCTGATGAAAGGATTGCCAGATAAAAGAAGATCAACACCAAGTTGGCCATTGCTAGCTAGTTTAATTGTTTAACCATGTGGTTCTTGTTTCTGAGGCTATTGGTTGGAAAATGCATGGGTATATATCAGTGAATGGGGCGAAACATCCATGGTTGACCCAATGTGCAATGTCATCATTACTGCAGTATTCAAGTGGGGCACTCTCCCATGAGCCAACCTGCTCGACTTTTTTTCTTATCCCTCTGTCCTTATTAATATATATAATTGTCACTGGCTCTTATTGGTTTCTTATTATTCACTGTTTACCAAAACTCAAAATTTTTACAAACTATAACACATTAACATACAAGTTTTATTTAAATTTAAATTAAAAATTTTCTCTCTCTCTCTCTCTTATATTTTATAACTAATTATTTTTTAATTATTATATCTATTTACAACAAATCAATACTTATCCCTATAATTTCATACTCATTTTATTTTTTATACCTTATAAACTTATATAATATTGCACCATCTAAATCATTATTATGCATTAAATATATATGTAAAATAATTTTATTATCCACCCAAATCTTAATACTAATCATAAATTTTCCTTTGACTCAAATCACCAAAATATTTCTATCTGCCCTGGTGAGGAACCAAATATATCTCACATATTTAAGTGTCATGAGTATTATTATTCAATAATATATGCATAAACATGCAGATAAAAAAATAAAAATATATAAACAGACAGGGAAAAAAAGGACAGAAGATTTGCCTGTGAGAATATTATGCTACTAATGATAAAAATAACAAGAAAGCCCGGGAGTGATTTTGTTTCCATCCATGTAAAGGGTTTCCTTCACGGGGAGGTTAGTTCACTGACAGATAATCTATGCTGCAGAAGTGGGCAGTTTAGATTTTAAATCCTGATTCATAGAATTAGCAATAATTATTTCACTTTGTGATGTTTTACTCTTCTGATTAAGTGATGTATCATAAAATAAGAGAGAGAACGTAGTTTGATTTTATGTTTTTATGAAGTAGCTATATGGCACATTCTATTCATCTTTAGTTTAATATATAAATATATTGAAATATGTTACTTATATATATATATATTGTATGATTTTTTATTTAGCTAAAATTATTTATTCTACATGTGTACGTTAATTTTTTTTATCAAGGATGATAAAGTATAGGTGAATTAATAAAATAAAAAAATTATGATAATAAAAATTAAATGTAGTATACTTTCAAAAAATTAGAATAAAAATAATTTATCAAAAAATAAAACTTATATCAAGCAATTTCTATAAAAGAAAAATAAAAAATGAAGAGATAATGAAATAATAAGTAAAATATATATATATATATATATAAATTTTTAAAAAAGTTGAAAAGAGCATTTTAATAAATAAAGGTTACTATCCACCCTTCTCACATTCTATAAAACAAAAATAGTAGCAGGAATATGTGTTCTATCCTAATTGTAGAGCACTTGTCTATTTTTCATATATATCTACAAGCTTGGTAAAGTAAAACATGTATGGACCTCATAAGTTGTGAATTAATATGATGTCTTATCTTGATAATTATGTATGTTAAGGACCCCATCGATATGCACGATTAGTTGAAAACATCATAATTGGTGGCGCAATTAACCTAATCGGCAACTTCTGATTGTGTCAAAAACTAACGGGCATTGGATGAAGCGATGTAGAGTTCAAATCTACATTCCTCGCCCTCTATTGTCTATTCCTTTGTATTATATCAATATGTGAATTAATTTATAAATTATAAAATTATTGTATTTAATTAATAAAAATAAATCTATTTGATATTAAAATCATAAAGAATAGTTAATTATAAAATAAAAAAATCAAGGGGATTTGAAACAAAAAAGAAGAAAATTTTTGAAAGAAAACACAAATAAAGGAAGTTTAAAGAAAATAAGAAAATTATATGATTTTATGTTGTTCAAATATTTAAAATAAAAAATTATGGAAGATCAAAAGAATTAGAAAATAATAAAATTTGAAAGAACGTAAAAGTATAGCGAGTAAGTTAAATGAAAAAATATATGAAAATGATAAAAAAGGATAAAAGTATTTAACATAAAGGTAGTAGTGTAAATTTACTTCGTGCAACAATAAATCTTTATTGAAATAATAATAATAATAATAATTAGAGATACAATCGATATGTGTATGTAATTATATTAATTTATTAATAATACTATTTAAACATAAACTTTATATTATTTATGGAATAATAGAAGATATTAAAAAAAAGGTAAAAAGAATAAATTAAATTTGAACAAACATAGAAAATACTATACTTAAAATTGAATTAAGTGAATAAAATGAATGAAAATTGAATGGAGGAAAATAAAAAAAGAAAATATATAAATAAGAAAGATTCAAAAAAGAGAAAATTTGAAATTAAATAAAATAAAAATAAGTTAAAAAGAGAGAGAGAATAGTAAAGGATAAAAGTTGAAAGTATTCAAATTACAAGTAGTTGTATAATTTTATATTTTCAACCAAATGCTGTTACATCCTCAATAATATAGTGTGTGTGTGTATACATAAAGTTGCATTAGCGGCCCCATGGCCCACGTCACAATCCAGCATACGAGTCATTCATTATTAACCGTCCGATATGCTAAACTGTGATCAACTTTATTGGAAGTTTGTTTATTTATTTAGAAAATTGTTCAAGGCTAATGTCCACGGGTGAAGCCTTGGAAAGCCGAATTGTCTCAGAAAGTTGAAGTTTATTGCTTAAATTGATATTTTGTTTATTTACGTAAATTAGGGGAAAAAAAGTGTTATGAGCAAAATTTATTTTTAGTAAGGAATCACATCAACTCCAACTTAATTTAGTGTTACTTCATGAAATTTGTCCTGCGCCTTTTTTTTTTTTTTTTTTAACAATAAGAAATGTACATGCTGTTTTTCTATTACAGTAATTTGATACAAAACTTACATATTGATGAACGTAACATTCTTGCTAATACGATGTGCAGAGTGACCCCTTATAGCTGGTCCTCAGTGGAATGAAAAATCAGGCTTCCATATTATTATAAGAAAACCAAATTCCATAAGTCTTGAAACTCAATCAATGGAAAGGGAAGAACAAAATGAGATGAAAAATTAAAAAAGAATTAAATCAATGTGCGACATGCCTTCATAGTGGAGGGACCTTGTTTAATGGAGGGAGATCTTCTCAAGATTGTTTGAATATTGTATTCATGGGCAAAAAGATCTGTCTCCTGTCTTCTTCCAACGCGTTTTCCACTTCCCACTATCTTCTAGGTCCCAGTTCGATAAACATTAGTTGCAATGACAACGTATGTTTTACATACATACATACATACATAAATATATATATATATATATATATATAAAATATTTGTTTTGAACTTTTTAATTTAAATTTAACGGTTTAATCCCGAGACAAACAATAGAAAGTTATATTGTCTTGGTTAAAAAATAAACCCTGAAAAACTAATACCTTCTTTTATCCTTTAATTATTGTAATTTGATGATTTTATCCGTTAATGTTCACATCCGATAAAATGATCTAGAAATTGAAAATTTTGGATAATTTAAAGATACAAAATATTAATTTTGTTGAAATAGAAAAATTTTGACAATTTAAAGATACAAAACATTAATTTTGTCAGAATATTGCATGTGATGAAAAGCACACGTTGATGAAATTAGGATTTCTCTGGTGAATCACTCACACCATGGTGAAAAACTCACAGCATGTCAACAGCCATGTTACTTTACTAGTTGTCATCAGTATATAATTTTGGCCAAAACCCCCAAATTTCATCGACATGTGTGTCTCGGCCAAAACCCCCAAATTTCAGCATGTGTGTCTCATACGCAACATTTCGACAAAATTAGAGTTTGGCTTTAAATTGTCAAAAAAAATAAAAAATAAAAATTAATTTTTAGATATTTTTGTCAAGTGCAAAAATTAAAAGATAATAATGTCAAATTATCATAATTAAAGACAAAAAGACAAAAATTGCATTTGGCCAACTTGAATAAATTCTTTTATTAATGATATTTTCTGTTAATATAATAAAAGTGTGGCAAAATAAACTTTTAAAATAATCTTGCCAAGTGACATTATTAAAAGTACACATGTTCTAAAAGGAGACACATGGAACATTAGTTACCAACAAGGAATGAATCCGAAAAGTACCCATCAAAAACCAGTATTTGCCATTCTTGCCGTGCCCCGCCAACGTTTTCTACCTGGGCCAATGCTTTTCTACGCACAAAATGAGCCAGCCATGCCGAAGTATCATCAAAACACTAGCAAAAAATTTAACTTGCTTCTCCCGTAATCACTAATTTTTCAACCTAATATTCACATGATCACTTTTTCTTTCCCTATAACATCACTTGCATTAGCATACTACAAAATTGTCGATACCAAACTAGATACGGGAACACGGACAGAGTGTACAAGCATGACGGCCGGTGACCACAAATTAACACCATTAGAGTAGGCCACATATTTGCAGTGTCAACTCCACAGGGACCAGGCACAATCTTCGGCTTCTCAGATCACACTTTCTTCCTTCATTTCTCTTGCGTTCTCTATCACCCTTTTGCAGCTACATCAACCACGCGAACATTCAATCAGATGGTTCTTGTATGAAACCACGCAGTAGAAAATGAAACAAATACTTACAGGGACAGGAGGAGCCTCTGAAGAAGGTGACCAACACGGCGAGTATGGAGAGCACAAGACCTTCACCTGATCCTGCAGGAATCTGATGTAGCCTGATGCTTCATGAAGCACTGATGCCGTATCCGTCTGCAATGTCCACCAATTGTCATGACCTTCATGCAATCCAAATTTTGCATCTAACATCTTGTGTGGTGAATGCAGCTATGTTTGTTTCACAGTTTTAGTGGTTTTCATTTCATCAAAATTTATACACTTCAGACATATTAGTATTTCCGCCGCAATTCTTTATGTAGGAAGTTTGGGGTCAAATCTCTAGTTAGATGGATGTGTCGGTAAAAAAATTCAGTCATTTTAACTAACAAAAATTTCATTCAAACTTTTTCTTCCACACAAATATTTAAAATTCAAACATTACATCCAATCAAATCAATACCAAAACATGCATACATATATTCACGTTTATATATATATTTATACTTTGTTATATACATGATATGTGTACATGTAATTACACAAATTTAAATTAATTAAAATTTACATCTCATCAAAGTTTCCGAGGAACATAATTTTAGTCTGCAACAAAATTCCCCATTTTCATCCCAGCAATAATCTTCAATTATATCCAATTAACGGTTTGCGGGACCTTAAGTTAACAATGGGTTTTCACCTTTGTAAAACATAAATAGGAGAGACAAATCAACCTATCAAAACAAAATCTAGTAGAAGAAAACAGAAATAATTCATCTTCACTTTAAAGGGATCTGTAGACGATCAGCATATCAAATTCCAGAAAATATACCTTGCCAAAGGGCGACACAAGCTGTCGCAACGCTGTGATTCTTTCCCCAAGCTTCTCTTTCTTATTAACAACCTAAACAAGTCAACAAAATCACGGCTACACTAGAATACTACAGCACAGGATCAAACACGGCACGGAACGACAGAGTGCAAGTGCATATTGACATATACAAATTCACCTTTGGATGGCCGCTGACCCTACAATTATCTGGTCTGGGCTTCTTACTGTTGCTCTGACTTCCCGTCAGGGCTCCAGAATTAGCCCCCGGATTCTGAACCCGAGATCCGCCTCTCTTCTTCTTCAAAGAGACCGTGCGTGTGACATCAGATTTCTGACGGGTTTCGTTGACATTTTCCAGCTCCACCTTCCCTTTAGACTGCTTAGCACAATCACCAAAACACAGCATTTTTGGAGTAACAATGTTACTGTGGTTATCGCCAGAAGAAAATGAAGAAGCGAAGCCGAAACGCTCGTCGTCCGTTTCCAGACCCGAAATTTCATCGCCAAGAAGGAGCTGCGAATAGCAGCCGGGAGCCAACGGGTCTTCCTCGAACCCACCATTAACCGCCATGGTTAAGACAGGTTAAGTTAATAAGAAACGGAAGAAGAAAGAGTAATATATACTTATGGGAGTAAACAACGGAGGCTTCTTCTCCTCGACCTTGTTTGGGGAGTTGAAAAAGGAAAAGAAAGAGGTGGCTAACTTGGTCAGCTAAGTCTAAGCTCTTTTATTTATGTGTGGTGCTTTTCAAACCGCTGCTACTGCACAGTTTTCGCGCTGAGTTGCTGCATTTCAAGAACTGGAGAGGACAGAGAGACAGGCGGGGGGGGGGGGGAGGAGGGGGGCGTGAGAAGGGGCTTCGCTATTGCCGTCTCTCTCAGTCAAAGTTTCAAAGCCACCCGAGAAAACTGTGTTTGCTTTATTTTTCCGAAGCAAATAGCGAACCGGGCCCCAGAAACCCGAGTCTCCACCTGTTCGCGGTGGAGGGCGTGGCAGAAGCTGTGGCCGGGATCCGCTGATGTGGCCCACACGCCCTACATGCATGCCCTGAGTCATCCAGTTTCCCGTTTCTTTCTTCTTCGTTATTTTGCCGAAATTTTATTGACAGAAAACAATAAAAATATAATTAATTGAAAAGACGAAAATAAAAAAAAAGAAATAAAAGAAATGTTCGGAAATTTGGTACAAAAATTTTGATTCCGAAATTATGTATGATAATTTTTGAAATTTTAATTTTCAATTCAATTTTGATATTTATGTTTGATATACCTTGCAAAATCAAATAACTAATTTTATTTTTATTTCTTAATATTTATCACATTTTTACTTATTTTTCTCTTAAGTTTTTATATGTTACTAATTTAATTTTCTAATTATTATATTCACTTTTTAAAAAAATTATATTATTACATTTGTCAAACAAAAATATTTTATTATGATAGATATATTTTTATTTTTAAAAATTTTAAACTAAAACAATGGGATGTTAAAGTAAAAATATTTAATTCTTATTTATAAATGATAGTATTAAAATTTATAATTTTGAATACAAATTTATTTATTTTATTTTTAAAAAATTTTAAATTTAAATTTAATATACTAAAATATTGAATTGAGTATATTAAAAAAATTCAATTTGACATCCACTACGCATAATCTTAAAAATTTTATTCAAAAGAGGACACGTGGGGAAAGAATGACAGGAAGCGTGTGAAATGAGTGGAAGGGAACAGAGGCAGTAGTCTTTTCATAATTAATTAGGGTAAAGATTCGAAAGCTCATTGCATTAGCCGACACAAACACTCCTCGTCCCTAGCCTGCGTTCCTCCCTTCTCTTCAACTTCCAAAGCAACAAGCATTTAATCATTAATTGTTTCAATTTTATGTTTAGTTTTTTTTTAATTATCACTAATCTACACACTTAATAATAGAAAACAGGGTTTTATATTTGAAAGTTTAAAAACCTCTGCTAATCAATATTTTATACTCTGTGTTGCAAATAAAGAGCAACATGCGCGCGCGTGTGTGTGCGCGTTGATCCTATTTCTTGAAATTTAGATTTTTTGCATGTATTTTGAACATAAGTAAAATGATGTATTATACGTTTGATTTTGAAGTTTTGAGAATTATTGAAAAAATAAGAAATGTTTAAATGATTTAATAAATTATGCAAGTAATGTCTTTTTTTGTTTTGTTCAAAATTGTTAATATGTTCAAAATAATATTAATTTTATAATTTTAAATATTAAGCTTAACTAACACTCTAACATCGTTTACCTTTTTCAAATTAGTTTGTCGATTTTAATAAAATATGTTTAAAAATTAAAACTAATTAACTCCACTTGATTTGAATTTCAAAATGTTAGAATTTGAGCTCAACTAAACTCTTTTTTAACTCAAACTCAAGATTCACTCATATTAATATGAGTTAAATTTGAACTTCAATATTTTGTCTATTTTGTCTCAACTTAGGTTCGACAGGTTTATACCCTTAAACAATAAATTGTCAGTTTTTTATTAATCATATAGATAATAAAAGTATTATTTTATTATAATTTTTTTGACATTATTAATTTTATATTATTGATAACTAACACAAGTCCCCCGAATTTGTTTTTGTTAGAAGTTTGGGACACTTCAACAATTTATTTTCACAATAAGTATTTTCCAAGACAAAAATAATACTGTGCAATTTTGTTCAGAAGGGACGACCTCTTCAAATGTAATGCTTTGCATTCTCCATTCGTGAAATACGTTGCCCCTCTTTCCATATTGTTTAAAAAACATATTTTAATTTTTAAATTATTCTTCAAACTCTAAGATACCAAGCAACTAATTAAAGTTAGAACAACTTTAAATATTTGTAGCTTATAAAATATTTAAAAATAAATTAATTTTTTAATTTATTTTGTAAATATCTTATAAATTAATATATATATATATATTAAAAATGTATAAATATCTATAATTATATAATATTAATGATATTTATTTTATTTATATCATCGTTACAAAAAAATAATAATTAACTATAATTTGTAAATTTCGATAAAATTTTATAAAATATGTTTATTCAAACATTTTATTAACTTTTTTTAAAAATAAGACTTATGAATTTATAAACTTTTAAAACATCTTATAAAGTTGATAAAGTGTTAAGGCAGATATATCTTATAAAATATTCACTTGAAATAAGATTAAAATTATTTTAAAAAATTATTTAATTACAATTAAAGTATTAAATTAATTATCCCTTTGTTTTAGCTATTTTACGCTGAATTGGACCATTTTGTTTGATAAAATAATTTATCTAGTAAACGTGCAATGAAACAGGTTCACTAATTATTTATATCTGATTAATAATGGTTAAGTAATCAAAGACGTTAAGGTCAAAAAATTAAAAATGGTGAGAAAATAATATTTTTGAAGACAAGAAAAAGAGTTAAATTCGCAACTGTGGCTCGGTGCTCCTGCGTAGCAGCCAACCATTCCCCAGAAACCCTTCTCGAAAGTGGAAACCTCGCATCTCCGTTAGAATCCGTAGTTCACACAAAGCAACAACGATGGCTTGGCGAGGATCGGTTTCCAGATCTTTCATTTCCACCGCAAGGGCTTCCGTCTTCCGTTCATCCCCATCTATTTCCGCCCCCCGCCGCCTCCGTCCTCCACCACTCTCCTCTCCTCGCTTCCAATCTCGCCGCCACTTTTTCTCCGACCGGAGGTTCTAAATTTCTAATGATATGCTTCTTTACTTCTTTCCACCTCCATTCTGTTCAATCATCCTTTTCTGTCGATATGCTGGCATGCTAAATCGGGTTTCTTATGATCCTGAAAACGCACAATTGCTGCATTTTACTAGGCGCATTCCCTAGTTGTGTCAGTGTTATGATGTGCTCATCATTTTACCCATTTGTGTTTATTTGTTTTTGATAATTGATGGATTTTATGGCTTATTAAATTTTGATGATGCAGGACACTGGGGGAACTTGGATGCGCTCAGTCGCTGATGCCACTGCATAGCGTATTTGGGGCAACTAGGCTGACTTCTCACTTGGCTGTCAATGTGCGGTCCTGCTGCGAACTGTCCCACGGTACCTTCCGTCGTTCTTGTCAAGATCGTTAGTAGTTTCATTGTGAGTCTGATATTGTTTTTTTATGGACAGTCCTACTGTTAAATGCATGTGAACAAACTGATATCACTTTTGTTTTATGGATATCCCTTTAATGAATTGAACTCAATGTGGTGACCTCTGAGATGTTTTGTTTAAGGGTTGAAGTAACTGAACTGTTTTTTAGCTTTATCAAAATTGGTTGAAATTGTTGTGACTGATAGGGTGGAGTGGAAAAGATGGTTGAGGTCGGCAGCGCTTCCCGACAATCAAATGCAGGGCGACTGATGCATTGTAGGTTGATTTTTTCCTTAAGTTTGTAGTTTGACATAACATGGACTTCTTCAAATTAATAGGAGAGACGCATAAGACTTCTGAGATTTGATGTGCTTCGGAATAACGCTAAACTCATTGCTAGAGACATTGAATTACTTTAAATGAGTAAAATATTGATTCCATTCACTAAGGTCTTGGAGTGTGTATTTGCTGGTCTGAGTTTGTAATTTTGAAAATTTGTATGTACACATAATAAATATACTTCCTTTTATGTAATCAGTTTAAATGATTTTACGGAATATTCTTGATACTTTTCATTCTTTTCCTTTCATTAGGGGCACCAGAAACAGGTAAGTTTAGCTTTTCATTAGCTAGGGCGTTTGGCTTATTTGACTTGCACTCCTGTCACCTGTTATATTGTCTTGTGCATTTGTTGTTGAAAGTGATCAATATTTTCAATGGCATGCTTCACCCCGATTTATTTGGATGAAATGAGGCATGAATATGTATGCCTCAATATCATAGAGGAAGTCAATGGTCATATTAAAAAACTTGTTATCAGATGAGAGTTCTGTTGTTACCTTTGTGATATGTATTCTGCTTCTCTATTGACTATATTAATGCTCAAGAGGCAGTAGGGTGTCATGGGGTAGGATAATATCTTACCTATACCCATATTTATAACTACCCATTACTATAATACCCATGTATACCCATATCCATACACACTCGTACTCATAAATATTCATATCCTATCCTATCCAATCAACATTAGACTCATTTGGAATTATTCATTAGGTATTGTTATTGAAATAGGTAAAATTAATTATATTTAGTCAACTTTAGAATAATGTTCTTTTATGTTTTTTTTTAAATTTTATTAGTTATATTAATTTCAAAAGTTCAATTGCAATATGAATTTTCTAAAATCTATTTTAAAAATCATTTTATACAAATATAGAATAAAATAATTAAATTGAGCAATATATTTTATCCGTTACTAATATTTTATCTATAAAATACATTCAAATAAATGTGGAAATTGGTTGCTCTACTTTAGACGTTTTATTTCAATAATCTCCTGTTCATTTAATGATTCTTTGCACCAGCTGAATATGTTCAAAATGGTATCCTGAAATTCAATGGAGTCGGTCCTCCACTTACTACTTTGAGAAGAAGCATGAAAGATATTAATTGGTTGATCGAAATGTTGCTACAGCCTACACCTATACTTAAATATATTTATGCTATATTAAATTAAATTAATATTTTATTTTACTTTTGAAAATAAAATTTATCAAAAATTAAATAAAAATTATTAAATTAAATGAGTAAATTTGAAAAAATAAAAATAGTTTTGAAAAATATTATAGCATGTCACGTAAATAATAAGTTCAAATACTTATGATTATTTATTTGTATTTAACTTTAAAAAAATGATGTCACTTTATTCAATACTCCCATGAGTAAGGTGGGTATAAATACTCATGGGTATGAATAGGCATGGGTCTTATCCATATTCATACAATAAATTTTAATTGGTATGAATAGGCATGGGACTTATCCATATTCATACAATAAATTTTAATTGGTACGAGTGATATATTTTAAATTTAAATTAGTAGATTTGGGTGCGGTAGGTAATGTTTCATGAGCATAGATAAAAAATTATTCTATTTATTTACACCTGATACCCCTACATGCTAATGCCCCTTGAAGTGATTGACTGCTCATCAAGCATATAATATTTGGATTCACCTTAATCTTCTCAGAACCTCAATCCGAACATATAAAGATAAGACACAGTTTCAGACTTTCATTCTACTTTTGTCACTCTGATGTATAAGATGATAGGAATAATTTTTAACATCATGGCAGGTACATGAACGTATGTTAGACTTTGACACAGCTGCTGCTCAAGGATTTTCGCCTGGCTACTAAGAGTATTCCGCAGAAACTTTCCCTCTGGGAAATTATATTAGATAAATCAATAAAGAATATATAATCTTATATTTTTTCCAAGGACTATAGTTTGAACTCTGATGGTCTTGTCTATCTTTGGTGTGTACTTGACTTGGATGATGGTACAAGATGCTAGTACATGGAGTTTGAAATGTAACACTCTTTCCTCTTTTGGTACTGATGGGCTTGTTTCTCACTTTTGAAGATAGTCTGAAGTGCTATCGAATCAGTCTCTCGAGAATTTATACTGTCTAAACAGTGTCATCATCAAAGACCAATTCTTTAAAATCAAGATGTGCCTCATATAGACATCATGTCATCATGATTTTAAGCACTTAGAAGTGCATGCACGAAGTATGGAATATCATTAACTCATTATTTTTTGGATAAGATTTTAATCAAAATAATTAATTTAAATGATAAGAAGTTCGTATGAATTAATTAATTTTTAACAATCATGTTTACTAATATTGATTATTAAATGTGATTATATTTATTAAATAATATGAGGGTTAAAATAGTAATATGAAATGATATATATAATTTGTAACTCTTGAATTATTTAATTATAATTTTTATGTAGGATTATTTATTTTACAATTTTATGATCTAAGAGTGAATTTTTATTTAATTAAGGATTTTAATCAATTAAGTGAACATTTGATTGAGTGGGATAAAATAATGTATCATATATTATTACTCAAAGTGTACACTTAAGAGAATGATTTGGATTTCATTTTCTGCAATATCCAAGTTGTGTTGCTTTCTTTAGTAACATTTTTCGAAGGCTTCCTTGCTTACATGGATCATGGAAAATGCTTCTATCCTTGTCATTTCTAGCAGGCCATGGGTGATTGGGTTCCAATCAACTCAGTGTCCTAGTGCTCTGAAGAAGCATCCACACCCCGATAATTATGTGGTCACCTGCAAATTGTGTGATATCGCGATACGCAATAGTTCTCAAAGAAATCGATTTCCGTTCCAATGAAAAAGCTAGATTCCGAAAGGTCCAATTCGGGCATACTTTGCTAATCGGTCCCTTAAACGCTGGGGAGTTCGCTTGATTACTCCTTTTTTTAGGAGGGCAGTCAGAAATTCTTCCTTGTAATCCTCAATTTAAAATATGTGAGTGTTGCATAATTTTGGTACCAATGAAGGACCGAGGTGCCCTATGCACTTATTGGTAATTTCATGCATGTATATTCTTATTTAGCCTTAAGGCTGTGATTTTACCAAGCACATCGAAAATACACTTTTGTTTGGTTTAAGAGAAAAACTCCTACACTCTTATAATTCAATAATCTATTGTGGGTCAAGTATGTTACAATTGATCAACTATGGCATGACCATCCAAAGAGAATCCATTATATAATGACCTTTCCCTATGGTTCTCTAGCGTACATTCATAGGAATGCTCGAGGCCAACCTTGCTGTGTCTATTAGTGGACAATCCATGTGTTTGCTTTACTTAAGCATAAATGGTCAAAAGAAGAATACTGTGTTCAATCGCATTATTTGACAAATCAATCAGTGAAAGGTTGACATGGTCCATTGCTGCGATCAAGAGCATGTAGTGTCAACTCCTCCTACATGTTCTCATGGTGGGATACCCAATTATTTTTTTAAATTGGAGGTATAGAGCTCAAATCTCATTGAAAAGTTGTGCGAGATTAATACACACACACACACACCATAAAACACTATAAAAAATGTGTACTGTCACAACTATTTACAAAATTATCCTTGGTGGACGCATGTGTGTGTGTGTGTGTAGCCTAGTTGTTGTGGATCAATGCAATTTATATCAATTAATATATTTCAATTATTATAGTAATCTAATGACAATATATAACTTCTATACTATATATTAAGCGGAGAAGTTTGGAGGAAACACTTAATATTAACAGCATGATTGATAGGCAAGAATAAAGTAGGAATAGGATTGTGATTTCATGTTATTTTTATTTCTATGATGGGTATGATTAAATATTAAAAAATCATCATTTTATTAAGAATCAGAATTCTCCAAAATAAGGAATGTCCATTCCTCCCCACCCCCATGGGTTTACTCATTTTCACATTATTGGGAATGACTTATATTTACTCTATTAAAATAATTTTATTAATTTTGAGATTTACAAGAAATTAAAGATCAATTATACATATTCATTCAAGTACTTGCTATGTATATAATTGTATAATTTTTGTATGTAGTATAAATATTAAATATTTTTTATATATCTAAATATATATAGTCATATAAAAAAATATATAATAATTAATTAAATATTTTCAAATAATGTCATTTTTATTAAAAAATATTTATCTTTCATTTATTATATATTTTTTTAATTATCATTCCTAAATGTAAAATAAAATAATAAAATAATAATTCCCTTTTATTTGTATTCCTAATGTCATTTTTGTACAAACCAAATGAATAATATAGTAAATCATCTCATTCTTTTTTTAATTTTATTCATTTTTTAAATTCGTCTCATTCTCACCTTATTCCATTCATGCATACCAATTATGGCTTAAGCGCCTTAAACACGCATCCTTTCTTTTTGTTTATTTTTCTTCTTTTTTCTTTTATATTTAATTCATTTTTTATTTTTTCTCCCTTAAACTTTTAAATTTCTCTCTTATTTCAGGCAAAGTTTTTAATTACAGTCTTAATTTTTAAACCGTTTCTTAATAAAATTATACAGTTTTTTTTTAACTGTCTATTCACGTCCAGGTGCTACTTTTACTAGTACAAGATTCGTACTGCATTGGTCAGAACAAAATTACACAAAAAGTCAGTTGCAACTTGCAACAACAAATAGCATCTTCTAAAAAATCAAATCCAACACAATTCCATTTTCCAAATAGATTTCCACATTAAATCTGCCCAAAACAAACCCAGAAAGAAAAAAACCAAAACCCTACTTCCCAAAAAGACTTGAAATTCACCACTGGCTTATATATTTCTAGTTCACGAAAAAGTAGAGAATAAAGTAATACACTAACAATTGATCACTTCAATTGTAATTATCAAGCAAATTATCTCTATATATAGTAGCAAGTCTACCAATATTATCTTAAAGAAAAACATAAAAAAAAGGAATAAAATACTAGTAGATTTGCAGGAACAATGGCTTCTTGATAACTTTTGTCCACGAAAACCCCTTTGAAGAAAACTAGAAAGGGGACTTCAAATCATTCACAGCAATAATTCAGACTTCAATGTCAAATGTAGTCCCTTCTAAGCTTTGTTGTCTCAATCCCGAATGTGGTTCCAAAAGAGCAGCCTACCAAATTATCTTTTCTTGGCTTTAGAGATTCTCACATCCTAACCTAATCCTTTCCTTTTCCTTTCCCTTCTTCATCAGAAGTACTCCCAACTCCCACTTCTCTAAAACAACCACTTTGTCCAAAAAGTCATTAAGAGCTATATAACTTCAAAAGTCTTTAAAGCACTATCCTCCTTCCCTTGGCCACATCATATCTACATCATTGCATCTTGTGTTTACACTTGGATTCTAATTATTCGGACAGACGCTTGTATCATTACGGAATTTGTGTAGTGTGTGCATTGTATTGAGGTGGTATCTGTCATCACTTAGTGTACACTCACCGCATGAGAATAAAGTTGACAATCAATTGTTGTGGTGGAGAATGGATGAGATAGCTCATTGTGGACAAAGTGGATCGACTTCTCCTATTCTCATCTAAGCATATAATGAGGGGAAAATTTAAGGTTAAAAAAGACATGATTACCGCCCATACACGCCAGAAAGGCAGAACGCCAAGAAGCCCCAAAATGAAGACACCCCACTTAGATCCTCATGTTTGCAGAAAAAACCTAAAGAAAACTGACTAACATGCCCCACGAATCTATTTTTTTCCCTACTTCCATCTAAATTATTGTCAAATCTCCAGACCCCACCATTTTCCACAGAAGTTTTGGCTTGTATCAAAATAAAACACACCATATGGTGTCAATCTGCAACCACTAGCTCAATTCTATAGTCTGAGTTGAAAGTTTATCATTCACCTACTCTTGATTATATAGGGAACACTCTTTTTCTTAATGGGTTCCATCTTCTTTAATCGGAAACCTACCTCACTTGAAAGCTTTCACACCATATCTCAGCCAAAGCCCAAAGAGAAGTCACCATACCAGATATTTATTACTAAAGTAGTCACAACATATGAGCGAAAAGCTGAGCACCAAATGTGTTTGCACCGACACTTCAAACCATGCAATTTATTATCAATTTAGTACGTTGTAAAAATGGAATTGATCGTTCCACGAAGCATTTGGTGTAAGTGCATCGTAACTTCATAGAGTGGAAAATTCAGCTAGATACAAATTTTGAAAGTAGAAAATTTGAACCAATATAAAAGTAAGAAAAAATAAAAAATATTATTTTAATTTATAACATGTTTGGAAAAATTAATTTTGATTGATACAAAATTTGGATTCATAAAATTTTTTTCAATGATCTGATTTAGTTATTGCGAACTATAATAAGCAGAAATAATGCAAGCAGCACAAACAACCTTGATTTGACTGCAAATGTAATTGTCTGCAGATTACATTTTTTAAACAGGTACAATGAAAGATATGATGCCTATGTGGTTTCCACACATGAGGAGAAGAAATAAGTGGGGAATCTCGAACTCCCAAAGGCAACAAGGAAAGATGACGTCAGCATCCTCCCCTGGGAGACCCAGGCATCACAAAGTGGGGACAGCGAACGGACATATGATAGATCTAAAGATGTCTTTATATCTTCATCTTGTCAGGCTCGCTTGATTCCATCCCTCTCACATAGAACCACTGCCACTGTACTTTCATTACCAAATACCAAGAGAGGTAAGCTCATCATCAAAGAGAAAGAAAGAAAGCCTGGCGTACAGATAGAAGATGCAGAGCGAAGAAAGTAGCGAAAAGGGAACACATCGAGAAAATCCAGGAGACTGGTTGGGTTTGAGCCTCGGCAGAAACCCTGTCGACGACTCACAATCAGAACCAAGACCTGCTTCAGCCAAGGTTTTCTCGTGCAACTTCTGTATGCGGAAATTCTACAGCTCACAAGCGCTGGGAGGGCACCAGAATGCTCACAAGAGAGAAAGAGGAGCGGTGAGACACTACCAGACACAGAAGATGATGACGATGATGACTCTGCCCGTCCATACTTCCGCGTTCAGATCGCTCGGGGTGCAACCTCACTCCCTCATACGGAAACCCGGCAGAGATGGAAGTACCGGAATCGTGGCGAGATTTAGTGAAGCTGACACGAGATTCGGAGGAGCACGGCAGCCTGCTGCCGTCCTGGAGGAAGCAGCCGATTTCATGTGGCCTGGAAGTTTCCGCTTCGATCCGCAACAGACGGAGCAGAAGGCATCAAATTCAGATACTCTAGACTTGAATCTCAAGCTTTAGTTTATTCTATCCTTCGTCCCAAATTGTAATTTTTCTTGCGTGGACTACTCTTTGACTTTTCAAAGTTTTGCTTATTAGTGAAGACTGAAAAGTCAGTGTATAGGGCAAGGGCACTGTAGCAGTGGATTCCAACCTACACTCAATAACGACGGGGAGAGTTCGTCATATTTAAGTTCTTAAATGTTCAATGTTGAAAAGAAGTCCCAGCTCTTTATTAATGTTGTAGAGCCAAAAAGCTGTAGTGTACTCTTAGCAGTTCAGAGAATTTCCAAGCTACTAAATCATTCAAGTGAACAGTATATTCCTCGGAGTTTGTGTATGTAAATAGAGAGGAGTTCTTAGATAAACGCCGCAGCTTACTGGTCTGGCAATTATCATACAGGACATCACCTTAAAGCATTAGCATGAGGCAGGTGTGGCCCGTGACAGAACTGCCTCCAACAAAACATAATGCGGAAGTTGAAAGAAGACAAACTTGTGGCGCAATGCGCTGATTTTCGCACTCTGAAAGGCTTTAGAAGAACGTCCTGAGTAAATTTTACTCCAGACACTGCTGCTTCTTACAGAACATGAGTGCCTTCAGGCAGGTGTGTGCCCAAGGTCACCAAAAACAAAGTGAACACACTCTATCGTTCTGTTTGGAAGGGGTGTTTTGGTGGAATGCAATGTTTGATGTGAGTTGTTTAAAATGAATAATATGTTTGATGGGAAGCTTTTAATATTTTAAAAAAATTAGTTTATTTAAATATATATATATAATATGATAATGATTAAATATTGTAATAGTATATAAAAATAATAATTAGTCAGTAGATGTGAGTATATATATGTATAGTTATAGGTATTGATTTGATTATAAATAAATATAATTATTAAAAAATAATTAATTAGTTATATAGATAAAAGAATAAAATTTTGAATTTAAAATTAAATTTTAATAAATAGTAAGTTTGAAAGTATAAAATTAGATAGCACGTTGAGGGTGAAGAATGGGTTCCAAACATAGCCTATGTTCGGTACCCCATCAACACAGTACTGGACACTTAGGACATGACTAATAAAGAACAAGCATAGTTGCCACTTAAGTGGCATGTCTCCGCTCCACGGCCACTTCAGGTTATTTCATTTGTCACCTGGCTAAGTTGTCAGCACTCGATCATGAAGGCTCACATGATGGGCCACAAACGATGTTTTTTGGTGGAATCGTGGATAGACAGCATGGTTTGACCTCACCGTTGTTGTTTTTCTGGGTCTTTCAATTTCACAGTATATCTTTACTATCGGACAAAAAGAAAAGTTAATTCATAGTTTAATAAAATTTCTAAAACGCGCTTCTACTTGTAACGATTTCCACTTTTTAATGATCCCATTAACCCCCAACTCCTTTCTTCAACTAGCTTTATTCTTGTTTCGTAGTTATGTACTATTCACATGTTTAATTATTATTATTTTTTTTTTATTTTCTCATTCTTTTTTTTAATTTTTATACAATTCACGAGATAATAATATTTAAAAATATACATTAAAATTTAAAAATAAAGAAAGCCTGTTAAATGTGAATAATATTTAATCGATATGTCTATTATTACTATATGACCGTATATTTATATACTTATATATGTTTTAATTGGCCTAATGTTTTTTTATTATCGGACTATTAAAAATATGATCATTTTATATTTTATTATAATTAATAAAATTATAATAGTTTTCATAGACATGCATACAAATAGTGTGTAAAATATACTAGTGTGTATGATAGATATTTCCAATTGTTCACCAGAAGCCCATTATATAGAAAATATATACTTAAATTAATCGAGTTGAGTCACTTCAACGAGTAATGTGCTCAATAAATTCATTTTTGAGCTTGAATTTCAACAAGTTGAGCTGCCCAATTTCGAGTTGAGGTAAAAGAACATTTCTTAATTTGAACGTACAATCTCAAACATTTAAAAACAGATAATTGCATAGAGTAGGCCGACAACTCGTTATGAGACATTATTTTATGAACTTAAATCGAACGAGTCATAAAATCGTCTTCGTGCTCTACTTGCAACAGGTCAAATTGTTCAAACTGGAGCTACTCGACTAGTGAAGTTAAGTAGGTCGACTTAACAGCAGCCCTTCTCGTAAACGTACTAAGGTCATGTTTGGAACCTAACTTGCAATTCATGAACATCTTCTTTAATTTTATACTATTAAACATTCTATTTAACAAAATTTTTATCCAAATTCAAAATTCAAAATTTTCTCCTCTTATATATATATAATTAATTATTTTTCTATCATTGTACATATTTATAATCAAATATATAAATATATATTATATATATTTAAATTTATATTTATTTATACCCTAAAATCTAATCATTATCCCTGTATGTGTCACATCATCCAATTGCTATTTTATATTTTATACATATATTTAAATAAATTATACTACTAATCCTATTAAAATTTTCCTTTCAAATATACTACTCATCCAAATTTAACTCCTATCAAACATTATATTCAACAAAAACCTCTCTCTTGCAGACATAATACACGGAATTCAAGGTTAAGCATTAGTTGGAAACATAATAAATTATAGTTTGGATCAAATTTAACACAGTCAAAATAAATAATCTAGCATGTTCAATTATATTCACTACATAATTATTCAAGTCTAATTAAATTTGATTGGTACTAGAATTTTTCTAACTATGAGCATAAGAAATGCAGATTCACAAAACCTCATGCATCTTATTATTGATATATCATGTTCACATTAACAAGAGCATATATAAAAGTTTCTGTTTAAAGACAAAATTTAAATTGGCATATGGGCAATTTAATGGGAACAAGTTCGCAGTTCATTTATATCATATAAAACCTACTTATATATTCATTTATTTTCTAATGGTTTGTATTATTTTTTCCTTTTATTTATATGGAACCTAAGTTGCCCTAAATCTATTCATTCAATTCGAGTAGGGTATGCTATGAAGTTTTCAGAGTTCATTGCGCCCAAAACGAGGGACGTTAATGTAAGAATCATATGGTGGCCCAAGTAGGCCCAGTATGGCAACATGAGAAACTTACATAATAGGTCCAGTAGAGGCCCAGTTCCAACATTTATGTTTTGCCTCCATGTACTATATTTATAGAGTAATTATTAATTTTCAAATGAATAGTTTTGTAAATATTTAATTAAATGTACAACACGTAAAAATTACTAATGTATTTACATAAATCCTGCAAGCCAAAAAATTCGTTTAATAGTGAGATTATAACTAAAAAATAATAATAAAAGAATAATTAAGATAGGTAAATGCTTAATAACTATTTAGAATAATGATAATTATGCTCAGTGCTCTATTGAAAAAAAATCTGACTACCATTTTTTATTAGCAAAATTAATGTACATTTAAATTTCACACGCAGGAAAAATCATTTACAACGAGAGAGAGAGAGAGAGAGAGACTGTAATTGGGTTATTCCAACACAAAATACTCTTTGAAGTCTTAAATCTATACATAGAATGTTAAAAAGTAAAAGATTTTTAAAATGTCATAACGCAAAATTCTTTTGTAATTACAATGGAGACAAAGAAAAGGAATTTTTGTCTAAACATTAATTTGTGCATGAGAAAGGATGGACAAGTTATTTAATCATTCAAAAAGGTAAGAAACATTTCATTTTTCTCTTTTACTTTTCTCAATGGATCCCCCACCCCCGCCCCCCCCCCCCACCTCCACCCCCCTCTCACTGCCCCACCCTTCCCTTCAACATGTAAATCTACTTGGATATTGTAGTTCAACCGGGCAATAACCTTACCCTTACGTACTGGCAGGTGTTTGGTAGTGAGAGCTTACCCTTCAACGATCGAGAGGTGCTGGCAGCTTCTTGGTCATCACTACCACCCAAATTCAATATCTGGAAGAAGTGTTTGGTAGTTTTTGCCATACTGGTACTGACAATAGCCACTGTCAAATTCTCTTCTTGATTGTAGATAATATTTTTTTCTCATCTATTGAAGTGTACAAACTATTGGCAATATTCCCAAATGTAAAGAATCTATTTTTCTTCAAATCAAAAAACAAGAGACAAGAAATGCATTATTAGTTGTTCTTCTATTCTATTATTTTTGTATATCTTTCTTCTTGGCCTCTTAGACAAACCATGGTAACATTTGTACCGTGCCCAAACATTGTACTTACAATGTGCCTTGATTTCATTTCTATGGTCGTCTGTATCTCTAAGTTCGACTTTGCCTTTTACTTATGTAGCTCATAAACTACCAAATGACAAAATTATTACATTTATATTAATCACCTCCTTGAATGGACGCGGTGATTAACTTGATTTAATGACTATAAAAGATCTTCTAAACTTATCCAACAAAAATATTTATCTTCTAAAGTATTCTAACTAAATATTTAGATATTTTATTTACCAGTTACAAAACATCTCAATTTTGGAGATTTCTTACATTAAGAATATTTAGAGAAAAAAAAAAGATTTAGATATTTCTAACACTCTTCAACAACTATTCTCTATTACTTTATGACTTTTCATTACTGTGATTTGTCTCTGTAAGCCGACTCTATTTGTAAGCAAAATGCTTATACTCTAATTATAATTCATCCCAATTAGTGAATTCCCTTGGGACATGTCTGGTAGCCAAAAACGAGTTCCCAATTATATTTTAAATAACATGGTTGACATAATTTTTACATGAAAATGATTATTTTTGAATGAATGTTGATTCTCAATAGCATAGGAATTGTTATTCTCTTTTAGCACTATAGGATTATGAATTACTAATGTATTAGGAATAAGCTAATATTTTTATTTAACGAAATTAACCTTCTATAATATATTGTGGTTATACAATAGATAATTATTAAAATACCCTTAATTATTTATATAATATTTTTTCACTATACTCCCTCAATATTTATTTATTTCATTTACTTCTGTCAATTTATATTTATTCTATATTTTCTATTTCTCAAATTTCTTTTCTTTTTAGCATTTTATGAATTATACACATGGTATAAAATTTATATGTCAAAATTATTATTATTTTATTTATATTCATAGATATTGAGTGTTTTTAAATTTTAATTCATTATTTTTTTGGTTAATATCCTCTTTCAATTTAAATTTAGTGCACATTTTCTTATTTTTATTCTTTATCTTTTATTTTATAAATATTATAAAATAGTATTTATACAATCAAGTGCACATTTATTTTTTTAATAAAATTTTCATACCAACACAAAAAACCGTATATCTGCCACAATTATTATTTCTTTTATAGTCTTCTATTCTCTCTATCTGTTTTTTGAAAGACTGACTTTTTCGTCTTTATTATCCATTCTAAATTAGCTTTTTAAAAAAATAAATTGAAATTCTATGCCATAAGAAAAAAATAATAATGTTTTTGGATTGATAAATAAATGAATTTTTTGAGTGGAATTCTTTTATAATTAGTGGAATTTGTTTTTTTTTTTCCCAAATTAAGTGTTTATAAATATTCAATGAATTTTTAATGCATAATTGTATGAAAATTTATCATTTAAATATAATTTTATCACTATAAGTAAGTTTGTAATATTTACATGTTCATTGTTATTTGCCAATTCTAAAAATAAAATTATGAATAACAATTTGTTACTTTATTATTCCTCGTAGAAGGTACGTAGAGTTTTATATAAACGTAAATAACATTTATATTTATATAGTCTGATCCAAGTTAGGTAGGGTTTTGTATATTACCTATTTTTGGATTAACACTTACTTACAAGGTGTTATTGACTCGAGTTTGAAGGGTAAACCAACTTTGATAATTATTCAAATTTGTTTCAACTTAATTTTTTAAAGCTCTAATTCAAATTTAATCTTGAGTTCAACAACGACGTTAAACTCAAAATATATCAAAATTGGAATTTAAATTTGATTAGATTCAAAAATATTTTTAAAATTCCAACCACAATCCCATAGTATGGAAATGTTAACGTGGAAACCTCATTTTCAACCCCTAACAAGCGTCTCTGTATATATGGCTGAAATAGAGATGGGTGCAGAATTTATTTATAAATTATAAAATTATTGTATATTAATTAACATAAATAAAAATTTTTATTATTAAAAGTATAAAGAATATTTAAAATAATAGAATAAAGAAATATCAAGAGAAAAATACAAATAAAAAAAGTTAAAAGAAAGTAAGAAAATAATATTTTTTATTTTACATTTTGCAAAAAAATAGTTAAAATAAAATACAATGAAAGATCAAAACAATTTTTAAAATGATAAAATTTAAAAGAACATATAAATATAAACTGTAAGTTAAATGAGAAGAAAGAATAAAATGATAAGAAGAATGGAAATATATAATATAAAGATAGTTATGTAAATTTATTTTGTAATACTAAAAATCTCTACAAAAATAATAATATAGTATGGATATTACTGTTGACATCTCATTTTCTATCTTTGGAGCAGCATTGGTAGCTTCAGTTGTTTTACTCTATTGTCTTGTATTGCACTAATCAATTATTTTTTACAGTGTTTTTATCAATGATTTTGTAAGCTGGATATATATTTTTTTAATTTGTAGAAATACACTCACATATAAGTTATGTAATTTATGTATATACTTGGCAAGGTGTGTGTGGGGATGAGTGGTGGCAAATGTGCAATTGTGTGAGGTCAAGCGTGAAATAAGTTGCAACCTATCTCGTTGACATAGGTTTTAGATGTTAATAAATGAAGTTGTCAATATATATCATCAACATCAAAATATTACTATTGTACAAACAATTATATAATAATAATAATTTGCAATTAATGTCCCAATATTATATAGAATAATTAGACCTCTAATTTAGCTAACAAATTTGGACCCATCATTCAACAAAGTTTTAGGCCCAATATGAAATTTGTGTATCAAGTGAAGAAAGCCCATCATTTGGCCTAAACCAGGCCCGTTCTGAATATTTGGGTGCTTCGGGGTATGAGCACCGTTTCTTCTTCTTCAAGAATTCTACCGTATGCTCAGTGAAGGAAACTGAAAAGTGTTCAGTAATCACATTGATTGTTACTCCAAATTGACCTTAAGATGGAGTTCTATCTCGAAGAAGGAAGACAATTAAACTCTAATTGCGCTACTTTAATTCTGGTTCGTTTTAGGGTTTGAAAAATCTGCTTGTGTAAAATTTACGGTTCACATTCTCTCAATCTTATTATATGTGACACGAGGAAGTGTTTTTCTCGTAATTTTTTGCGATTTTCAGCCGGCTCTATCTATAGGAAATGTAGGGCAGCTAGCTGTGGATCTATTAATATCGTCGCTGAAAGCGGAGAAGGTTGGGTACTTAGACGAGCCGAATGTGCTTCCTTGTGTTGGCAATGATGCTTATTCGCCGTCGCCTATGGGAAAACTAGTTCTCCCTCTCGAAGGTCTTTTCTTTTTCCATGGATTTGTTGTTTTATCTTTTAATCTTTTAGCACTGTACTTGTGTTCTATTTTGAATCTATTGTTGATTGTTGTGGAAATTAAAAGACTTGGTTAAAGTTGGCAGCTTATGAATCATCTTCTTGTGCATTGACACTTGTGCAGCAGCGGTCTCCCGTTATCAAGGTAGTGATTTTTTTGGTTAATTTAATCATGAAAATACTTTATACCTAATCTCTGCTCGTGCTTCTTGTTGTATCTTCAGACTTTAGTAGATTACTCAATTCAATTAGATTATTCGGTAACACTGGATCATTTGGACCATTTGAGAGGTCCTTCTATCTATTCAATTATGCATCGTGCACATACTTAGTTAAATTGTTGTATAATTAAATTCATTCTCTTTTACATAAGAAACTTTCAAAATGGCAATTGTCATCTTATTCTTGATCTTGTAGGTTTTTTTCTTGGAATTACTGAGCGAGTACTAGTTTGCATAGATGACTAAATGGTGCCCATTTAGTAGGATAATCGTAAAGGAGAAAAAAAAAAAAAAAACCTTTTATGCATCTTTTGATATTATGGTTGTTTTGAGTTTCTCGTCTTTTAGTTGAAAATTTTTCTAGAGGCCTATTTTATGATTCTTCCACTTGGTGAAGTTTTTTGTGTGCATGCATTAACTCAAAAGTATGAGCCTTTCCAGAAATATGTTTTTTGATATCTAAGTAAAGCACTTGTCTTTTGATCACCAGAAATATGTTCTCAAAGTGCTTGTTTAAACAGGGTATGATGGTTGAATATGCTAAGAACTTGGCAAGGTTTGCAGCTGAAAATGGAAAGAATCATGTAATCATTCTCTCCAGCTTGGAGTTTGGACAATGGAAAAACATTGATATGTCAAGGTATTGGCTCCAGTCAACATTTTTAGTTTAGCAACTATCTAATGTAGTAATGTACTGCCCACTGATTTATTTACTACTATTGGTTCTGGCAACAGACATTCAAGTTTGGGTCATCAGATGCAATCTGTGACTACATATTTGGTTATAACCTTTCTATGAAACAATAAGTTAGAATTTATTAATATATTGGAAAATTCAGCTGAAAATTGAAGTTCATCCTTAGTGCGGGAAAAAAAACTGACCATACTACTCTCTCTCTCTCTCTCTCTCTCAACCATCATTTCGGAGCTCGTGACATGCAGTGGCTATGTTTTATAATTTTTTGCAAACAAAATTATGATGAATTCATCATTTTGCTTGCTTATCTTTTATACCATGCTGTCTCAGATTTACATATAGCAATTCGGCACGCGTATTAGTGGTGCTTTCACATAAATTGTACATATATGCACCTGAGACATGCGCTTGATAGAAAATAGTGATTAATATAAGAGATGCTCATGTCCTCAACGTTTTGCTGTAAGTTATTTTGCTATAGTCAACTGATTCTATGGCTACATGTATTAGTGGTTTGAAGATATATTACCTATCTAATTCCAATGTGGATGGAATTGACCGCAACTGTGAAAGCCTTGGGTGGAATAGACTACAAGATTATAATCCTGCTCAAAGGATGTGGAAGTATCTTGATGCGTTAGCTGATGCACAGTCTGCACGTTCTGATGATTTTTCTTTAGAGGAACTAGGAGATGAAGATTACTGTCCAAGTTTGCCTTTTGCTGCACTCTTTTCCTGCTTTAAGGTAATGGCATCTGTATTTTGTATTGAACCTAACTGGCTCGATTTTATTTCAGCATACAGAAAAACAAAACCCTTGTTTCAGGAATCATCCACACACACTTGCACAAAATACAGGCAAAAGTGCAGAGTTTTAGTGTTTTTGGTTTGTTGGATGGACCAACCCTTCAGTACCATCTGGAATGAACCTTGAACTCTTGAAATATTCTCAAACTATTATAGTGTCCCATGTTTTCATTTTATTGGAACTTTGTCATCATCCATATGTTCAGTGAGATCAATTATAGTGAATTTTGGAAATTTTCTTGTTAGATGCTTGTCAATATAAGAAGTGATTACGGATTGCAGAAGATGTAAATGCTGAGAAGTGTGTTTTTGGATAGTCAGGCTTGATTTTGGATTTTCACTATTTCTCTCTCGCTTTAATAATAAAATATAAATATTTGAACCTTTTTTCTTTTATAACTGTGCATCTAGCTGACTGTAATAAATAACACCGTTTGGAACTTTTATGTTTGGATAGGCTAAAGGTTTAAAAGTTACTTGCGTACTGTGTTACTGCTCGGAGGGAGACAATATACCGGAAGCTTTCTCTTTGGCTGAGGCAACAAGTAAACTGGTAGGATTGAGCCGGAATGAATTTCACGGTGAGCAATTCTTGGCCCACAACAGAACACTTTACCCATCCTTCCTGAGTTCCTTTTAAATAAATACTAGTATGTTGTTCAGGGTTTTTTGGCATTTCTAACAAGTAGCTTAGCATCATTTGATGCTCTCTGCTGATTATAATTTCCATTTGATTTCAAACCAAGAAATGTACTTTGATGAGTCAGACATCCTTGTTTGTTTATCTTCTATAAGTGGATTGAAGTTAAATTCCTGTTAGTCGGTACTTCATTCCATCACAATCTAACTTGCATATACTGTTACTCTGTAGAGTCTAGATTAAACTTCTCTGTAATTGTACAGACAATGATGCTGATAAATGGATCATGCCGTTCTCATGGCAAAGTGTATATGGACCTCCAGCAGATATGACTCTTTTCTAGGCAATGGCTGATGGCTTTGAGGGAGCCCAAGATATAACAAGAAGAAGGAAAAGAAGCTGCTGCTGCTATTTAAGAATGTTATGCTGTAAGAGGGTAGTGCTGAAGTAATTCTGGTATAACTGAATCTACTCAGTAAAGTGAATTTTTATATTGTGATTCGTAGATCTGATAGACTCGTTAGGATGATGATGGACTAACTGCACCTAGTCGATAGAGTATACTTTGGACTGTATGCTCACAGTTTCTGCATTGGTTGTGCCATTCAATCACACCCACTCTATTGGAGTACCCGATGGGCAGGATTCTTGTGCTTCTTTTGCGCGGGGCTTAGAGATTGGAATGGGATGGGTAGATGTGACTAGTGTTGGATGGTTCCGGAGCCGACTTAATGGAGTTTTAAAAGTGTGTAATTGGAAACCAAGTTCCTAGTACTGCATGAAAAATCACAAGGGCGTCTTCCTCGTTGATGGGGAAATGTTGTATTACCTCGTAACGAAATTGACGTGGTCTTTTTAATTGGTTGGCTGCTTGCTGAAATTTAGACTCTTGGAATGGTTATATATGCTCTCATTTCTTCATCGTGACTGAATTTCAGCTGGCGCTAGATAGGTGGCTGCTTTAAATATTTTACTTCATGTAGCTTACGGGTAAATCTTGCATGGATTGAATTTAGTAGAGTTGGTTCATCGAAAATTGTTAGATTATAGTGTGGAGGCCTTATGATCCACCCCGCTTGAATTGCACAAAATTTTAGTGTGGGTTTCGTTGTCCACCAAATCCAGGTTACTTGTTTCTGTTCTCGTGCGTGTGAACAGGGAGTGATACCTACGTTCGGTTTCATTTTTCTCCCGCAGAAATACACATGTAATTATTATATTATTAAACTTTTCTTTTTCTTATTTTGATGCCATGAAAAGAAATAAAAAAGAAACACATTAAAACACGCTGAAAAATCAAAAACAGACATGTCAGTTTTTCAATGAAGGTAAGAGGCATCAGACTACTTCACTAACACATAAGTTTTATCAGAACAATTTCACCTATAAACGTTCATTAAATTCTCCAATGTGGAATCGATCTTGTCATCAACAATATTGCACACAAATCTTGGGCTCCTTTGATCTCACACCTAGAGTCCAATATTTTTAAAATTGGATCAGTCAATTTATCAGTCAGGATCGATCATTAAATCAGTCAATTTATCAGTGAGGATTGGTAATTAAATCATCCATTGATTTGGTCACTGTTTAATTGATTCAACTATTTTTTTTAAAATTGGTTAAACATATAGATATATACACATATATCTATGTATGTTGAATGGTAAAATATGCATATGTGTGTGTGTGTGTGTGTGTGTAGTCATACATAAGTTATTATGTCATGAATTAATTAAATAAGCAAAATAAAGGCAAGTTTTAAATTAAATTCATCCTCATGATAAATATAATATTTTAAAAGTTAAAAAAAAAAAAAAGAATAATGCAAGATTAACTTTCAAATATGACTTCACAATTGAGCCACATTGAGAGTCCCGAGCAAATGTTGTTTATGTATAAATACTTCTTTATTATATATATGATTACATCACGAATTCATTTGATTAATTTCTTGTTAGATAGTTATATTTTAATTTTCTAAAAGTCGGAATTAATTAGCAATTAAAAAAATTATTGAAAACAAAAATTAAATTGAGTATTCTAAATACTATTTAGCCTCACAGCAACGTCAGAATTTTTTGGACACAAAAACAACGACTTTCAAAAATTTTATTTTGATACTATTATATTTTCTATTTTTTTGTGGTACTGTTATGAAATTCTTGGGTGAATAAAATATTAAAAAATGTTATTAAAATTTCAAAGTTTGGAGAAAAACGAGCATCAAAGAAATGAGTTTGCCTTTATAGCCATAATTAAAGTCATTCCTCCTTCAGTTATTGTAGGCAAATGAAAAGTGTTTTTTATTATTATTTTTTAAGTTGCAATAACCTGAAGCGGATGAACTGGTTTAACGGGGTTGCCGTCTTTACCTGTTTCATTTGTTTCTTACCGATTCTTTATTTCATCGTCATCATTATTATTTTGGAGTGTAAAGAAACTAACACGACAGCCAAACGTTCATGAGAGAACTAAGAGACGCAGTCAGCCTCAGCTAGATTGGAGAGGTAGCAAGGTGGAACAGAACCTTCCTCTGCACCTTCGAAAGCCATCTTCGCTAGAAGATCTGCCGGTTTATTAACTTCCGTCGTAGCAAAACTAAATTCCAGTTGTTTTGATGGATTTTGCGATGGATTTAACGTGATTCACCAACCCGCCCAAGGCCGAAAGATCATCTTCTGTCTGTCTCGAGCTGCAGAAAACCTGCATGTTGTCTCCTTCACGAGTTACCTGGTTCTAATTGATGAATATGTGGTAATAACTAATAATCCTCTTTCTCTTGCCTCCAGAATGGACAAACGGTAGGATGGAAAGGAGCAGCAGCGTCCCGCTCCAGAGGCAAGATCTGCTTACTAAATCTGTCTTCACATACTGAAGAATTCCAAATGAAACTTCTCTGGATTTTGCACAATCCAACTTGCCACGTCCAGGGTCTGTGCTATGCTTGTCTTGACAAGGTGAAATAGATCAAGCTGGCCATTGACTTCCCAAATATTTTTATGCATTCTAGATCTTTTCCTATAATTGAACATAAGTCACATTTACCTCCATTGAGATAGACACTAGCTTGCATTCCAACATCATAATTTTTCAACCCACCCGAACAAGGAACCAAACGAGGCCTTTCAAAAGTAAGTTTCTTTTTCTTGTCATTTTTAGCCGAAAAGTGTGGACGGTGTAACCAAAAAGTCCTTTTCTTGTCATTTTTTTCAATTTCTTTTCATCTTTATTTATATTCTTATTTTAAATAATATTATTTATGTTATTTAAAATACTAATATTATACAATATAAAAATAATTTTACTTACACATCATGTGTGCCAATTTTATATCCTAGATCTAGTAAAATGGCACTTTAATTATAAATTATAAAATTATTGTAGTTTAAAAGTTTAAAAAAATATTAAAATTAATAGTATAAAGGTTAGTTAAAATAAGATGAAAAGATAAAAAGAATTTGAAAAGAGAGAAAATTTGAGAAAAAAAAAAAACAAATAACAATAAGTTGAAAGAAAAAACAAAAAAATTCACAGAATAAATAAAAGTAATTAATGATAATTAAATTACTTCACAGTGCACAATTGTCGTGATAATATAAGTAGAGATACATAGTATAGAAAAAATAATGTTGTTTTAGTAATTGTATTTAAGTATATATATTTGGAAAAGGGAAATGAAATAAATTCATTAATTAAGGGTAATATCATAAATCTTCAATGTGCAATCAAATTAACCTCAAACCCTTAGTAATATAGTATAGATGTTTCTTTTCTTTTACATTTTTTTTTTGGTTGAATTAATCTTGCATTGTTTCTTAATCTGTTATTTTTTGTGCTGTCTTTTATTTAATAACTGCAGGAATAAAGCAGTGCCGAAACTGCTTGAGCGTCTCACAACCCCAGGGCGAAGATCCATCGTTATGTCAGTATTCATCCGCAATGTCCAGTTTTTTTCTTAAGGTGTTGTCAATCATATTTAATGTAATTATTGTTTTTATTAATGCAATTTATTATTTAATTTTATAACAAGTTTAAGTTTTTTAATTATTTTATAACTTAACAATTGCACAAACGCATAAAAATAAAATATATTATATTACAAGAGTATATTAAAATCACATTTTATTTTAATTTATTTTTTATTTGTTAACAATTGTAGTGAATTACTATCCACACATATTATGAGAGTCAAACATATGATCTTAATGAATAAATAATTTTGGTGCATTAACTTTACTAATAAAGAAATAACTTTTAGATTTTTATATATTAATCGAGAAAATACAATTTAATGTATAAGGAAAAAATCTCTAAAAATTAATATGCTAACTAATCAACACCAAATTGAAACTTATTTTAAAACTCAAATAATGGGTAAAATTAATTAAAAAAACATAATTGTAAATTAAAATCCTCAATTAATTATAATCCGTAATTTATTAAGAAACACAAAAAAACAAAGCACAAATGAAAATAAAAATAAAAATAAAAAACAGAAAAAAAAAAATGGACCCTTTTGTCTGAAGATCCTTATGGGTAATGTATACAAGTGTTCTCAACCTTGTGCTTATCTAAACCCTAACCCTAATCCCATTTGGATAAGCTGTTTAACTAATCTCTACCATCACTATTTCAGGAATCATGTTGTGCAGTGCATAGTGGACCTCAAGATACGGCCTGTACCGTGTATCCTAGTGGAACGACTGGCTGGAAGTTTCGCATCACTCTCCACGAACAAGTATGGAAGCAATGCGGTGCAGAAATGTCTGAAACACTCGGATGAAGATATAGCACACTCCATCGTTAAGGACATCATTAACAGTAGTCGAGACTTCTTGGAATTTCTTCAACATCCTTATGGGAACTATGTAGCTCAATCTGCACTCGACGTCTCCGAGGCATGATGACTTTCTTGGAGCAATTAAATAAATTACTTAGCAGTTCTCGTGATTGTGTGGAGACAGCCAATTGATTTTTTTCTGGAACTGCGCTACGTACGGCCTTGTAGGGTAAAACTCGAGAAGACATGTGGTTAGATTCATTAATGATCACCATGCCTTCTTGCATGGTCATCCCCAGGGGAAGAGAGTTCTTGCAGAGGCCAGGGAAAGCAGGCAACGTGGGTGGTTTAATTTGTTGCAAGTTGGCATGCAACTTCGTTATTTGTCATTCTTAGTATGTTAGTGGTGTCGTTCGTGATAAGTGTGTTTGGTGTTTTACTTCAGTTCCTGCATAATTTTTGTAGTTCTCTAGTTTGTGTGGGTGTGTGTGTGTTTTGGTGGAGCAGATAAAAATTGTGTTTTTGTGATTTGTTAGCAACCCTATGATTAAAGGAGGTGATATTGCATCAAAATGTGACAAAATTTTACTATGTCCAATCCGATAATTAGTTTGGTTATATGTGTTTGTTTTAGTTTTAAAGTGTATGTTTTTTGCACGTATTTTTTTCAAATATTGCGTAAAAATGAAAGAGAGAAATAAAAAAATTTATAATAAAGCTTTAATCGTACTGTATGTTTTGAAGTTGACAAAACGAAAACAAATATAATGTTTTTGAAATGTGGGCGGATTTAAGGAGAGAAAGAAAAGTACAAAATTCAAATGAGAGTGATTTTTATTGCCCAAATTGGATGGGGGGAGTTAATGAATCAAAATGTTTGGATCATATCTAAAGATATTTTGAGTCTAACTGAAGTCAAACTTAAACTTTGAAAAAATTTTAAAGTCTACCATACACTTGAATTCTATTTTTTAAAATTAAGTCAAATTGGGTGAGGGAAATTATTGCAATTCAACTACTTTTCCAAAAAAACAGCGTTTGTGGACGGGCTTCAGAATCAGACTAGAGCCCAATGTATTTGGGCCAGTATAATTGGGCTTGTCTTGAAAAATAACTAGATTGCTGGTCCATGAAAAACTTGCCATCTTTGTTTTCTTGACTGTTTTTGTATCAAAGCGACTGAACATATCAAAATATGGGGCCCTGTTTGGTTATATTGTTTCCTGATATTCATTTTTTGTTTTAAATATGATTGTGAAATACTTCATTTCGAATTAGTCCACTTTTGTAAAGGACTATTCACTATGATTGGCTGAACATCGCAAAGGTTTTTATCCTTTCTACATTTTACAATTAAAGCGTGCAAATCATCAAAATTTTTATTAAAATTTTAAGTCAACCCTCTTCATATACACGTAAATATTTAAAATTCAATTATTTTATTTATTTCACAATCAAATTAATACCAATATACACATACATATTCACATTTATATATATTTATACAAAAATAATAATTATTATCTTTATATAAATATCATATCATTAAATTATTATTATATATAAAATTACACAAATTTAAATACATCAAAATTTTCATCCCACCAAAATTGTCCTTATTATAATCCCCCAACAAAATTCCCAGTCAACCATCGACTGTTGCACATACATAATACTTTGAAATGATGATTAAAAAATGTGTAAAAATAGTAAAAAAAAAAAAGAGATAAGATTTAAAAGATTTAGTAATTGAAGTGTTTTTTGTCTTTTTAGATAAAACAAAAGCAAATCATTGTCAGAGAAAGTCACAAATTAATTTGAACAAACTGGTTGGTTCAGGCACCAGTAGAAAATGGGAGGTGGACCAATGGATTTGCATTAAAGGCACCAAAATGGCAGAAACCAGAATATGGGCTTTACAGTGCATTATTTAACTAGTTAACTACGCATGCATGAACCCACGATGTCACACACACACACACACACACACACAGAGAGGACTCTTCGTTTCGTTAAGTCTTGATTCAGCAGACAACATCGACTGGATAAAAAAAAGGCACGTTTCTTCTTAGCAGCGTCTTTCTTACTCTTTTTTCTTTTCGGCGCTGTAGATCGAATATAACAAAATAAAGAATAACCAGAAGAATTTACAAATTGGGAAGTTTTGAGATAAGACACAAGTGAAAAAAAGTTAAAAAGAAAAGAGAAAAATAAAAGAGAGAAAGAAAAGGAAAGAAAAAAATAAAAAAATCTACAATAAAGATAATCGTATAAATTAAAATTTTTTATCAACTCCAAAGTGGGGACCCAACTGCTTTAAAGACTCCAACTACACTCGACAAATAATTACGTACAAATTTACCAAGAAAATGAATAAGTAGCCAAATTTGATCCCACCTACAGTTTTTTTTTTTGTTTTTTTTTAATTCCAGAATGAGTGGTCAACACTCAGCAGTGTCTGTAGGGTTTGTGAACCAAGAAAAAAATCCATCAAACACACACTACATTTGGAGGGTTTCTGAGCTTATAACGACCCATAAACTTGCATTAAGAGGGCTGTGATTCGTGTATCGTGTCTTCATTCTCTGGCTGGCTGCTGTGTTTCTTTCTAATTGATCCAGCTCAACACATTATTAATGTCCACCCATTGTTTTGTAGTGACTACTTTTCTGCGTGGAGATATATTACTTTATTTTATGAGGTTGGTTTTGACGTAGGTCGTGAAATCCTTTTTCGTTTTGCTGTTTTTCTGTTCTCTATGTTTATTTTTAAATTATAAAATTTAAAAATATGTATTTAATTATTTTATTTTTAAATTTTATCTCTTCCTTTCATTTATATTTATATAATTTTTAAAATAAAAATACTGAAATTCCGAAACAAAGACTGTCAACGTTCAAACGATGCAATTATGTCATGAAAAGGGAACGTCATATGTGCGACCCCACTGCACTAGTTGTGGAAAATCTTCTCCATAATAATTTATTGGCCCACCCCCTTTTGCGATGGATAAATGACACGTAATGTATAAATCACATCGGCTATGTGCGTTTATAAATTATTGACTCTAAAGACATTCATTTAGTTATAATATTTTCAAATTTTTTTTATTTTTATATAATTTTTAAAATAAAAATATTTTAAAATACATATCAAAATTTAAAAATAAATAAAGCAATCATGATTTTTAAGAAGAAAAATATTATTTGATCTTGAGAGATAAAATGAGAAAAATTATTGGAGGTGAATAATAGTTGCCATTTGGGTGTAACTAATGAGTTTTATGCAAAAATAATAATGATATTTTTAAATATAAATAATCATTATCCAGCTGAATAATAAAGGTTATTATGCGTGTTTTTTAGCACATGATGTGATATTTATATTGCTGTAATGAAATATTTGTAATGGGTGTCCATATAATTCAAAGAATGAATGAGATCTTCTTCAAAGATCTTTTTTTTAAATGAAACGGATTTTGTCACATGGGAGAGGGGAAAAATATTAGACCAAAATTTTTTCAAATAATTTTTCTTCAAACAAGGATTAATAAAACATGGATGACACCATGTCCCTAATGATAAAGTGCAAAAATAGGGCGGCATTCAAGCCCACTTGAAATTTGCGGGAAAGAGAAATAAATAATTGTGGAAATTTGTGAGAGTTAAAAAATAAATAATTATTGAGAATAAATGTGAAATTTTACTTGTGGATTGCACGTGGGTGATAATATAGTGACTTAAATGTTTTGAGGATATTTCATGTAAATCTTTCAATGACAATTTAATTACAAAATTAATTAATGGGCAATAAACGACAAGAACTCATTAATTTAGGATTTAAATGTGATGGAGAAGAAGACCCTTGGCCAAATGCAACGTCCACTTCTACCAATAACATCCCCCGAATAAAATAAAACCACGTGTATATCATCATGATTCGGGTAGGCCATTCTTCACTTTCAAAAATCATATACTTAATACATGGGCCTAATTATAAATACATACAATTCATTACTTATAACAAAGTATAAAATTGTTATATTTGTATAAAAAATTATATAAAATGAGTCAATATAAGCCTCTCGTAATTTACTTAATAAACTGAATATTAGGCGGATATTACTACGTACAGATCATGTAAGGAATAATTACATCTTATACAAAGTTGGGAAATCCTGGGCTTCGTTTGAATGTAAATTTTGTTGGGAGAAAAGTCGTTAGGAAAAATTAAAAATAATATAAAAGTAGAGAGTTTATGATTATCTTAATGGATTGTATATTTAAAAATGAGTAGTTTACAAGGCTGTGATTCATGTGTCGTGTGTTCTTTCTCTGGCTACTGTGTTTCTTTCTAATTTATCCAGCTCAATAGATTCTTAATGTCCACCCATTGTTTTGTAGTGACTACTTTTCTACGCGGAGGTATTACTTTATTTTATGAGGGATCCCATTTTGTTTCACTGTTTTCTGTTCTCTTTGTGTTTTTAAATTATAAAATTTTAAAATATATATTTAATTATTATATTTTTAAATATTTTTTATTTTTATATAATTTTCAAAATAAAAATATTTAAAAATAAACCCTAAGTTTTTAAAACCAACTAACAATTTCAACGTTCAAACTACACAATTATGTCATGAAAAGAGGACATCGTGTGTGCGACCCACGAATGGAAAATCTCGTCCACAACAATTTATTGGCCCACTCCTTTTGGTGGCAGATAAATGACACGTAGTGTATAATCATATCGACTATGTTCGTCGTTAAACCTTAAAAATATATATTTAATTATTATATTTTTTAAAATTTTATTTCTTCTTCAATTTTATTTTTATATAATTTTTAAAATAAAAATACCTAAATAAAATTCAAAAACAAAGAAAGCCATCATGATTTTTAAGAAGAAAAATATTATTTGATTTTGAGAGATAAAATGAGAAAAATTATGTGAGGTGAATAATAGTTGAGATTTGGGTGTGACTAATGAGTTTTATGGCAAAATAATAATGATGTTAAATATAAATAATCATTATCCAGCGTTATAAAAGGTTACCATGTGTGTTTTTTAGTACACGATGTAATATTTATATTGCTGTAATGAAATATTTGCAATGGATATCCATATAATGCAAAGAATGAATGGGATCTTTTTTAAAGTTTTTTTAAAAAAATGAAATTGATTTTGTCACATTGGGGAGGAAAAAAAATTAGACCCAAATTTTTTTCAAATAATTTTTCTTCAAAGAAGGATTAATAAGAACATGGATGACACCAAATCCCTATTGGTAGAGTGTGAAAATAGGACAGCATTCTAGCACACCTGAAATTTGCGAGAGTAAAAAATAAATAATGATTGAGAATAAATGTGCAATTTTACTTCCGGATTGCGGACATGGGCGATAATATAGGGAGTTAAATGTTTTGAAGACATTTCATTTCATGTAAATCTTTCAATGACAATTAATTACAAAATTAATAGGCAAGAAACGACTAGAAATCATTAATTTTTGATTTAATTGTGGTTGAGAAGAAGACCCTTGACCAAATTTAACGTCCACTTCTACCAAAAAATCCCCGTAACGAAATGAAACCACGTGTATATCATTATTCGGGTAGGCCATTCTTCACTTTTATATAATAAGCAAAAAATCATATACTTAATACGTGGACATAATTATAAATATATATAATTCATTGATTATAATAAAGTATAAAATTGTTCTATTTGTATAAAAATATTATATAAAATGAGTCATTATAAGCCTCTCTTAATATACTTAATATGCTGAATATTAGGCGGATGTTACTACGTACATATCGTGTTAGGAATAATTACGTCTCATATAAAGTTGGGAAATAGTGGGCTTCGTTAGAATGCAAATTTTGTTGGGAGAAAAGTTATTATGAAAATTTAAAAATAGCATGAAAGAAGAGACTTTATGATTATTTTAATGGATTGCATATTTAACATTGAGTATTTTATTGAGTGAAAATTGTTGTAAATTTGCATCAAGTAATTTCCCAAATTTTCTCTGCGTTACGTTTTTTTTTTTTTTTTTTCGTCTTAAAATTTTGGTCAGCGCGATGTCAAACTGCAAATCCTAAAAAATTCAAATAACAAAGTATAACAAGAACTAAAATAATATTGAGTAGTTAATACAGTATAAGAACGCTAATGTTAGGACCCCAAAAAAATTTCCATTTATATACATAAGTAAATTATATATAATTTCTCGTTACCTAGATACAATCTGATGTGATCTAATTCAATAATAATATTTTTCATCATTATTATTAAGTGGTGTTTGTAAATAAAGTTAATGGCGTCATTTAATCCCCTAAAAACGGGGGCTTTGGGTGTTAATCATATTCTATAATTAAACACGGATTCAGCCATGTTTTGAGTCACTTGCATCGTGAGTGGTGAACACATCTTAGTGCCTCTTTATTACATTATATGCATCCACTTCACTCTGCTTATGTCCTAACATTTTATATTCATTTATATGTTAATTATTGTGTATATGGGCCGACTGGAAAGTTTATAATTTCATAAATGATTATACCATTCATCGTAGTGTTATATGTCCGGTTTAATTCAGACATGGATTTTAAATATAAGATAAATATTGAAAAAAAATTTGTTAATCCATGCTTTACTACGTTATCCGGAGAAAAAGGTTCGAGATATCATAATCATATCTTATATCATATATTACAAATAATAGAAAGAATGTGGGTTGACCAATTTTCATGCATTGACCACAATTCTAATTTTATATAATTTTGAGTTTTTTTTTATATATTGAAAAGACTACGTTGGAATGAGATGATTATTAACTCAATTACACATAGAAAGAAAATAATAAAATTCTGCATGATAATATAGGCATTACTAAATATTTTATCAACATAACTATTTATGAGATCTGACTACTCAAGTCCTGGCAGGACATTAGTCTGCTAATGAAATGGTCAATCAACTGAGAATCACGGGCAATAAAAATAATTAATAAATAGCGGCATTACTATATATTATTATCAAAATAGAGAATCATGGCTAATAAAACTAATTTGTAAAAATATGAGCATTACTAAATATTATTATCAAAAATCATATTCGATGCAGTTATATTTGTTTTTATTTCTCATTTTAATTTGTTTTATGTAAACAAATGGTATAAACATTAATTTTTGCAATTTTTCCCTCCATGAAAGGTAAAAAAAAATGGAAATAATAAATTATCACCAAATTTTGAGCTCTTCAAATTACTTTGATAATTATTTTACAAATAGGTTACCCTTTATTTTACAAGCTCAATGATAAGAATTTGAATTTATTACTTGAAGGGGTTGACAAAACATGCATAGTTCTGACCAAATTCTCAAATTTCAAAATTTTGTAGATTTTTATTTTTAAATTATTTAGTACAATAATTTAATTTGAGTGTTAATTTAGTCATACTAAATTTATTAATTCTAAACAGCATTAAATCATCATAATTTTAAAATAAATAAATTCCTTTCACATGTTCTTCTTTAGATTTCTATTCACGTAGACAAGGAAAGTTTTTAAACACTGCTAAGCAATTATACTTCTCACATGTTTTATTTCTTAAATTAAGGTACAACTAATTTTTCATTACAAATAAATGGAATTGTTCGATCATATCTACATGTTAAAAATAAATAAACAAATAAAAGATTTTTGATATTCCACGCACAATCCTGATCGAACTTAGGGTAATTCTCACATCTTCCTCCTTAAATTTCTGCTCATTATCAAAAGAAAAGTTTTCGAACATTGTTAAATAATTATCCTTCTTATATGTTTTACTTATTAAATTAAATTAAAATCCTCATTATACTGATAAAGAGATTTTTCACTCAAAATAATTTCATTATCCAAACAAAATAATAAGCCATTTATATGTTGTAGACTTATTAATTTTACTACATATAAAAATGAAATGCCTTTTTTTCAGGGATATATTTCTTCTATTGCACATTCTTTTTCAAGACAACGCATTTGTGATTCCCTTCTATTCTATATTAGAATGTACTACATATAGCTCTTTTTAAGTATACTTTTACTTTATTATAAAAAGTGTTTAATATTCAATCATTCTAAATTTCAATTAGTAATTTGTAATTTATGGTTGACATTTTGATAATTTGAAGCTATATGTCTTGCAATATACATTAGAGATAATTACTCTTTAATATTGTTCTAATATGCTAAACTACTTTGACGCTCTTTATCAATATGTTTTAAATTTTTTCCTTTACAACGTGTTAAGTTTTATATTTTAAGAGTTTTAATTAAGTCGTAAATGTGAATTTTTTTTTCAAAAAAGAAAACTATTATATCATTAACATTATTAGCATGTGATATATTGAATTATTAATAACATTCAAGAACTATTTCTATATGAAAATAGAAACAGGCATGCATCAAAATACTATAACGTGAAAAACCAAAATATCTAAAAAATTATAATTATCTAACATATGATATTAACGCCCAATTATATTCGTTAATATTAGCTGTTATAAATTAAAATACTATGTAACTTGACAATAAAAATTAAAAGATAATAAAGGAAAAATATATGGATTTGGATCTAATTTAGCATATTAGATTTTCTAATTAAAGTCATTAACTGAAATCAAGGTGAAGGAGACAAAAATGAAAGATGAAATTTTGAGTTAAAATAAAGTCACTAACATATTTCAATATTATAAACGATATTATTAAATGTTAAAAATATACTTATTTAACAAAAAGTAAAGAATGATTTTTTTTAATCTAAACTGTTGTTTAGAGAAGAAGTGGATGAAGAAAATAAATAAGAAATGGATTGATATAGGAATAAACACCTTGAGCAATTTGCCTTCATAGAAGTTTTGAATTTCTCTTGTTTAACAAATTTAGAGGAATAAAAATGGAAAACAGAAAGGAGAAATGGAAAAAGAAAATGGTTTTAGCATATAAACTTGATCAGAGAAAAATCATGGTTCAAAAAATAACTTTAAAATGTATGAATTTTTTAGATTAAAATATAATAAAATTCAAGTGAAAATCTTTATTTTAGGCAAAACTACTAATACATGTGGTAAAAGACTAAAACTAAAAACTTTATAAATAAGAATAAAAAAAATTAAAAAGAATAAATCTACTACTATAGACAAATAAAAGACAAAATCATTAAAAATTTTGGAAAAATTTTAAAAGAAAATGACATATAAATAATTTTATTTTAATATTTTTCATTGGATGGATGCAATCAAAAAAAAAAAAAAAGGAAAATTTATGAAATGAGAAAACAAATATACAAAAAGCAGATAAAATGATAAAATGTTAAAATAACTTTGAAATTATTCTTCATGATGTTATTTAAAAAAACATTAATTGTGACTCTCATTGTTAATTTTTCAATTACTAATGGTAAATTAAAAATTATTAAAGAAAGAAGATGGAAAAGAAAAACCATCAATTTAGACCTGATATATTTTTTGAATATAAAAATTATTGAACATTAAAATTTTTATATGTTTAAAAATATATATTATCTTTCGAAATATAACACAAACTCAATATTCATAGTGAATAAGAATATCAATTTTGGCCAAAAATCCATCAATTGGCACAGCCCTAATTAACGAACTTATCGATTTAAGTAATAGTTTAGCATACTTAATTTTTGTTATTTAGTGTAACGATATCTATTCTTTTTTATAACTCAATTACTGTGGTTGACATATAATAGTTATATGAAATAATTAAGAAATTAATTATTAGTCCATTACCATTTATCATTGTTAATATTAAATACATAAGTTGATTCTGCATTTAATTTCATAATTTGTTAGATGCGTGTATGTATATTTTATTTTCGTACATGACATGCTCACAGGTGACAATTTTCCTATTAAAATCTCAAGACAAGGAAAAAACATTTTTTTTGCTCCTAATCTAATGCACCAGAGAAGTAAAGAATTAATTACTTATCAACTTATAATACGATATATGGGAAAGAATTAGGTAATTTCAGATTAATTCATTTGTTCAAAATTTTCAATTTGAAAAAAAATTAAACAGTGCAATAAATTTAGTTAATACTTAGATCATGTAAAATTTACGTTAAAAAATAAAATTTTAGTTTTTTTTTAAATGTATCAGTTCTAAATTTATACAATAAATTAATGACATTTAATTTATTTAACTCAATCTATTAATTTCATTTACTCTTAATTTGGATTATGAATGCCAAAAAAACATATGGTAAATTTATTACGACACTAAAAAAATGTAAGGTACCAGTGTTGTGTAAATATTTTAGGTTTAAATTTATAAGATAAATTAATTGCATTACAATTACAACATAAGAAAGGAAGGAACTAATTATGAGATAAAAAAATTATAAATTAAAATAGAAAAAACATGGTTTCAGTTATTTGTAAATAAATAAGTTTTAAATTTATATGATAAATTAATTACATTAAATTGATTTAATTCAATCTATTAATTTCATTTATACTTAATCCGGATTATGAATGCCTGAAAAAACATATGATAAAAATTGTACGATAAATTTATTGCATTTAATCTATTTCATTAAATTAATTTAATGAATTCATTATTTTCAATTAAAATTGATCTATACTATGAAAGTGAGAAAAACAAGAAGAAAACACAAGATATAAATGGAAGAAACTAATTCGATTATGAAATACGAAAAAAATAGACAGATTGATATGGCAAAATTATATTTTCATTTGCACGTGACAATAGTATTCATTGTAAATTATTTTGATAAATTAATTGTTGAATTGTATATTGTACATTGTAAATTTATTTTGCGTATAGTATGAATTGGACATTAAATTTAATAATGAGAGAGAGAGAGAGTTGGTCCACAATGGAGGAGGGACCCTGAGAGCAGATATAATGACATGATATAGTATATATTTTAAATAAGAAAAATTACTGCTGAAAATTATTTTGGATAGGTGAAACACACATATTAAAAAATAAATGCAACTCAATTAACATTAAAAATATAAATAACAGAATAAATAATTTGAACTTCATATATAAAAGTAAAAAATATATCCCATGAATAACGACTGAGCTCTCGCCTCTTTTTCTTCTCCTTCTTCTTGTTTTTTTCGAACTTCTGAGCCAAAAAAATTGGGTGAGGTTCAATCAGTTCATTGGTTCACCAATTTTAATTGATTTGTTCCCATTTTTTAGGTTTTCAATTCTTACCATAAGAACTGACAATTTCCGATTAAAATGTCAATATTTATTTTTTTCATTAGTTAAGAGAAAATGAGAACCTTCCCAATATGATACTGGTCTAGTTTGCACACTTTGTCCATTTGCATTTTTAAAAAAAAAAAATTAAAACTTTACTAATCATAATATAATATACAATTATAATATTTTTTAATAGTCCGACAATAAAGTAAAAATACTTAATAACATAATTTATAAAAAGACAAGAAAAAATAGAGGTAGTAAATAAGTCGCTGATGGAAGAAACTAGAAAGAATTTATTCATATTTAACGCCAAAAGCAGCTATAAATAGTCAAAACAGAATTATTAAGTGTGGTGTTTTAGGTAATTTACCAAAATGATCGAAGTTGGTACAGAAGACGGAAACATAGTACATTATAATTGGTAGGATAAATAATTAGCTTGAACGACATTTAAAAAAAAAAACCAAATAGATGTTTTAACAATAATATAATAATATAGATATATAGTCAATCAAACAGCGCAGCGCTTGTGTCACGATTTTAAAAAATAATTAATTATAATCATTATATGTGTTAAAATAAGAAATATATACGCAAGTTAATACAAAAAATTTAAAAATTATATAAAAGTAGAACAGAAAAATAAAAATATTATTTAAATATATATAAATTACTTCAATATATATATATATATATATTAAAAACAATATAAATATTTTTAATTTCAGTATATTAATAATATTTAGTTTAATTTTATTATTATTAAATTAAATTAATTATAATTATAAATTTTATTGGATCATTTTATTATTTTTATTCAAATATTTTATTAATTTATTTTTAAAAAAAATATACAAAATTATAAATTTTAAATAATTTTATAAACTATTTAAAATGAGATTGAGCAAATCACCCTCGTAATATACGAATTCCCCAGCGTTTTAAATAAAGAAATAGGATTCAAATGGGAAAAACGGTCAACGCAATGTGGAAACGCATTAATTAAATTATCCCATCAAATTCCCTAATTTACAGCAACAAAACCTGCCCTTTGGTAGGAAAGTAGACCACTCGCTTTCACATTCCCATCACTCCTCTCACCCTTCAATTATCTAACGCCACTTTCTTCTCTAACGTTTTCGTTGCTGCTTCCTGCCTTCTTGCTCTCCACTCACCCACGCTTCTCCAACCATAAACCACTCCGATCCCCCTTTCTATGAATGAAAGATTGTGCCATCTATATGTTGCGCAATCCCCATTTCTATATCTAGACGCTGCGGAGATACGTTAGGGAAAGGACGAGCTGCGTCATTGTTTTGCCTGCACACATTGATTTCTGTACTTGCGTGTACTCTGGAGGTAGCGTGTGAAGGATGGAGAAGAAACACGGGTTCTTCACGGCTTTCAAAGAGGAGGTGGTGCGGGGCTTATCTCCGGCGAGGTCGCGCTCCAAGAGTCCAGGTCGGAGCGTTTCGCCGATGTCGGGTCTGCTCCGAAGGAAGAAGGCCAGAGGTCCCGAGCCGATGATTGCGAGATCGTGCAGTCTCCGGCCGGTGGGGGAGGCGCTGACGCCGTTGGTGGAAGGTCCGGATCCAGAAGGCGGGGAAGTCGGAGGGTCGAAGCGGGTGGCGTCTGGACTCGGGGAATGGGTTCGCGGACAGCTGAGCCGTAGCCCTTCGGTGACCGTTACTGAGAATGGGTGTGGGAACAAGAGGTCTGATCTGAGGCTTCTGCTCGGGGTGATGGGTGCGCCACTCGCCCCGGTGCATGTCGGCACCACCGACCCCTTGCCTCATCTCACCATTAAGGGCACCCCCATTGTATGTCTTGCTCTCTATCCGTATATGTCGAATTATGTTGTAATAATTGTGTGTGCTCTTCTTTCCCTTTCTTCAACTAATTTAATTTGTCAAAATTGATTTTGGAGGACATGTGATCATGCTTGACTTTTCTTTTATGTATGTGTGCATGCATACAGCGGCGTAAGTGTTGATTGCGAGCCTTCTTTACGACTCTTGAGATTTGTCTCTTTGATTGGTTCATTTCTTTGTTTGGCGATGAAGTGCTGATGTAGATTTGAGATGTTGTTTTAATTTGAGTAGATTATTTGTGATCTATGTCTGTTGATGGAACTGATGTGTTGTAACCAAATATTAAGACCCAGATTTGTTCCAACTCTTATACTGGACTTTTTTAAGATGGAACCGAAATCTTTGACTAACGCTTAAAAGCATGGAATGCTGTCTCTTTCTTTATATTTTAATCATCATTCTTTAGTTTTTTGGGTAGGAATGCTTTTTGTTCTTATTGGTTGTTTAATTTTGGTAGGAGACTTCTTCGGCACAGTACATATTGCAGCAATATGCTGCTGCTTCTGGAGGTCTAAAAGTTCAGAGCTCTATAAAGAATGCTTATGCAATGGGAAAGTTGAGGATGGTAGCTTCAGAGTTTGAAACAGCAACGAAGGTTGTGAAGAACAGGAATGCTGCTAGAGATGCTGAATCTGGTGGGTTTGTACTGTGGCAGATGAATCCTGATATGTGGTATGTGGAGCTTGCAGTTGGGAGAAGCAAAGTTCATGCTGGTTGCAATGGGAAGCTAGTGTGGAGGCATACACCGTGGCTTGGTGCACACACGGCAAAGGGCCCGGTTAGGCCTTTGCGCCGTGCTCTTCAGGTCAAAATGCTTGCAAATTTTTATGCTTTTGAAGTGTTTAATGCTTAGGCTTTTGGCATAGTGGTTTGAGCTGTTGTGGTTTGTGTTTTTGAGCATGCAGGGACTTGATCCAAGAACTACTGCTGCTATGTTTGCCAAAGCGATTTGCATTGGAGAGAAGAATATCAATGGGGAAGACTGCTTCATTCTGAAGCTCGCTGCAGACCACCAGACACTGAAGGCCAGGAGTGAAGGACCGGCGGAGATCATAAGGCATGTCCTGTTTGGTTACTTCAGTCAGAAGACGGGTCTTCTTGTTCACATGGAGGATTCACATCTCACCCGTATTCAATCTAATGGTGTTGATGCTGTATACTGGGAGACCTCCATCAATTCCTTCCTAGATGATTATCGACCCGTTGAAGGAGTCATGATTGCTCATTCTGGACGTTCTGTCGTGACACTATTTCGGTTTGGAGAGATGGCGATGAGCCACACAAAAACCAGGATGGAAGAAGTTTGGACAATTGAGGAGGTTGCGTTCAATGTTCCAGGCTTGTCGTTAGACTGTTTTATTCCTCCCGCCGATTTGAGATCATGTTCTGTAAGCGAAGCTCGCGAACTTCCTCAAGAGGAAAGAGAGAAGTCGGCAACGGCCATTGCACCACATCGAGCTAAAGTTGCAGCACTGGAAAGCAGTCATGGAGATGGCATCGATAATGTAGTTTGGAAGGTCGAAATCTGACCAAATGGGATCAACCTGTGGCAGATGTTCATATTAGTAGACACTTTCTAATTTTCTAACACGGTAGAAGTAATGGACTTCACTCAATTCTGTTGAGGAATATATTGGTAGTTGCCAGCCTCTGTTAGTCTGTATTGTAGAGCTTAATCATTCATCGGTTCCCTCCAATGAACATTTATGCTCTCATTTCACAATCCAACAACAGGGGTTGGAGCTGACTTTTCATGGTAACAGATTAAGCAAATGGAGGTTTATTTTTAGTTTACCTCCCAGATATGAAGGTGTTGAAGCCTTAGTTCAAATATTTGGGCAGATCCATAGAGCTTTCTTATTTGTATTTCACTTCTTTCCACAATACACAAAGCTTTGGCAGTTGTTATGTTAATGTTTGTAAGTTCTTGTGTCTCTTTTTAACGTATCAAGTAGGTTGCTTATTTATTTTGCTGAATGTGGAGGAAGCCCTCCTTCCGTCGCCCATCACACTGAATGATAATTCTTTGATGCACGTATTTTTTGTTAATTTCTCTTTTTCACTTCAGTAAACTGATGAAGCCATGCTTAGCTGTAAGAGCATCTAGGGCTAGTTGGAAGACCCCTTTTAATATTTACGCATCTGGCTGCTTTTACCATTACCCCATTACGATTTGCGACTTTTGGAATAATCTTTTTTCAAAGTCCCTGGGGGGGCTGACCGGTGGAGGTGGGCCCAAGCCTATCCAGTTCATCCCCTGGCATAAAAAATAATATGGGCCTCGTTGGGTTTTGCACAGAGCACAGACTCGCTAGTCTGCGTCGTTCGATGCAAAAGCGTGTTTTCTAGCGTGATTTCTTGGTCAGACACTCATTATCCCAATCTCTCTCTGGTAGGTTTGTTACCCGACTGTGACCTGGCTTTTCAAATTTGACCCCAATTGGGCATTTCACCCGAACTTGCTACAGTTATTTGGCAGCTGCTGGTGGGGAAGCTTCCACCTTATGATGGTGTGTCTCAGAAAGGTCAAAATTCCCCATTGATTTGGGAAGGTATCATTGTGGCTTTTTGGAGTCAGGTAGGAGCACTTAATTCACTTGCATTATTATACATGTTCCATTCTGACTGTAGTATTGATAGGTCCCTGGTTTGATGATTTCTTGTGAAAAGGTATGTTTGTTTTCTAATTGGCAGAGAAGAAAATTTAGGTGATTTGATCGAAAATAAAAATTATATTTGAATTACAAAATTTAGTTGAGTAGGAAAATTATTTTTATATAGATGGGTTATCTTGACTTGACTTGGTCACATTGAACCTAAATAGATGGGTTATCTTGTTGAAGATGTGTGATGAATGCCAAAAAACTGTCAATAAAATCTTATTATCTTAATGACATATATTCTGCTGATCGATTCAATGTACACTTCAATGCCAATAAACCTCATCTACTCGTAAATCGTGGCACTTTGAAAGTCATGCATTATTCGATCATGTACATTCATAAACAAAAGTGAACCAACAACACCAGATGCTACTTGCATCTCCTCTTAAGACACCAATACATAAAAATTCACTCTTGGTGGTGATTACTAGTTTTGGAGATCCTACATTTAGTATAAATCCGCCGAGTGTCTTATCATGTGATGTATATCACTAGTTAACGTGAAGTAAAAAAGCAATTAGTTATCATAATTATTACGTGATATATTTTACATAATAAGGTATCCAACGAAATGCATCAAGTGTGGAACCATAATTTCTTGAGTTCCACTAATTGACACAATACCAAGTGACTTGAATATGAACAACAACATGAATGCCCTTAAAACGGAGGTAGCTTGACAAACAGGGAAGGCCCATCGCCCTCTTCCAGTTGCCAGCCACCTGTGATATCACCCCCACAGTGAAATGGAATCTAACTCATGCATGGATCGAGCACATTAATGGGGTTGGTTGAGTCAATCCTTGACTGACTGGTGGTCCGCAACAGGTTCAATCAACCTTCTGGTTGATTAATTTGGTGGGATGATTGAAACCACTTAGAGTGGACCAGCAATTATGCCTATGATCATGAGACACACTGGCAAGGAATTGTGGAGTTAAATTTAGTTTGTTCAATGACTGGTGAGGCTCATTCAATTATGTAGACCCACTAAAGGAAAGGTAGCCAGTCAAGATCAATTTGTTGCCTATGCACGTTACACTTCCCTCTATTTAGGTTAACCTTTATAATTATGTGTATATATAATAAATATATTAAATCGTTCAGTGAAGATATCAATTTTTTTATGTACACAAATAATTTATTTCATGTTTAAATAAATGCATACAAAGAAACCTGCAAATTACTATGAAAACGGACTTATATTGCACTTAAGTGAGATTTAAATCAGTAATATCCTTTCATATAAATAACCTTGCGAACAGGACGGATTTAAGAGGGGTGGGCCCTTCCAAAGGTTTGAAAATTATATATTTGTCTCCTAGTTTTTTACTATAAATTTTAAAAACTTTACTCCTTATATTTTATTTTGAATTGTCCTCTAGTTATTTTAATGGATCTTTTTATGCAAATGTATATATAATTTGCCACTCTCAAATTTTAGGCCTAGATCTGTCCTCCTTGCTAAGGGATAAGATCTCACTCTTGTTAGGATAAAATCTTGTTATAACATAAAATTGTTTAAGTTATATATATGATAAGCATGCAGAGAAATCATATTGTATATTTTATTGAAGGAAAAAAAAAAATTGTTGGTACAAATGCAAGAATAACCTGCAGTGGCAAATAAAAATTCAAGCTTTTCAAACATTGTAACTTTTTTCTCATTAATTATTGCTTTAACTCACTTACACATACACACCAATACAAATCATCTTTGTTAAGTGCTAATTTGCAATTAAATGATATTATGAACATGAACAATTTAATCTTGTTTTATCCTAAGCCTTTTACTCTATGTATTGTACCTTTTATTTTGATTAGAAATACATAAAATATCTGCATTGAATCATATTCTACACCAGTGTTCTAAAAATCAAACCGGACGATTCAACCGGTTCAACTGCAAACTAGTTGATTTTCCGGTTCGGTTAAGGTATAAAAATAAAAAATATATAGAACCAGTGAGAACAGGTCAAAACCAGAGTGAACTAGTTAACACCGGTAAAAAACTGGCTAAAAACCGATTAAACCGATTTTATTTAAAAAATTTTAAAAAAAGAAATTTTTAGCAATTTTTTTTGAAAAAATTACAAAATAAATTTTCAAAATTTTTCCAAAATTTTGTTACACTTAAAACTCCTTAATATTAGTTAAATATATAATTTTTATTTTGAATTTTGTTTTTAGTAATTTTTATCCTTTTATTTTTCTAATCAATATTTTGAAAATTGAATTATTGTATCTTAAAATTAAAATGGGTCATATTAATTACTCTGTTTATTTTTTAAAAATATTTTTCTAATTTTATACTTTTAATCATTTTGAATTTAATATGTTTTTTAATTTGTATAATAAATTTTTATTTTAATTGAATTATTTAATTTTTAACATTACATCTAAAACTTATTTTATAGTATATTGTTATATTGGATTACATTTATTTTGTAAATTATTTTTATAGTAATATATATAATAATTAAAATAATTGATTTTTTCAATGGTTTAATCAGTCGGACGAGTAGCCCAACAACCCAGTAGATTTTTCGATTTAAGCACCAAGTCCGATTTTTAAAATATTGTTATATACCTCAAGTCGTAGCCAACAATTGGCATCCATGGGCATACCCAACTTGCCATGAATGCACAACATTTCTCAAAATTTTCAAGTACATTTCTAGGGTGAAAAAGTCATATAATATAGGGAGAGTTACAATGACCTCCCCTAATGTATGAAGTAATTATAGAAATTATCTTTCTAATTTTACATTTACAGTAATTTGTATGTTGTCAAATAATTTTGTACTTTTAAAATTTGTATATATTTTAAACATTTTATAACAAAGGCATACCTCAATAATTATTTTCACATAATATAATAATTTCTAATTTATAATTAAAACAGAAATTTTTCTTAAGATTTATTTTATAAGAGCAAAAAAATTATTTTCTAACTCATAAAAATAAATTTAAAATTTCAATTTTACAATTTCCTAAAAATGAAAATAAAGATTTATATTTTATAAAAATTAAAAATCCAAAATTAGCTAATTAATCCATATATATTATTTGAATAATGCAAATATATATTTTAAGAATTATATATCATAAAATAAAATTTTAAATTTAAAAAAATTTATAAAATATAAATTCAGATTATCTTCCAATTAAGATATTATAATACATTTTTTGAAACATATAGAGTATTTTAAAAAGTAAGTTTTATAAAAAAAATTAAAATAAATATTTATCTTTTTAACATGTAAATCATAAAATTAAAAAATATACACCTTAAAAGGCAAAAAAAATCATGTCACAATTTCTAAATTTCACTTTAATTCTTTCGAGTTAACATATTTCAGTCATCTCATCAATTTTTATCATATTTTAATCAACATAGTCAACACAAAAAAGATCACTATAATTTATAAAATTTGAAAGGAAGTATCTATATTTATTTCAAATACCATCTAATCACCTCTATAATACAACAACAATAAGCCCACCTTCCATATCCCTGAATGGCAGCTGCTGTTTGATTCTAATTTTGAGTGAGTGCATTCCAACTCCCACATGCCTTTGCCATCTTTTTTCAACAAACTTGTCCTAATTTAATTATTTTAATTATGAGCACATAATAATAATAATAATAATAATAATATGGGTAAAAATGAAATCACAGCCTAGCAGCATGTGCAAACCATAGGCCAGTGGAACATTCAAAATTGGGTCTTCATTGGAGCCCTACTGAAAGATATTTTAATTAATACACCTGTAGTCCTTCCAGTTTTCTTCAAAGTTCATTCCAGTCCCTTTAGAACATGGTCTTTGATCTTATATTTCTTCTGTCTCTGTTAACAAATCTGCACTACATACTAAATGAAATTATCTTTTAATACAATAACAGTTTATAAATAATTTGATGATAGATACTACATAAATATCAAATTAGTTTTGCCAAATCTTTATAATAATAAAAAATCTATATCTTAATATTTTAAGAATAACTTGGTGCCAAAAATATTTTAAAACTCATTTTATATTCATTACTCAATAAAAACAAAAAATCCTTAAATGACTAAAAGTAATTGATAAGACATATATAAAAAATTTTAAATAAGTTTTCTTAAAAAAAATTAAAGAAATAGGAAATAGAAACTGTCGGCAGAGCAAAGCCGGGGAAGGTCAGACGGCTATTGGCAGTGGGGTTTCCTGATTGACTTGTTGGTCATCATTTAAAGCAACATATATATTTTATTCTTAATAATAATAATAAGGAAACAGAATGGAATTTTTTCTCTAGTGTGCTTTTTTTTTTTTTTTCTTTCTTTAAATGTAATAAATTAATTGTCGGTAGGGGAATTGCAAAAGATGAATCTTGCAGACACTTCATCCGGCACAAGTACACAAAATATTTAAAATTATTGAACATATCACAATTTTATGCTAAAAAATAAAAAAATTAATTAAAATAATAGAATATCGTAATTTTAAACACTCAATCATATTATAGACAAGACCGGAGAGATGGGCGCGCAGTAAATGGGCAGTGTATTAAATTTTGTCGAGAAACAGCGCAGTGGCGTATTGAAGAGACAACATTGTACCTTGTGTCCACTCAACTTTGTCCATGTTAGCAATTACTCTATCCGAGCTCGCAACAAATTTAAGCACACAAACGTGCATATCCAGCTTGGGCTGTCCAATGCTTCCTCATTTTGTCCCCATAACTTGACTGAGGAGATATTAAATTAAATTCGTCAACTTGACTTTGATTTCAAATTTTAAAAAATTATTTGAGTTTGATTTCATTTATTAAATCAAAATTAAGTATGAGCCCTACTTATACAAAATTGAATCAGAATCAGATCGAAATGTGTAACTTTCGAACTCTGAGTTACTGGTCAAACTGGATTCATTAAACCCAAAAACGCAATCATCTCTCCCTAAAGATAAAGTCTCTAAAAAATTTTTTTAAAAAAAGATATATGTAGTGTCTTTCCATTTAGTATAACGAGATACTCAGGAATTGAACACTTTCTTCGTTATTTTGGTTTTCATATTTGTTCTAATGTTTAAGAAATTGTTCAATCGCCGCCGCCACCCCCCCCCCCTCCCACCCTTCTACTCCACATATATTTACATATATTAATAATACATATATATATATATATATATGATGTAATACAAAATTTTGTTGTTAGCCCTCTCAAACTTCAAATTCTGCATCCGTGAGTGCTTGCAAAATTACATGAAGAACGAAACCCCTATTTAGGACAACAAATAATGAAAAAATAGCCTGTAATAACAGCAATGATTAAGAAAAGAATCCAAAATAAAAGCATGTGAAAAGTCCAAATGGGCTAAGACGCAACCTTTATATATATATACATATATATGTGTGTGCATATATGTGTGTGTGTGTGTGTGTGTGTGTGGGTGTGTGTGTATGTGCGTGTGTATATATTTATACATATATTGTTGAAGTGTTGCCAAAAGCATCAAAGTGAGCAAAGCCCACACCGAAACAATGCTGTGACACATCTTATATACTTGGCTTTTGTTTACTCCTTGTCTAGATTACCAGAATAACCAGTTGGTTTGATTTGCTTGGACAATTTGATGTTAATTTTTGTAGCTATGTTTTAATCAATTACATGGTGGATTTGAAATATACTTTCCAAAAATTTTATTTGAATCCTATCAACCAAACATAGCCTATAGTCAGGCCAGTTGGTTCGATTTGATAGGACAATTTTATGTTAAAATTTTGTAGCTATGTTCTAGTCAATTATATGGTGTATTTGAAATATACTTTTAAAATTTTTTATTTGAATCCTATCAACGAAACATAGCCTTAAGTCATTATGATGGTCAACAAGACAGTCAAACCATCCAAACTGGGCGTATGATGAATAACAACAATAACAATAATAATAATAATAATAATAATAATAGTGTTATTATTGAGCTTAATTTATGTTTGTGGTTTTATAGAAATTGAAATAGCTACAACGACAATAATAATACCTCAAAAAGATTACAATTTTACTAAACATCATACTAAAAAGAAATCCATATATAATTACTTAAATTTTATGAATTATAAAACGCATAAAAACAAATGGCCCAATAGATGCGCTGCTAATTAGTATATTAATGAGATTTTGAAAGAGAAATTTGTATACTAAAATATAGCATGCAAGTCATAACTTTGTTTGAATTTTAATTGTGATTATTTGAAATAAATGCGTCATTTCAACAAGTAAAAATTACTTAATCTTTACATGGAGATATTGATTTAATTTTATAAAAATATCAGCTTATTATAAAGCGCAAAACCAACACACTCCCCATTAAATCGCAAATTGTAATTTTAATTCAGAATAAATTTTGGCAGAAGAATTTTGAAATCCCAAGCCTTGAATTGTACCAAAAAGAAGACATAATTCCCTAATGGCTGGCCGAAGATGAGTTGCCTTAGCTGTTAAGCGAATGGAAAAATGGCCCAATAGCCACGTGATGGCCCAGCAGCCCATTAAACAGTCCAAAAAAAAATAATTAAACTAAGAAAAAACATAATCTGAACTATTTCTTAAGCCCTGGGAAGAAAATTGGGTTCTCACCTTACAGCATGATCAATTTGACAAGCACCCTTCGTATTTACGCAAAGGCCCTGTCTGGATCTATCTGCAAAGAATGAGGCCTTCGATGTGAGTTGCGGGGACGGGTTTAAATGGAAACATTTCTGGAAGGTGATGGTGGAGCAACCTGAGGTCAAATATGGGGAGTACGAGGAAGGGCAGAAGCTCACTATGCACAACGTGATGAAAGATATAGGCGCTGCCCGGGATGACATTGTGAGGGACAACGACTTGATGCCCATTAGATCGAGGATGTTTTTGGGGATTTGTTGATGTTGTACTGAGAAATGAGTGTTTATTGGATTCGAAGCACAAGAGCAAGGAGCATGGGTTTCCGGGATTCAGGAACTCCAAGAATTCATTCATTTCTCGGGTTGCTAAGGCCAAGGCTTACAAGATTGTTACTTAAGTAGATGGACATCCTTGGTTACCAATGTAGTTCAGAGAAACCATTAAAGAACTGAAGATTTAAATCCAGCAACCAACTACAACAAGAATCTGTGAACACCAGGACAAAAGCTTAACTTATTCGTAAGTAAGCGTCAAAACCGTCGTAAGTAAGCGTCAAAACCGTCCCGAGGCAATTCTTTGCCATACCTTAGTACCACAGGCCAGAATATTAATTGCAGTCTTCTTCGAGATGTTAGATTTTGGCTAGTAGCAAGGCTAATTCCTCATCAGATACCTTAATGTCGATGCATGTTCCAGTTGAGGCAGCGAGTCTTGCTGCTAGCTGATGCTTACACTGAAAGGAGAAGATATCAACAGGCAGCTGTAAAAGAAGAATGTGGTGGGAACATAATATAGAGATTAACAATGTCTTACACAAAGCTGTTCTCCTCTGTTCACTGTATCATAGAAGAATGAATAACAGGCACAGTAGTGTCCTGCAAAGCACAGATATTCCTCTTTCCTCCGTGATTCTCCTACAACCTGAAGATACTGAAATGAGCTCAATGTTTCAGATGTTTCCATTTCCCTTTTTCCTGAAGGAAATAAGGAAGAAATTTATCCAATAACCAATGCCCACAACACACATTTTAGGCACAAATCATATATGGCTCAAAAGGAATGGCTATGTCTGTATGCAGACTGCCAACTTTCTCCATTCTATCATAATCTATGAATCCAAATATAATAACCATCAAAATAACAATTTTATTTTCTCTTATTTTTAAATTTTTACGTTATTACCATCTAAACAGAGCCAATGGAATTTGCCTTAAAATTCTTCAGAAAAATCAACTAAGTTTATATTTGTTTTCATTTTTCCTATCACAAATCCGAAGCTACAATCGTTACACCTTTTAATTTTTATCTTTGACGACTATCTTATTTTGACACAATTATTATAAAAACACACAACCATAACCAAAGATTTCATAACACCTAAGCCCTGAAATTTGCAGAACAATCAAGTTACCTAAAAAAGTAGCACCTGAAAAACAGAACGACCGCTGGGCTCCCCAGAAATCCTCTTTACGCCCCTTTGATCAACTATCCTCGTGGCTCTCTCGAAATTTTTCCCAAATATAAAATGCAATCTGTGCCAACGCAGTACATCCAAAAACCCAAATTTAGAGCCAAAATCGTACCCATGGAAAGATGTGCTAAAACTTATTCCACATTGAAGTATGCGCAGCAATACTCACATGGAAAGCTGATCATCGGTCACTGTTGGAGGGCAGTTCGCATTCCCCACAGATGCCATCAATAACTTAAAAAAAAATAGAGAGGAAGAAGAAATGAAATTTGGTGAAGGAAAACTGGAATTAAAAGAGAAGGAACCTGAATGGGTGGACTCGATATCCTGCCAAACTGATTCTGCCACCAAAGCAGAAGTGCTCATCCTGATCCCAGGTGCGGTTTTACGAAGAAAATCTTCAGAACAGTTGGGTGAAAGGAGATAATTGGAGAATAGAATCGACCGCGTTCGCAAGGAGCATTTTGATTCTTGATTTGGTGGTGAAAAATAGGGCAAAGAAGGACCTATCCTTCACAATTTTATCGTACTTGAATTCTTCACGTTCAAGATAAATATATTTAATATAATAAAAATTAGTAAAAATAATTTAATAATATATACAGCATAAATATGGAATTTATATTGTTTGAATTTCAATAATAATACAAAAAATTATATAGTAATGTTTCGAATACATCAGAAAATTATAATAATTTTTTTTTATGACATATTTTTCGATACGATGTATCCACACGTGTGTGTAATTGTGTGAGAAAATAACTGTTAAATAAAATAGCAATGACAAAACATACAAATCAATGCATAAAATAATAAAAGTTCTGTGACGAAAACAAATTATTCTTTGAAATATTGTAAATTAAGATTAAAAATTTAAAAAAATTAAGAGCACATTTAAAAATATATTAAATCATCAAACACTAATTACTGTCATGCGTTTAGGCTTAGTAGTATAGTATATGAATATGTGAATTTATTAATGGGAGTATTTTAGAAACTTTATTATATTATGAAACACAATTATTCCGAAGGTATTACGAGAGTATTGGTTCATCAATTCTAATGCATTCCAACCTAATATATACTTTCCAATTTCAATTTATTCAACATTCGTGAGCAAATCACATCAATGAGGCCTAAATTTGAATATACTTGAGACCTTAATTATTAATTTTGGGTTATATTGTAATTATGTTCTCTATTTTAATAGAGCTAGTTCCATTTAATTGCAAACTGTAAATTATTAAAAATTTATGGGCATTTATTGAAAATTGTTAATGAAGAAATTTTTATTTTTTTTTTTAAAAGATCTAGACGGACCCTACATACTCTACAAAAACTCAATAACCCGCAATTATTTTTTCTTTTATTTTTTAAATGAAATAACCAGCAATGGTTGAAAACTGAATAATAATTAATCACATTAATAGCTAATATCAAATTGCTTCGTGTTGAAAAAGGGAGAAGAAATATTTGAGATTCCGTTGTAGAAGACTTTGTCTCGGTTTTTAGCAGAGCATATATTTTATTGATTTCAAAGACATTATTAAGTGTTTTTTCTGTTCCGAATTGCAGTAATTCACTGCTTTTGCTTCTATTTGTTTATTTGCACGATTCCAGGTTGGCTGCTTCGTCCTTCGATGTCTCTCAACTTGCTTGTCATTAATCCATTCCATACATAAGTTTTAAAATGTTTCATTAATCCAATCAACCATTTAAATTGACAATGAAATATTTTAAAATTACTTGATTTTTTAAAACATTTATACACAAATTAAATTATTAAAATAAAATCTAAACACATTATATTAAAATTATAAAAAAAATTATTATATTAAAATATTATAAACATAAAGCATCAAAAAATTAAAAATTAAAAATTAAAAATTGACTTAAATATAATAACAAGTGAATTTAAACTAACCAACAAATTCAATAAATATACTACTAATTTCGTCTAAATATATAAATAATAATTAAAAATAAAAAATAAATATAAAAACTACAAATACATGTTATTAAATTTATATATAGGATCAGATTTCTGGTTAAGTTGATTGTAATTATTAAACTCTTATAATGGGGTCCTATTTAATTGCACGGACTGCGTCACTGCGCCAAAAGGTACAAGATTGTTCTGGTCAAGTGGAGCCTCGACCGTGTGTGGTGAGGTGATGGAACGTAGCAGTGCTTCTTAAATTTCCACTCTACAAATATAAATTTGTACCCATTTCTATCCATTTTTGTGGTTACAGCAACATAAACATTTTTGTTTTTTAATCTATACTCTTTTGTACAAAGTAATGGACTTCTAAATTAAAAATTTTTGTTGACACAATGTGAATTTACTTTTTTATCTTTATGCATACTATATTTTATTCTGGAATGTCCTTCACATATATTTAATTTTTAATCTTGTATAAATTATCTGTACTTAAAAATCAAAACAAACACAAGCTCTACTCTTCCCCCTTTTTCTGGAAACACAACCACTAATATTCCTGATATTCATTTTATAAATTGGTTCAATTTTTTCTTTTCAACTAATACGAAACAGAAGTCGCACAAACTGAATAAAAGGGAAGGTGAAAAATGTTGTCAAACATTTTTCAATTGTTACAAAAGAAAAAAATTCAATGTTAATTTGGTGGTTGAACAAGCCCAAATTTTAATTTTTTTTTCTTCCCATATTTATTTGGTAAATCAGCAACGAATTTTTTTTATAGCATTTTTCATTTGATAAAATAATCACTCATGGCGAGCTGAGCTTATTATGGAAGGAGAAAGAAGTGGAGGCAAGAGGTGGCAAAGCCGCAGCGCCGGAGGCGGAGATGAGTGGAAAGACACGAGGACGGCGCAGGGCGGTGGTGTGGCGGCGGCTGAACAACTATGACTCGAATTTAACAAGTCATCCAATGTCATTAGAAACTATAAGCATTTTTTATTGGTCTGTTAAAGATTCTGAAGTTAGATTATTCATTATCTGTTTTTTCACTTTATTAGAAATCAATTGAAAAGGTTTGATCCAATTTATTTTCCAATTTTATCTCTCCTTGCCAAAGTACTTGGAAAAATATCAAACCTTATTAAAATCATCTTTCCTGTTATATGAAGAAAGCCACTTAAATTAAAATCAACTGATCGCAGTTTTGGCCGGGATTTTAATACGATGTATAACATTCTTCTGAAATTTTGTTTGCTTTCTTATTATATACTATTCACAAATACTCAAAAATCTTACAAATTAAACGTTTTACTATACAAATTTTATTTAAATTCAAATTTAATTTTTTATCTTATAATTAATTAATTATTTTTTTATCATTATATTTATTCACAATTAAATCAACATTTAACCCTATATTATTTTTACAGATATTCATTTTTTATACCTTATAAACTTAAATAATATCATATTATTCAATTATTATTACACATATATTAAAATAATATCATATCAAATTTCAATACCAAATATAAATTTCATTTTTCTATCCATGCTAATGGTTCTTTTAAGAGATTATTGGGTAAACGATATTACAATTTTTCTTTCACGCTTCATATGTCATCCATTGAGTTTGTCACAACATTTTGTGACAGGTGGCCATCTTAATACTTACACATTTCACAAGATTTTAGTTATTTAATAGCACCCACATTCCAAGCTATTGCTTGATTAATTCAATGCACAAAGACAATGCTCGAAAATTGATCCAAACGTAGATAAATGTAGGTAAGCACGCATGGCCACCAACTGATCACATCAGTTACGTTAGGTCGATTTTGTTGAGTATAAACATATTGAAGATTTTATTGAGGCTAAAAATTATGTTTAATTTTAAGTTTTGATGGATGAAAATTTAGATTTATTAAAATTTAAATATTTATATAATGTAAAAATAATTAGATGACGTGATATATGTATAATTATTAATCTTTAATATATAAATCTATACTATGCTATGATTTCAATAATTTCAATAAGAATTTTTGATTTCATAAAATGAATTTATATAATTACTTTTATATTGATTATTTTTATTATTTTTTATTATTTTCTTCTTTCTTTTCATTGAACTAACAAGTTATATTTATATATTTTTTTTCAAATTTTATCACTTTTTAAATTATTTTGACAGTTCATTATTTTTCATTTTAAATATTTTTTAACAATGTAAAATTACATAATTTTTTTAATTCATATTTTCTCTCAAATTTTCACTTCTTTTGTTCAATTTCCTCAATATTTCTTTTTGATTATTTTAAATATTCTTTATACTTTATAGTATTAAATAAATTTATTTTTATTAATTAAAATATAATAATTTTATATTTTACAAATAAATCAATATATGCATAGGATATGTAAATTTTACTAACCTATACTATATTAAAAAGAGTTTGAAACTAATTTAATTGTTTATTATGAATTTAGAGTATTACACTTTGTCAATAAATTGACATCATTATCCTTAATTAAAAAGGACAAACTCACTCACATATAATTACAAACATACCATTACTTTTTTTCTATATTATATGTCTACATTTATATTTCTATGTAAGTAAAACATTTTAGGTGTATATTGTCAATATCTTTAATTAATTTATTTATCTTTTATCTTTTATATTTTAACATATCATTTTAAACTGTTTTTCCTCAAATTTTTTCTCTTTTCAACTTCTTTTTATCTTTTTTACTTATTTTAAATATTTTTTATATTTTTAATTTTAATAATTTATATTTAAATTTCAATAATCCTATAATTTATATTTAAATTTTGTATACTTGTAGAGTGTACTACTTTCACTAGTATATGAGTATGAGTGTATATTTATATACATAAATATTAATTTAATTGTTAAAAAGTATAGTAATTAAATTTTAAATATTTAAAAATATATATGGTAGAGAAATAATTTAAATTTAAATTTAAATAATAATTTAATTGAATAATATATTTAAATTGCGTAAATTTTGATAAGCACCGACGTAGCATTTACTGCGTTGAATATTTGAATATAGATGCGAATAAGGCATGCACATGTGGCACGATGAGCAAGTTGTTTAGGCTATGTTTGGCTTATAATTTTAATCAAATATTAAAATTTATACAGTTTAAATATACTATATAATAACATTTTTATTTAAATTTAATTTTAGATTTTTATTATTTTACATTTGTGCATAAATATTTGAAATTCAATAATTACACTTATTAATAATCAAATCAATACATATATATACACTCATATATTCACATTTATAAATTAATCACTATCCTTGTATATTATCATATTATTTAATCATTACTATATATTTATACATACAAATTATTATAAATTAAATTTTTTATTTTATTAAAATTTTACCATCAAATATAATTTTCATCCCAATAAAACGTGCATCATTTCTATTCCCCAACAAAATTTCCAGCCAAATATAACCTCACCATATTACTGGAATAAGTATATTTAAGGTGTGACAATTTTAAAAAATAATAATTTATTTTTTACCATGTAATAAGGTTTTGAGGCGTATCACCACCTAAATAGCATTACAAAAATATACCATATTAGATTTAGAGATTACTGTGTCTTATTAACAATTTTACATATTTTAAAAAGCTGTTTAACAAATTACAATATACGAATTAGTCGTATTTGTTTTGTTTGTTAGGTGTGTATTTTTACATGTATTTTTAATTTTTAAATTATGTAATAATGGTGGCAAACTAGTAGTGACCATCGGTCTTCTGTAAAATCCCAACAGATCTTCCGTTTCTAGTCCTTTTCTCCTTAGAGCTCTGATAAAACTTCACGACATCGAGCAGGCGCAGCGGTTGCCGCCGCCATGGCCACCGCCGTGTTTACGAAAAATGTCCTCTTCCAAACCCGCCGCCAGCAGCATTCCCTCCACCGTTTCTGTAGAAGGAGCGCCAAACACTCCTTACCCAACCCGCAGGTTTCAGGTCCGAAGAATATCGGCGATCATCCGCTACACCATCTCCACCAAACCAAACAGAACACTACTTTACCCCTTTCCATTTCGCGGAAAAGGAACGAGCTGGTGTTTTCCGCTCCCACCGCAATATCTTCTACTCTCTCCTCGATCGGATGGTCCTCGCCTCTTAAGTTCGGGTTCGTGGACTGGTATTTAGGCTTGATTAAGACCCGACCTATCGCCACACAAAGCGTCACCTCGGCGATCATATACATCGCAGCTGATTTATCCTCTCAGGTAACTAACTCTATTAAACAGTTACCTTTTTTTTTTTCTCTTAATTTTCTCCTTTCGATCTTTTCGTTTGTTTCTTCCAAAAATGAACTCATATGTAATCAATATTCGGTTAGACGATTGCGAAGGAAGCTTCCGAGGGGTACGATTGGTTGAGGACTCTGAAAATGGCTGGTATCGGAATGCTAATAATAGGGCCTTCGCTGCATTACTGGTTCAGTTTGGCGTCGAGATTGTTCCCAAATCGCGATCTTATGTCGATAATCGTGAATGTGGCTTTGAGGCAGATGGTTTATGGGCCTACCGTGGCTGCAACGATCATTTTTGTCAATGCTGCTTTGAAAGGTATTATCATTTCTTATTTTCTGCAACTCTGCTTGTTTATTATACTCTAATTTGCAACAAGACATATGTAGCATTTTCTTTTTCTTGCAAGATTGCTTAATTATATGGAGATATATTTGAGTTGATTTTGTCAGAAACAAATGATATTTTATAGTTCACGTGTTAGTGGAAATGGCTTTATAGTTTGTTGCGATCGTCTTACTGTGAGATGAATATGTATGCGTGTGTATACTGGTGTTATAAGTGGAAATGGCTTTAGAGTTCAGTTTCATTGATTAAGTTTCTTTTTTCCTTTTTTTAAATTTAACTTTTGTGACCAAAATACTGGTGTTATATGTGTCTCAGGCTTGATTAACTAGTATCGATACCCATTTACTGAAGAGGGTATTATAAAAAATTTATTAAAATGACCAAATGTAACTACTTAAGTCTTACACTCAAGTAATTTTTTTATACACGCGATATGCATGCGTCTGAAAACTCAAAGTTTACTAGATTGATGGATTAGTTGTAATAATTTGAATCATGTTTCATCAGTTTTTTATTTTTATTATTTATGTTCTGACAGGAAATCACAAACTTATGCATACATCTTTATTGTTGTGATGAAATATAAAATCATATAAATAAAGAGGAGAGAAATAAATAACATCAAATGAAAAAATAAAAAATCACTTTGATAAAAATATAATATTATTATGTTGTTGACAGTTTAATAATTAATAAACCCAAGTTTTTCAAAAGAAGATGAAAAAATATAACAAAATATAAAAAAAGAGCAAATGAATCAAATAGAGAGAGAAATAGAAACTAGAGTTATTTTTATCTTTTAACATTGGATTGAAGAATTTTCTAGTGAATTTGCATTTGTGTCACGGAGTAAAAAGGTCTCCGTCTTTGTCAGAGTTACAGCATTGTAAATATAATGAGACGAGTCATAAACTGTAACACAGTATTTGAAAGGGCAGTTTACCAAATAGATTGAAAAACCAATTTCATCACAGTTTATATTATATTATTATTTCAATAAAAATTCATAATTATATTAAGTTAATTTATACAAATCATCTTTTATAAGTACATTAAAGGAATTTATCCAAATATTTTTATGTCAAATACTTTTATACCTTCTATTATTTACTTCTCTCTTCTTATTCAGCTACAATACATATATATATGTATGTATGTATGTATGTTCTATCAAATTTTACAATTTAAAAAATTATTTTGATCTTTCCTTATTTTTTATTTTAAATATTTTTACAAAAATATAAAATCACATAATTTTTATTTTGATTTAAAATTAAAAGTTTCTTTTAACCTTTTCATTTGTGCTTTTTCTTACATTTTCTCTTCTGTTTTCAAATTTTCTTGATATTTTTATACTATTATTTTACATATTTTTTATATTTTTTATTAATTAAAATATAATACTTTTATAGTTTATAAATAAATCTACAAGACGTAGAGTGACTCCAGTTTCTAACCAGTCCCACTCTTTGTCGTCATTCTCAGGTGAAAGTAGCCCTGAGATTATTGCTAGGCTGAAACGTGATATGTTACCCACTTTCATTCGGAGCAATATTTTCTGGCCAGTGTGTGATTTTGTGACATTCAAATTCATCCCTCTTCGTTTACAGGTGAGTGAGACACATCAATTAATTCCCTCTGTTATTTTTTCACTCCCTTTCTCCACCTTCGTTGCATTTTTCACGTAAGTGGTACCCATTTAGTAGAATGTCATAAGTTATTTTTCAAGATAGGTAATGATTTTTGTTGTCATTTTTTTACAAATGTGGCAGCCTCTGGTGTCCAACTTATTCTCTTATCTGTGGACGGTTTACCTGAGTTACATTGCCAGCTTAAGAAAAGTTAGAACGGATTGAGGTTTTATTGACGGCTGTATTCTGGTCTGCATCGTTGCCCCTGACGTATTATTTCCTTCGCAGCTTGGTTTTGGGCAGAGTGTTTTTATGGTTGTTCGGACCGGCCTAATGGTGACAACTTTGTGTTATAAATTTTGTATAATTAACAATAAAAAACGGCTGATTGGGATTTGTTATGAATAATTAAAATGGGTTTCAATCTGTGGTGTTCAAATTGTTAAAATTCCCTTGAAATAATAAATGCATCTGTGAGGGGACTCTTCTTGAATTGACGACTCAAACGAGCAAAAATAATAGAAATAAGAAATTAAAAATATAATGATTGAATATATGGTATTAGAAAAAAAGAAACTAAACTTAGCCTAAGCTTTTGTTTGTTTTTGTTTTGAAGTGCATTTTTAAAAAAAAAAAGAATATGTAAAAATATGATAAGAGTGTGTTTTTTCTACTCATCAGTATCGCATCCACTTTCGTCTCCGTCTAAATTGAGAAACAAATTTACCCATGTCATCTTTCATATTATTCATGCTACACCAACCAAAAAGCAGAATTTGTAACATCAAAGCCAACCCTTGAAATTAAAATCTTTGGACATTGAAATTACAAATTTTGATTTTCAACTTTTTATATTTTTATTTCACCGTTTGCTCCTTGAGAGGTCATTCACGTGTATAATGTGTGTCTCAATAGTAACACATGTTAGAATTTAGAACATGCAAAATGAAAATGTTTTCAAATGAAATAATAGTGATAAGAAACTGAAAAAATAAATAATCTGAAATGTTTAAGATGAATAAATTTAAGTATTTTGTAAGTATGTGTTACTTTTAAACTTTATTAATAAAAATTGATTTTTTTTAAATTTTTAAGAGTATAAATTTAATTTTATTGAACTATTATTATCATTATATTTTTGCATCGGGATCATTAAACCTTTCTCTCTAAGTGAAATTGTAAACACTTCTTGTTGGTTTGAATAATAGATCCCGTTTTCACTATTATTTCTACATTTATAAAAAATGCATCTTGAAATTGTTACATAAATCCACTTTTCATTTCATCCGAAAAAAGCCTTTTTTATTTTAATGAAAATATAAAATTACTAAAAATAACAATACTCTACTAAATAGTGCTTTTTGTCTCATTTTCATAAAATGGATAAATAAATAAATAAACTATTGAAATGTTTGCAATAAATAAATCTGAACATTTTAATATCATTTTGTCGATAAAGTATTAAGACGCACTGTAAAGAATGTTTGAATTTATTTATCTTAAATATTTCAAAAAGTTTTTATTATTTATCCGTCTGTGTATTTGTTTTCTTTTTTTAATTTGATTTAAAAATTATTTTCTTAATTTTGAAAATAATAATTCAAATTATGACACGTTTCAGAGGTTCCCTCGCTTGAGCCGTTCAGGCCCATAGGATATCCCTTCACCGGCTTCGATGAAGAAGAAGCGTGTTTCACCATCGATCTTTCGACCTCCAAGATCGTGAAATGCCGCTGTAGGAACTAAATGCGCGTTTGACAATGGATTGATAGTGGGCTGTTGACTCCCTTGCTTAATGGGCTTCGGTCTGGATTCTGACCGCTACCCCTCGTTGGAGTTCACATTTGTTCAATTAGGCCTTTTTGTGTTGGACATTTTGTCAAAAACGATGACAGTTTTATTAAGATAAAAATTATATTTAATTATAAAATTTTGATATGGTGATAATTTTTATTTTTAAACTAACTTACAATTTTCTTATCATTTCTCTATTTTCTATTCATTTATATTTATTTGTCTTTGATATTTTCTTTTTACTTCAACTTATTTTTTATTTTTTATTTTCAAATATCACATGCTTTTGAAATATTTTTATTTTTTTATTATTTAAAATATTATAATTTTATAATATAAAAGTTACAAATAATTTATGCATGCAGTGATTATTTTCAATTTTTTCATCTTTTTTAATATTATACATATTAAAATTAAAAATAAAAATTTATCATATTTCATTGCAGGGACCAATGAGCCAAACAATAGTCATAATAACAATGTACATATTATGCATGGAATCAGATTGATTTGCTAGATTAAATGATTTCATTTTAAACTCAAGATACATGATTTCAAATTTGAATATTATTTTAAGGTGCGGACCAAATGGCACCTCAATTGTATAACTACTTTTCTTTTTATTTTATTTTGATCATTTTCATTCTTCCTTTTCTTATTCTTTTAACTCATTATTTTTATATTTCTTTTATTTCAAATTATTTTGGTTATTTCTTATTTTATTATTTTAAATATTTTTCTACCTTTGCAATTAAATTTTTAGTTTTTAAAATGCAATATTTTAATAATTAATAAATAAAATTTTACACGTATATAAGATGTTAGACTTTTGACAATATATACATAATACATAATAAAACAAACAAAAGTAATGGTAATAAATTCTTCTTTTTATCCTTTAGGCATGATATTTTTGTTGGGTAGGATTATAGCCCAAAGCCATGGTCAATTAATTGATTGGGGTTAATTAATCAATTTATTCAAACTAATCAATTATATATTTTGATGGCTAAAAATTAGATGATAAAATATAGGTCTGGTACTAAATAATCAAAATAATAGAAAAATAATTTAGTTCACTTGGTGTGATAAAATTATTCTAATTAATTGGTTCATTTGATATTTTATCTATAAATTTTTTTTATCATTCAATATGATTATCACTAATATATTTTATAACATTTAAAATTAAATATAATTTTGTGATATTAATAAGTATATAAATGAATAAATATAATTTACAATAATTTAGTTTTATTAAATAAATATCAATAAAATTATATAGTAAATATTACAATATTAATTTGTGAAGAGGAGTAAATAATAAATAAAAAATATATAATAACATTTTAGAAAAAATAAATATAATCATATTAAACAATTCAATTTAGTAAACACGTCGTTAAAGTATTTAATGATTAATTCATCTTTCAAATAATTTACAGGTCTTTAATCTTGACAAATAAAGTGCATTGCACCAAGTGATTAATTGACGAACGTTAAAAGACTATTATGACCTCACTCGAGTATGCTCTTTCCAAGACCACATTAGGGTTTTGGGAGCAGATCGCTATAAATATCTATTGTTGGCTATCCAAACCGGCTCTTCTTCTACTAGAGCTCGTGCGCGAATCCATCGGCAGCTTTTGGTTGAGGCAGAGACAGCCATGGGGCATTCCAACATTTGGAACTCTCATCCTAAGAATTACGGTCTCGGATCCCGCACCTGGTATTTCCATTAATGAGAATTTTTTAATTTTCGTGTTTCCTAGTTATTTATTCTATTTAATTGTTCTTTGATTGTTGATTATGTTCACCAGGTGAAGCCTTTGTTCTCCTTTTTTTCTTTATTTCTTTAATCTATATCTTTGAGAATTGAGAACGTTCTACTCTCTGTGGAGGGTATCTGATTGTTAATTTGTTACTAATGTGCGGAGACGATGACTGGATGGGTGAAATTCCATCGCGAAAAGAGTGCAAGGAATTTTATGCGGTGTGCGCACATACTTGCATCCTGAGACGAACACCATATATGAATTTTTGGTTGTTTTTCAAGTGGTTGGTTTGCTGGGAGTTGAAAATTCAGCATTCCTGCTGTATTTTTTAACAAGTATTGAAGTTATTTCTTAAATTATTTTTTTTCTTGCACAAGATAGGTCTACATGAGGAAGAATTTCTATTTTATTTCACCTTATGCTTTTTGTCCTCACCGAATGTAACCTGTTCGGTATAAGTCATGAAGTTTGAGGCATTCATGTCATAAATGCTTTTTGGTGGTATTGTCTTTCTTTCTAGCTTTCACAAGTTGTGCATCTTAGTTATATGTGACTTTAGATTGTTTTTTCTTGTTCATTTTCTAATGCTTTGGAGTTGAATTTGGCAGTCGTGTATGTGGGAACCCCCACGGGTTGATTAGAAAGTATGGGCTGATGTGCTGCAGGCAGTGCTTCCGCAGCAATGCAAAGGAAATTGGCTTTATCAAGGTAATTTTGCACATTTCCTGCAAGTGTGTACATATCACTTTAGATCCAATTGTGCAATTTTATGTTATCTAAGTTTTACTGCTTCCATTTTTGCAGTATCGCTAAGCTGTTGGTGCCTGTTATTGCCAATGGAGCCATTTCCTTTGTTGCTTTAAAATATTCTTAATATTAACCATCCAGTCATCATTTCATGCCATTTCTCCAGAAATGTGTCATGCGAATTATTAGTTATTCTATGAGTGTGTGTTGAGAATTATAATTTCTTGAATTGAATTCTGAACAGACTGATTGACTTTCTTATATTCACAATCTTGATTGTATTGTTTCCCATACATTTGTCAATTCTGTATGTTCTCGTCCCTTGCATTGCAGGGTATTTCTTAATTGTCTATTTGTTATTGAGCTGAACTATAACAGTGTGCTAGATGTTTATGTCTCTAAACCTACGTTGGATGCACAATCTGATAGCAAAGCCCCGTATTGGTAGGTTCAAATGCATTATGTATGCTTGGTGTAGGAATTATCTTGTGCCTTTCGTTTCAAAATGTTCTTGTGAATTTTTTGAGTGGCTTCTAGGTTTAGGATATTATGCGTCTGGCGCAAATACTTTGAATGTTTAATCTTGTGTCTAGTCTTTTGACACGTGATAAAATATAATATGATTATATTTAAACAACATAACACGTCTGAAATTAAGCATTCGGTGTATTTGCATCAAGTGTAAATTCAACTAAACTGTGTTGTGACGAGGTGATGTGCACTCGAAAATCATTGATTAAATTTAGCTGGACTACCCTAAAAAAGGGACTTACTAGGGAACTATGAGTTTTATTATAGAATCAAAGCTACCCACCTGAAAAGAGTCGCCCTACTCTTCAAACGCTTTACTTCCTTTGTTGGATAAATGTTTTCTTCATAATCTTTTGGAAGCTAAATTTCCTATTTCCAATACATGCTGCATTATTTTGGTTAAAAGATGCTAATGTTATTAAGACGGTGTTAGGGTGAGCTTATAAGTTTTTAAAAATATTTTATGAGATATTTGAAATTTTATAAGTTTTTATTGAGTGTTTGGTAACTTATAAAATATTTGAGAGCATATAAGCTCTTAGTAAGTGTTGGATGAATTTTTTTTATAAAAGAGTTTATAAATTTTTAAAAAAAAGATATTTGAAATTTATAAATTTTTAAAAATAATTTGGATATATTCAGGGTGGTGGGGTTAATTTAATAATGAATTTTCATATTATTGTTTTCAAAATGACCAATCTGTGGTATGTTTTTTAAAATATTTTTTAAAATATATCATTTTGTCTTTTGAAATAGTGGAATCAAGAGATTTCGTCATTTTAAAAGACAGAATGATACATTCTGAAAAATATATCACAAATTGATTTCGTCGTCTCAATGGACAAAGTGCAGGCTGAAATAATAAAAAGCATGGCCAATGATTTAACCAGTTAACAATAATTGGTCAATGATACGTCAATAATAATTGTATCATGATTAATTAGGGTTTTGGCGGTTTATGTAGTATTTGAAATTAGAGTTTTATACGTGTAGTTTTAGTTGTGTATGATGATTATGGTTTGTTGAGAAAATATTATGTTTTGTACATTAATTAATATTTTATTAGGAGAAAATTGTGGTATTCATACGTATACATATTCTTAGAGTTCTGGTGAGAGAATATTAGTCTATATTGTTTAGGATTTCGATTCAAGAGAAATATGAAACAGTTAAACAGTTGTGCATTTGTTAATATAGTAAAGTAATTTAGTAATTTAAAAATAAAAATGTGAGAATAATTAATTTTATATAAATATGTCATTTGTATATGCAACTAATTTAAAAATAACTAATGGGCTTCGATGTTATTGTGGTCCTTGTCCCTGTAACGCTGGTAGTGATGACTGGTGTTTTCTTGTATGACATGATTACATGATATTATTTTTTTTTATATTTTTTTTATCATTAAATTATTTTATTATGTAGATTAATGCGCAATTGTGTAACTACTGTCATATTTCCCTTTGAATCAAATCAGTTATGTTTGTTTTTATATTTTGATGTATATATTTAGATATTTTTATTTTAATAATTTTGTAAAAGTAAGACAAAAAGAGATAATATTAAAAGGTGTAATAATTGAGTGTGTGTTTTTAGTTATTTAAATTGCAAAACAAACATAGCCTAAACAGGGTAGAAACTCAAATATTCTTCCACCAAAATTCTAATGAATATTTATACTTATAAATACCATTATTTTTTCTTTATAAAATTCCAATCAATGTATAAAACATAGTATTTTCTCAATTAAATCATAATTATTATAAATAAAACCATAAGTGCACACACACAATTTGTTAATTTCAAATATTTTTTAAACTTCCGAAAATTTTAACTAGTCATAAATAATTAAGCAATCATTATGATTATTTTATTGGTCAATCATTGTTGGCTGGTTATGTATTTTTTATTATTTCTTATATTTTGTCGTTTAAAACGCAAAATGGTTTATTACGAAAAATATATCACAAATTGGTTATTATGAGAATGAGAATATAAAAATTAATTATTAAATTTAAAAACCCATAAGGAAGTGTGATGTAAAACAAAAATATTTGTCTGGTGTCATTAAATTTAGGATGCTCTGACCTCATTTTGACGTTTAAATGGATTGGAGAAGTGCGTTTCCTTCATTAACTGTATTTGTAATATATATCTGTTGAAACTTGAAATTCAAAAACATTTCTCTTTATCTTCGTTGAAGAAGAAGAAAATATTTTCTAAATTCAAACGAGATGGGACTGATCCATTTTTCCTATTTCATTCTCCTATCCTACGTTAAAAACACAACAATAATTCCATCCCACGATCTCCTTATTACAGCCAAGGATTTTGACCTTTTCAAATATTCAAAAATGTATGAAAAGAAAGGAAAAGAAGTAAATAAATACTTTTAACTCATATATCTTGCCTGACCCATTAATCTAAATTATTGTTGGTGAGTCATTAATCTAAAAGTCAATTCGTTACTTCTACGTCTGCTGCCTGTTTCTTAAATCCTAACGACTCTTACTAGTTACTCTAAACTCGTAACTCTAGAAATTTATTGTTGTTGAATTAAACCTCGGCAAATTGTTCATTTCCTCAATTCTCCCTGTCCCTCTGTTTAATCCACAAAATGATGCCACATATGATAATTGAACTAATCACAACTTAAAGAGAATAGATAAATACATGTGGCATTATTATGTACGTTACATAAATTAATTAATGCATATGGTGTAATACCATAACACGAGGGATAAAAGGAATTTTCAGACAGAGGATCTAGCATGCGGTGGTGCAGCATCTAAGTTTGTATTGGGGCAGTCACTTGTTTTCTTCAATAAATAAATGACAAAAATCACGACAGGAAAAGAATCGGAAGAGAGAGAGAGAGAGGAAAAAAAAAAAAAAGAAATACTGTCAGCCTGATAATTAATTGAAGTTTCCGTCTTTGATGGGTTGATCTTCTATATGTAATCATCGATCAATAATTACATTTTGCATGGCATAAGCAATGCTAATTAAATTATTTTTTTCCTTCAAATAATGGAAACCAGTGAAAAAACACTCTAGATGTTTTCTCTTTTAATAGCAACAAAAATTTACCCGCACACGTACAAACATAGCTCGGCATGCTTAATAATACTGAGGAAGTTTATTGCAGAAAGGAAATGTAATTTGATATTACTATTAATGAGCATTATATCAGACCATAGATGGCGCATGGTTCATGATTACAGTTCCATAGAATTTTTGAAGAAAAATATTTGTCATATTCATGTTAAATTAACTGGCAAAAAAAAAAAAAAAAAAGATAATACATATTTTGGACTTGGAATAACCCGTATGATATTGTTCCCTTTTAAATATGGTTCACACTCAATCTAAGTTTAAACCCTTTCATATTGTCTCACAACGATAGTAAGTCCTAATCTTGATGCATTGGTGGTGTATATATGCCTTGAAAATTTGCCAATACTGCGCGCGCCCGCGCGCACACACACCCACTAGCATACATAAAAACAGGAAAAAAAAAAAAAAAAACCGAACAAAATAATTATGGGAAGAATGTAATGACAAGTGAAAATCAAATCAAATTTTTTATCCTCTATTCTTGTTTTTTTCCTTATACATGGCGGACTTGTGTGTATACATTTGTTATGCCACAAAAATTAATAGACATGACGAGTATATATATATTGGTGAGAATAAAGAGACAAACATAGTATAAAAGATATAAGCTTTCATGAGAGGTAGAAACGTAATAATAACTATCTGTACAATAGAAGGAGATAATGATTAATGTCGATACAATTTAGAGTTTAAATTAAATAGTGAGATTGAGTTTGAAAAATTGTGTGTTCAAGCTCAATTAAATTAAAATATATAGTTGAATTTAATCAAGTTAAGTCAAGTTATTTGTCTTATTAAAATATCACTGTTTAATATTTTAATTTCAAAATTCTTACGTGTTGATGTGTACATGCAAGTATTGATTAGTAAATGTTTACAGGGAAAAAATTTAATTTGACAAAGACTATATTTAAGGCTCATAACAACCTGAATATATATATATATATATGGCACTTTGAGCCGACCTGAAAAATTGGCATTTAGTCTGGTACAAGTATGTGCTCATTAATATTTTCTTATTTAAGAAAACTAAAAACAAATGAACGAAACAGAGAAATGACCCACCATTTAACGATGCTTCACTTTACCCTCTTTAATGAGCCTATATAGATATTTATGTAAATATTGATCAGTACAATTGTACAAGAAAGATAGCACTAGTAAACATAATTTATTATTTATCTACACATAGTTTTAACTGATCTGTATACTATATTATGAATATTTAATCCCTTATATAATACTTTGGTTTTTAAGGCTAATTTTGGGAAAGGGGCATTGTTGAAGGATGATGTTCGTTAGTTGTGTTAATATGTATTATTGTAAGATTTTGATATTCTGAATATTTAAATTTATTTAAATATAATATGTTATAATAATTAGATGATTTAATAATATATAAGTTTATAAGAATAAAAAATGAATCGTGAGCAGAGAGATTATAGAGATAGATGCTGATTTGATCGTGAATATATATAATGATTAAAAATTATTAGTCAATTTAAAAGAAAATATAGAAAAATTTTTAAATTTAAATTTAAATAAAAATTATAGATAAAATATTTGATTTGTAAAATTTAATAGTAAAACAGTAGGAAATAAACGAAGCCTTTGAAAATGCTTTTGCTTATTTCCTAATTACATCTGGAGCCTTTTGCGCCAACAATTGTCCAGAGATTGTACATTGAGTTCGGCTAAGCCTAAAGCAACGTCCTTCATCCTACTGTTCTATTTGTGCATTAATTGAATTACATCCTTATTGGTTTCAGCAGATCAGTAACAAATCTCAATCAAATCTACCTAAATTAATTAAATTATCTTTAGCCAATTTCGGATGGGTTCAATGGCGTCGCCCAAGTTTGCTAAAAGACTCTTAAATGGCTTGGCTCTGTGCGTCTACTCTTCTGATCTAACATTGCCAAAATGGTGCTGCGTGGACAAGCTTATAATTTTTTAAAAAATATATTTGAGAGTTTATAAATTCTTTAAAGATGTTTGATAAATTTTTTAATAAATTAATTTATAAGTTTTTGAAATAAGATATTTAAATTTATAAAATTTTCAAAAATAAATTAATTTTTTTATTTTTTAAATATTTTATAAATTATTTTTTATATACTAAAAAAATACATAAATGTCTTTAATTTTGTTATATCAATAATATTTAATGCATTTTTATTATTATGACACCAAAGAATTATAATAAATCATAACTATAAATTTTTATAAGATGTTTTTATTTAAATATTTTATTAATTTATTTTAAAAATAAGATATATAAATTTATAAATTTTAAAAATATCTACCATTTTATAAATCATTTAAAATAAGTTCAGAACTAAGAGGTGGTTGAACTGTAGACTATGGCCGTAAGCTTTAAAGATTAATCATTGACGCAACATATACAAGACGGAGAGAAACTTCTTAAACTGGTGTTAAGATTGATATATTTCATGAAATGTCACGTAAATTCAATCGGGTTGTAACTCATCTGGGGCGCTGGTGAGAAGTTTATAACGCGGGGAGTTGGGACAGCTCCATCAATTCAATATCTGTCTACTGAAGACTCACTGTGTCTGTAAGAAACAGAGAATGGACAGTCATGTCCATTTAAATTACGCGTACTCTGCATTGAAACGACGGTTTCTTCTTCACTAAATCATTAAAAAACCCATCGAAATTCACTAAACATCATTAAAAAATGACTCTTGATGGATTAAAGACTGAAGTTTTGATCAAGAAAGCGAAAAGACCCTCCAAAGTTTCGCTAAACCTCAAACCCACCCCGCAAACACCCCCACCCAAGTGGATGTACGAATAACTCCGTGCACCCGAGACTCTCCCTCCCCCCCCACACCAACCCTCTCTCTTCTCCTACATACCGTCGTGCTCTCTCTCTCTAACCACTTGCCGGAACTTTCAGATTTTTATCTATTAGCTAGTAGTCCTGCAATACAGCTGTGTCGTGTTCATACGGTAAAATCTTGAGAAATATGTGGAATTTTTTGGAGATCCATTTTGGTTTTTTGAGCTACAGTGGGGTTTCTTGACTTTCTTGGAGGGTTCGGATGTTGATACGAGAAGGGCTTCTGCGTAAGTTGATTATTCCGTTAAAATCACAATGTGAGGTGAGTTTTCGCATTTAGCGCTTTGATGTGTTCTTGATTGTGACGATGGTGGCTGCTGTTTCTGAAGCAGCTTCACCAACCGACCCACAAAACCCCAAAATCACACCCTCACGAGACGAGCCTTCCAAAAGGCCACCATTGCTGCCTTCGGAGAGGGACAATAGTAATGGGGTTGCAAATAATCAAAGAAAAGCTAAATCTAGAGTTGTCTCTTCTCGATATATGTCTGCTTCAACTTCCACTACTTCTACTTCAAATTCATCCTCTGTTTCCTCATCGGCTTTTTCCAGAAGGTATCCGTCCCCTTTAATTTCAAGAAACTCGGCCCCGCTGTCCAATGCACCTTCTTTAGGCCCCAAGAGGTCTGTTTCCGTCGACCGGAGGCGGCCGGCGGCTGCCAGACCTTTGATACCTGATCTAGATTCCAAACATGGCAAACGCTCTGAGGTTTCAGCTGCCACAAAGCTTCTTGTCACCTCTACTCGGAGTTTGTCTGTTTCCTTTCAAGGAGAAGCCTTCTCGTTGCCCATTAGTAAGACCAAGGTCGCTTCATCTTCACCTAGTTTGAATAGTGCGAGGAAAGGAACGCCTGAAACGAGGAGGAATAGTACTCCATTAAGAGCTAAGGTTGATGGGGGAGGAGATCAGGTGGAAAATTCTAAGCCCGCTGATCAGCATCGATGGCCTGCGAGGAATCGCTTGGTTAATCCGTCGTCAAGGAGTTTGGATTGCAGTGGCACTGGTGTGGAGAGGAATAAGCTAATTGGATTACAGCAATCGATGATTGATGAGAGGAGGCCTTCTCTTGATGGAAGGTTGAGTCTTGATTTGGGCAATTCCAAACTTTTAAAAGCAGTTCCACAAGCCCTTGATGGAAATTCAGTTAATAATGAATCATTCGTGCCTTCTGATATCACTGCATCTGATTCTGATAGTGTTTCTTCTGGTAGTAGTGTTCAAGAAAGTGGGGCTTCCCAAGTGCGGAATGGGCCCCGAGGAATAGTTACTTCGGCTAGGTTTTGGCAAGAAACCCATAGTCGGTTGAGGAGGCTGCAGGATCCAGGTTCACCTCTATCAACGAGACCTGGGTCCAAAATGATTGTGCCGCCAAAACTGAAGAAGTATACAAGTGATGGTCCATTATCGTCTCCAAGAACAATGTCATCCCCTGTTCGAGGAGATATTAGACCTGCATCACCTGGCAAGTTTATGACCCCTGTGGGATTATCGCCATCGCGGGGCCATAGTCCATCTCGGATAAGAAACGCTGTTAGCACCATTAATAACAATTTTGTTGAAACACCTTCAGTCCTTAGTTTTGCTGTTGACGTTCAGCGGAGGAAAGTTGGGGAGAACCGAATTGTTGATGCACACTTGCTGAGGCTTCTGTACAATCGGGACCTGCAATGGCGTTTTGCAAATGCCAGAACTGAAGTAGTCTTGTTGGTGCAAAAGTGCAATGCAGAGGTGAGATTGTTATGTTTTTACTTATTGTTTGAGCTAACAGAATGTGACTTATTTTATTTTTTTATTTTTAAATCACCAGTGGCAGATTGCATGCCTTCTTGTTTGAGATGATAATAAGTCTGCAATATTTTGTGATTCCATGGCTTTTTTCATTTTCATTTTGGTTCTCATATAATCCCCATGGAAGTTAGAGAAAATCAGCGCATTGAGATTAGTTGTGTTGAGTTGTAGAGAATACTGCTTGGGGGTATTTGTTTGTATATCAGCAATAACAAATGAGAATTAGGACGGCATACTTCAGTTTGGCCTTTAAGATACACTAAAGTAAACAAATTAACCCAAGTGTCGAGCTACTTGATGTTTCAGGCTGGGGTTGGGGTTTGACTTAAAAGGAATAAATGTGTCTTAGCAGTGCATGGAGCTGTGAGTCATGAGGATTTCTGCAATTTTGAAGGAGAAATTAGAATTGACATGAGTTTATTTGTGAAAAATGATAGTGAAATTAAATTTAACTTATGCAATTACATGCTTATATATATATATATATATATATAAAATCGAGGTTGAATTGGCTGCAATGACTCTACTCTGTTTGTGTGTGTGATTTTGCATAATCATCTCTGTTTCTCTTTCTGGAGGCATCTAACTGATTAGCCAATATGGAGTCACTAAACAAATGGAACTGCCCTTCTCTGTGAGTCCCTTCTTTTTAGGCGTAAAGTGTAAACTTTGCTCTAAATTGGTGCCATGTTATTAAGTAAAATATATAGATCCATGGTGTGTATTGCTATAACACTGATAGCTCTATGATTCCATTACATCATGTTTATTATGTCTTTTTATGAAACAAACATGGATACTTAACCTCCTGGTGAAGGGATTCATGCTACGTCCTGTTACTTAATGCTGCATCTTGTGTATGAGAAATATAATGGCTTCGCTTTTAACTGATTCTGTATTAACTTCTCCACCATCTTCAGCAGTCACTCTTCACATCAGCTGCAATTCTTCTACTGTTCAACCTCAATGTTGCCCTGTTTCTCGGTTGGGTCATAGATAATACTTTTCGTGAACTTTTAATAAAATGAACATATTTGTTTGTAAATCTGAAACCCTTTACCCATTTTTTGAGTTTTAATTTTGCGGACTGTAACATGCAATAAAGTGGTAATTAAGGAACTCTGCTGTATAATGGCTCTCTATCTTGCATGTGAAATACTTTTTACAGCTTTTTGACTGTTACTGATGCAAATATTGAGGATTTATTACTTTTTCTCTGCCTTGTTCAGCATCAATGTCTCTGACTCTCAAGTCTCAACCTTTGAAACGGCTTCTCTATTTTAGTAACCAGTGAAACCTTGTTGTCTCTTTAATGCATTGATGCTTGCCTGACATTTTGCCTACTGATTTTTGTACTGCATCAATCGACCTGTTTCTATTTGAAAATTTACAGATTGGGCAAGCTGTTACATAGTTTTATTGTTCTGCCTTTCTGGGAATTTTATGAACTAAATTTCATTTTCAACCAGAAAAATCTATGTAATGCTTGGATAACGATCTCAGATCTACGTGATACTGTCACCAAGAAAAGACACAGATTGCAGTTGCTGAGGCAAAAGTTGAAACTAGCTTCCATCCTAAAAGGCCAAGTACGCTTTATTCTTCGTTCCTATTTTTGTAACATACAATTTTTTTGTAAATGTTTATGTAGAAAAATATTGTGTAATATGGCCTTCTAATGGCCTTCTGACTGGACTCTGAATTTCAGTCTTCAAAATATTATTCACTTAATGGCAGTATGAACTTGGCTTCAGATGGAGAAAAGAGACACTAGTAGCTGTGTAGCGTTAAGGATTATAGCTATTTGGCCTCAATTTACTGAAAGAAATGTTAAACTGCATAGAAGAAAATACATTTAACTATTGCCTATAATGACATCCAATTTTCCTAATTAAATCAAATAAATTTCTATATGAAAGCATCATTTAGTCATTTCAATTAGCTGCAGTATTAATTTCCAAGTTGTTAGATGAAGAAACCCATAATTGTAGAATGCCATAATGTTCAATTCTTGATTGGTTTATCTAGGGGAGAAGATGATTAACAAATCCACTTCTCATAAATATAAGTTTACCTGGTTTCCAAATTTGATGCTTAGTTCTGTGCTTGAATTGTGTCCTTTTCATGGCATGTGCACTAATGCATGTCGAAGCAGGACATCTCAGTCTGTTGTTTCTGAAGTCTGCAATAACTTTTTCCGTGTAGATGACTTTTCTAGAAGATTGGGCTTCTTTGGAAAAGGACCTCTCAATTTCTTTGCTGGGAGCCATCGAAGCCTTAAAGGCTAGCACACTTCGTCTTCCACTCACAGGAGGAGCAACGGTATGTGCCTTGAAGTATTTTAAATGTAAACCACACATTTTCGTCTTGTAGTTTGAGTACAGTCGATAATGCTTCCAATTTGTACAGGCCAATGTCCAAAGTTTGAAGGATGCTATTAGTTCTGCTGTTGATGTTATGCAGGCAATGGCATCCTCAATATGTTTGCTTCTGCCAGTGGTAATTGCTCGCCTCATACGCCTTCTCCCTTTTCAGTTGTGATCCGCACCAAAGAAAATGTTATCTTTGATTAAGACTAATGGCTATATTGCTTAATCTATTTTTTCAGGTTGCGAAAGTGAATTCTCTGGTGACTGATCTTGCAAAGGCAACTGCCAAAGAACGAGCATTACTTGAACGATGCACATATTTCATCTCATTGCTAGCGGCCATGCATGTAATCCCCCTTCTCCATCCAACACGCGCCGTTACAGCACTTTTCCTAACGCCATTGATGAGTGTTCCCTTTCTTATTGGATCTAACAGGTTCGAGACAGGAGTCTGAGAACTTATTTAATACAACGTAACTCTGTACCATCAGCTTGACAAGATCTTCTATAGAACTAACTGTATTCGGACATTCAACCCTAGATGCTAACACCACACACAGCCTCCGGACCTCATAGAGGCAGCGGTAAGTATACAAGGAAGAAAAAGACCAGATGACCGGTCTATGGCTTCTCGTCTGGCATTTTTGCAGCATATCAGTTTCTCAGTCCTGTACTCCAGGTATCGAATGTAGGAATGCCGTCTCTTATCGTCACTTATTAGCCGTACATGCGCTTTCCTTTTCTTTTGCATTTTCCCTTTTTAGGGGGAATGGGAAACCGATGTATATATGTAATATTCTAACTGCATTAATGTCATTAAGCAGGTCTTGTTAATCCTGCTTTTGTCTGAATATGCTAATGTACGCGACGGAGTGAGTTGCAGCTCCTCCCTTGAGCTCTGTAGCTGGCATAGTTTGATGGAATGAAGACAGCATTTGATTGGCTTTGATGGATGCTCATGTTCTGACTGTGAATGTCATTTTCTCCTCCTTCACCCTTTGAAGTATAGATGGTAATAACTTGAAACAATGGTATCTTGTATATAATTTACTGTGGTTCCAAGCAATTCAAGCTTCAAAGAAAAGTAACAAAGTTACATGCCATCTGGACAGTGAGAATTTTTCCTAAGTCTCAATAATCTTGCGATTGATTTAGATTAGATTAAATGATTTGAATTTTGGAGAAATGATTTGAAATAGATCATTTTAATGTTTCCAAATAACATGAATTTTAAATCTAGCATAAAAAGTAATGTGAGAATTGAAAGATTTAAAATACATTATAAAATAAAACTATAGACACGAGTCTTACTATAGATTTGAAATGTCCGTAATTCATTTAAATCTTTTAATTCAAGTGCACTCTAAATTGGGGCCGGTCAAGCTTGCTTCCTAAATGTATCCATGCTCATTGTTGACTTGTCAATTTCATCTTTTTAGATTGGCAATCACAATTTTGATCATAGGAGACGATTGGGTGACGCAGTATACACCTGGTGTATGCTCCACAAACTCTTTTGGTTATGTTTGTTTTGCAATTTTAAAGTATAAAAAATATTCAATTATTATAATTTTTTAATTACATATATATATATATATATATATTTTATTTTTATACAATTTTTGATATAACATACTAATATTTGAGTGTGAGGGTGCGCACAATGTTTTAGATGTTATATATAGTGAAAATATATTGATGTTTAAAATGGGGGTAATGTTACACTTTTATTATTTAATTAATTTTTTTATTTTAATTTTAAATTGTGATATTTATTATAATTTTGACACCTGAAGTATTTACGCGGGTGTAGAAAGACCGGGTGCACCCGCAAGAATTACCTTCGACGGCTGCGATGGTAAGCTTCGGGGGCCCACGGAGGAGACCGATAAATTCAGCGACTCACAGCCGTTGGATTGCGTCACAGTGGAGCCCTTCCCCAATTTCCAAAAGATGTTTATCTAATTCCTATGCTACGTCATCTTCGGACCCAGCGCAAAGCCCTAACCCCTCTCGCTCCAGGAATAAATAATATACTGGAAAAAAAATAAATAAAGTATAAACAATAAACATAATAATAAATACAGTAATTGCTCATAATTATATTTTAAAAAATATATGGATATAGCGATAATTATTATATTTTGGTAAACCCTATTTTTTTTTTATCGTTAATTGGATGGAAATTATGGCTATGTTTGTTTCCTAATTAGCATGGAGGAGGAAAATTTGGATAATTTGAATGGGGATGAAAATTATATTTAATTTATAAGATTTAGATGGATAAAAAAATTATTTTTATATACATTTAAGATGTAATAATAATTGAGTGATGTAATAGTATATAGCTTTATAAGATAATAAAAAAATAAATACAAGTAAAAAATTATTTTGATCATTGTTGATTTGATTGTGAATAGGTATAATGATTGAAAAATTATTAGTTAGTTATAAAGGTGAAGAGAGGAAAAATTTTAAATTTCAATTTGAATAAAATTTGTATGATAAAATGTTTGATTTGTAAAATTTTTAAGTCATAAAGAATAGTGATAAAATGAGAGATAAACATATCCTAAGCAATTTGAGATTTGAAATAAATGAAAAACCAATTGCAAAAGTGGAGAAATTGAGGGAGATAATGAAATGTAAATAAACAGAGAAGTGATTTGAGGTGCACAGATGTTAAAATTTAGTTAATATCATGAAATTAAGATTTCAGTCATGTTTTACTATTTTAACATAATTTCGACTTCTTCAAACAAGGATATTATTAAATTGCATATTGTGTAGTCAGACATGGCGTTTAGGCATAACAAAATAATATTTTAGTATGTATTTATATATATATATATATGTATATATTTTAAAGTATATAAATATTAGAGTAGAAGTAAAATTTAAAAAATATAATAATTATAATATATTTTTTAATAAAAAAATAAAAACAAACATATATAGATGTTGTTATGTTCCGTCTTGAAATAACAATCCCCCTGTAATCCACCCCCACAATAGTCATGTACACTCATGATTCATCCTAGTAAAAAAAGATTTGATTCACAAATTCATAGTTCAAAATCGATGATGGTTTCAGGTTAGGCTTGCCCACATCGGGCTTTGCATTTTGCCACTGTCCAATTGGGGTTCCCAAATTTAAAATAGGGAATTGTACACTACCCACAAATCGTTGCCCTGTTCTTGCCTCTATCACTATTGAACTTGCCTCTATCACTGTTGAAAAGTCAAGTGAAACCTACAAGGAATCCCATCATAGGTTGCTTTAATTTGTCCCATTCTTCTTCACAAATCAAAGGTGCGTTTTTGCCTCTTTCTTAACAAGCTCTAATTTCCAGGAATATTGAGTCTTTTCATTATCATATTGGTTGTTAGCCCATACTTTTAACTACTTAATTAGCCAGTGATATTGTTATATTTGCATTAGTTTTAATTTTCTTCTCATGACAAGGAAAGGAAAAACATGTGGGTGTGTGTACACATGATCTGTAAAAAATGAAGAAAACATTTATATTGGGAGATGGAGAAGAGGGTGGGGATGTTATTAAATCAAAATGTTTGACTCAAATTCGATTAGATTCAAAAATATTTTTGAATGTTATCAAATCCGAACTCTACAAAGTTAAATCAAATCAAATTTGAATAATTGTCGGGGCCACCGGGGTTCTTAGATTAGTAAAAATACTCCCATCTTTAATTTGATTATTTGTCGGGTTAATGGCCTCATCAATGACCGATTTCAACACATAAATAACTGATAATTTTATGAACGGAGATGAGAATAATAACTTAAATATTTGATGCAGTGCTGCATATCCTTATCATATATTGTATAATTGTTTTATGATCTTAGCTAAAATGTACGACATTTTCGTGTCACATTCACATATATGTATATGAATTGTAAAATATGTATGTATGGATGAACTGTCAAGATTCACCTAAATGTCTTAATTTCAAGCAAAAGTGTATAGGAAAAGATGGCAATATATAAATATCCAGAAAATGATGAATGCTCGTGAAATATTATAGATCCAAGAGGAAGAAACCAGCCATGCATTTTGGATATATATGCTTGATTTCTTGCAGCTGGAAAATTTTTGGAGTCAGCAATTATCTTCAGTATTGTATGATTCTTGAGAATTTATTTTATTTACTAGATGGTCACTTAAATTAAATATATTTTCCCAAAAGTTTTCGTTATCTAAGATTCGTATTTAAAAAAAAAAAAAAAAAAAACCTATTTCATAGATGGACTCCTCAGTCCTCACTGAGCAATCAAGCGCCCACAAACTTCCCCAAAAATTTAAAAATAAGAATAACTAGTCAAACAAAAAATAATTAGTAGCAAAACAGTAATTAAGGTCCATTCTGGTGAAAGTACATAAAAGGAAAAAAGGAAAAACCCCTCAAATGAACAGTTGCAGAAGTTCCTTTTGCTGCCCACTGTTCTGCTGTAAATCTTGATGGCACACAAATCCGCTCTCCAACGTCGTCGTTTCAGACTCATCCGACGGCGAAGCCCGCCTGCGCTTCTCGTTCCGCCGGCTCGTCTTCCCTCGGGGGCTCATCCTCGCCGGAAAACCCGCCGTCGATCCAAGATCCGGCCCTCCGCCCCTCTCACGATCCTCAATATCAAACCCTTTCCTCTCGAGCCTCAGGTTCGAATCTCCCGATCCGTACAAGTTACCGTTGTTAGCTTCGGACCCTTCTTCGAACTCCGGCAACGCTCGGAGGGCTCCGCCGCGGAGAACCGTCTCCACCGCCGACTGGCAGACGTGCCAATTCCCCGTCCAGAGCAATCCCACGGATCCGCTCACCGGATTCACGGTCCTGCCGCACGCTTCGAATAACAACGACTGGAAAAGAGCTGCAAATGGAAAAAAAAAAATTCATCATTAGGGCCGGCGTGCGAATATAGCTCGTAAAAGTGGATTAGAATGACGGATCGAAAAGGAAATACCAGGCCTTTGGGATTCGGGGACAGAAGAGAGGAAGGAGATGAGGCCCGCCCGGCCGAAAAACTTGGCGACGAAAAGGGTGGCGTTGGCTTGAGCTTGTGGGCTGTCGATGGCTTGCAAGCTTTGCCTGAGAATGCAGTTGTCGTTGCAGCCCTTGCGCAGTATTCGGCAGCCGTTGCAGCTCATGATTCTTTCAGACACATACAAAGAAGATGAATCTGAATATATATATATATATATATATATATATATTTATAGGTATGTATGTATGTATCAGATTAGGCTATCTGCAGATGTTTAGAGAGAGGGAGTTCGGGGAGGGTTGGAGGAGAGGAAGGGGAATATATATATATATATATATATAGAGAGAGAGAGAGAGAGAGAGAGAGAGAGACACCATGAGAGTAGAGGATACATTCATGCACATGTGATGTTGTGAAAAGGGAAAATTTTTGTCCAGAATTCATACACTGTTTTAAATAATTAGCAGTAAAGTTTCCATTGAAAATGAGTCAAGTGATGGGTCTGTTATACCGGGGTTTTGTTTACTAGGGTTGGGTTTGTATCGTGGCTTGCTCTGTTCCTATTCATTAAGTAATTAATTAAAGTTAATAAATAAACAAATGAAAGTGGGGAAATGAGATTTGTTAATACAACTCCCAAAGGTGTTGGGCAATTAAGACACAAGGGCGAGCGGCTGTGTGTCCCCGCGAAAGGCTGCTCAGTGCTCACCCGCCTTTGATTTCTGCCCATCATTTTATATATTCTTAATTAATTCTTTTCTTAATCGTTTTATTATAATACTTCTGTAAACTCTCTTTGTGTAATCCATTAAAATGTAAGGATGTCATGTTTACCACTAAAATTCGCACACATTGTGTGGGCTGAGTTTTTTTTTTTATAAATTATAAGGTATTATATTTAAATATACTATTATTCAAACTTTACAAGTATAAAAATATTTAAGATGCTAAGGAAAAGAATGATTGAGAAAAATTAGGAAGAGAAAGGATAGAAAAATTCAGATAATTAAAGGTAATTGTGTAAATTTGCAATATGCGACCAAAATGAGTCCATATCTATGTCCTTAATAACATAGTCTGTATGTGTGTGTGAATTATTACTATTTTAATTATTATGCGTTTAATCATTTTTGTAGATTTGCTTATCAATCAAGCATAAAATTTCTTTCACTCAAAGATATGTGAAGAATGGCATTGTATTGATATATTAGAGAATTAGTTTACCTTGAATGAAAATTTTACATTTTTCTTAAGTATAAATTATTATACAAAATTACAATATAAAGAGATAAAAAAAAAAAAATTAATGGAAGAAGCAGCTACAATTAAACACAGAGACCGAGATTTGGAAAAGGGAATTCTTGACCATGATCAAGACAATATCAACCCCATAACTTATTTCAATTAGTTTCATCTTTCTAAAGTGGCTGTCTAATTTGTATGCATGTTAAATCTAATCATTTATAATTAATATATCGACTTTAATCCTTATATAGGTACTCTTCTATCATAGATGATCAATCCATATATTAGTGACTTGGCTTGTCATATATCTAGTGAAACAGCTTTTGCATAGTGCACATCCTTGTTATCTCTAAACTAGAAAACAATCAACCCCAAAGTATTGGTACACCTAATTACCAATTACCACAATGAAAGTTCACCATTAATATTGCCTTTTCATCACCCTGAAAGGTCTTCCTGTTAAACTTTTGGGACAAGGCTTAAGTAAGGGCCTTTGTCCTTATTGTATAGTGCCATCTACTTTTGAGTCATCTTTCACTTACTCATCCTTTTAAAATCCATCCCGCTTAATTAGTTTTTTTTTTTTTAAAAAAAAGTTCAAAGCCATTAGAGAAATGTATAGGAAAATCATGCATGCAAAGTAAGACCAATTTAATAATCGACAATGATTGGGTTGCTGTATCTATGGCATGTATAAGCAATGCTACAAGTAGAAGTACATGAAATTTGATACACCTTGTTACTAGAACATGACACACACCCACACACATATGGGATATGCATGGTAAGTTTTGAGGGAGTAATTGAGTATACGGGGTTCGTCATCATGATATTTAGTTAGTGCCCAAGTTTAATTATTGCTTAATGAAAATATTTGTTTTTCCAAAATTATTCTATTGTAAATTAAGGAAATTGTGTAAAACTACCAACTTTTAATTGCACTTCTAATGATTTTCATTCAAAATTAAACCTTTTCAACTGTTATCTAAAACTTCTCTGTAAATCAAACTAGTTCCTATCATTTTGAGAAAAGGGAGTAACGTGAATGGATATGTGCACTAAAGGGAGAGGAAGAAAATTTTATTTTGCAATTTTTGCATCTTAATGTATGACCCAGTTGGATGGATAACATAAAACTATTTTCTTTTTTCTTTCTCCACAATGCACGACAAATCAAAGTGTGAGATTCTTATGGCTTTTTTCAGTCAAGAATCTTGGCTTTACAATGACTTTAATTAAGATAATAAAAAAAATTTAGGTGTTGTTTTCTTGGACAAAGCCCTAATAGTTGGATGGACGTGCCATTATGTAACGGAAAAGACTTTCACATTGTAGCCTCTATTATTAATAAAAAGAATTTTTTTCTGTAGCTTCTTCAAAACGAACAATATGTTCAATCATGATCCCTTCGTCATTTCAAACAAGTTTCATTGTCTCCCTGCCTTTACAAATATTTTAATTTCTTTATATTATCAATGTAGGTGTAGGACAACACATCCCTCTACTCTACATGCAAACATAAAAACTGACATAAGTGTTTTTTACAAGAATACGAAAGATGAAAAAAAATACAATAATTAAATAAGGAAGCTGTAAACGAGGCAAATAATTGGAATTAATTATATCAGAAGATTCATTATTGTCCCAACATGGCCTCTTAAAACGATCCTTGGCGCCTGTCTTAGCCTGCCCATGATCCAAAACCCAGCTGTTTTATGCAAATTCTAGATATAGACAATCATATCCTGGTTTGTGAGAGTGAAATTCCAACTACTCTGGCAAATAATGGATTGGTTTATTGGAATAATTAACTCACTTTGGGTTGTTAATTATCTTTGCATATATGGATTTTGATCTCTAAATATATATGTGTGTTGAGTGGACCACATACGAGAGTAAGTTTTAAGCAAGCTCGTCATCTCCCAATGCCTTCAGGCTTTTGGATTGTTGCAGAATTGCTGCCTTTCCATGGAATAGGGAGACAAGTGATTCATTGTTACACTCACCAAGAAATTTTAACTTCTAATGTGGGCTTCATAATTTATTATAGCAAAGTGGTCACCATGCTGATGACTTGAGATAGGTTGTACCCTAATAATTTGTAATCTTAACTTTAATATGGATCATAAAGCGGGCAACTATTGATCAGGCCAAAATCTTTTCTTGTGAAGCTGTTCTCTGTAATAAACACGATTAGGAAAATATAGATCACTTGACTGTTCTTAGGCAGGCATCATTACAGCCATTAATTATATATTAAGTGGAGTGATAAGTTTTGGAGGTCAACCGTGGAATTTAATTATCAGTTAATGAGATGTATCTGGAGAAAACTTCTGTTTGTTTTTTTTATAGAAGAATGTCTTCGGTTCGTGGTGCCAAAATAAAATGTGTGGCGATTATTTCTATGTATTCTCATCTTCTCAAGGATAACGTATTTGTTAATTTCTACATGGGTTAGTTTTAGGGCAAGAGAATTGCTTGTCTTAATCAAATGCCTTTGCCCCATTTCCACGTCAGCACGTTTTTCTAGATCATGTTTGATGTCGGAACCATTTTTAAAATGGGAAAATTAGCTGTTTAGCACTAGCCATTTAATAAGTATGAAGCAGGCCCTCTTTACTGGTAAATGGCTAGAATTCACGCCCCTTGCATTAATAAGAAGAAAAGATTATTGGTTTCAATTTTAGTTATCGGTGGGTATTTGTCTATTTTAATAGTCATTATTATTAATTTCTTTTATTTTATGATAGATGCATACTGTAATTTGTGTTATATCACTGCAGTTAATTATGATTATGATTATTATTATTATCATAACACCCAGAAAGTGTGTCGGGTAGTATCTAGTTGAGTTCAAATAACAGTTTGAATTTGATTATTACACAAACCTAACTTGATTTAATTTTTTAAATATTGAACTAAAACTTGATTTTAAGTTAAATAACGGAATTGATCTTCAAAAAAAAAAAAAAAATCAAACATCCTGTTGAAACTTAATTAAACAAGAAAAAACCATATGAGTTAATTATACTAACATCCCCTTTAAACTAGTACAGTTACAAGTTTCTTTTTTCCTTTTAAAATTACATAAATTTCCCTCGTGTTTGAAATATTCACAAAATTATTTTTCTATTAAAGTTTTATATAAAAAATGATTATATCAAAAAAAATTCAACTACCTTTTTTAATTATGGTATCTAAATTCCAACTTTTAGTTAAAAAATTTTTAAAATTAAGCTTAAATACAAATAATTGTTGTGATTGATTTAAAATCCTATTTTATTACATACAAAACATCTTTAAAATTAATATATTATGAAGAACATAATTTACCACAAAATAGTATAAAAAATTTCAAAAATGAAATCAAGAGTAAATTCAAAAAAATAATTAATTTTTTGATGTCATCATTAATTTCTATCCTAATCACTAAAAAAAAGAAAAAAAAATGTAAACTTAAAAAACTTACAAGGAAGGATTTTGTATTATAAAAATATATATATATATATATAATTTATAATTATGCTAACTGAAAAGGGATATTGATATAATTAATCCAAAACATTAAACTGTCCAATCCAATTCGAATTGGAATATTAACACCCCAAGTACCAAAACATTAGGTTGCACATGATTAGTTAAAAATTTTGTTCAATAATATGAAAAATGATAATTTGAATATCTTTTTTGGGTTATGTTCGAAACCCCACTCTCAACTGCAAAACATCCTTCTAAATTTTACATTATTCAAAATTTCCTTACACATGTATAATTAACTAATTATTTTTCAATCATTATATTTATTTATTCATAATTAAATCAATACCTATATATATTACATTTATACTCACATTTATTTTTATTTATACCCTTAAATATAATTATTATTCCTATAAAATAACTTACCATCTAATCTTATTATATATTTTATACATATATTTCAATAAATTTTACTATTCATCTCATAAAAATACTCATTCCAAACATACAACACACCTGCCAATTATCATATTCAACAAAAACCCCTCCCAAAGAGCCTTTAAGTTTTCAATACAAGAATAATTTGTACATCATACGAAGAAAAACCGGAAATAAAATGTTTCACTGTCGATTAAGATGCAGCAGATTTAGAAACTATTAATAAATGATTTTGGTCCCCAAAAAAATAAAAAATTAAAAAGAAGAAAACAAGAAGGGGCATCAGGCAAACGCAGAAATGCATCATTGTATCACACCGGCAAACCAAACACAGATACAAGCCTGTATAGATGATTTATGAGATAGATAATAGTGCACACCTTGCTACAAATTTTATGAATAGGAAACAGTAGTTTCTGAGAAGAGAGAATGGAATCACCATCGCCTACAAAGACAAATCAATGAGTTTTGCTCAACTTGCAAACTAAATGGCTATCACTTCTCGACTACATGAGGGTGGAGGAAAGACAAGAGTTATGTGTGGACAACTAAATTATTGTTCACATCCATTCACTTCAGCAGGCCATTTCTGCCTTAACTAGAGCTAAGACCACAAAGAGCTGAGTCTAGACGCCAACTTTGCACTCTTGTAGTCATCTCTGAGTTGAATAAACCTGAGTTTTGCAGACTGGTCAAAATGGCATCGTGCAGAGGTAATATGAAAAGTATATTACTTCACGTCAAACCAAGAATGCCCCAACAGGCTTCACAAATTTGCTGCAGTGACTGAGAGTTCTAGATTTCTCCAATGAAGTAACAAAGAACAAATGCACATTCACTTGTGCTGTACGCTAAATGCATGCCATGTACGTACACAATGAAGAATGTACCTTTGTGCATCTTTTCGGATGCTTGGTGTTCCCTCAAATAGTGTTGACAGACTCTCAGGAGCGACAATAAAGACATTGGCCATGCTGGAGTGAAATTATAGAAATTAATAAGGAGAGAGGATGTTACAGTATAGCTTTGCTTCCTGCTCTATGTTGGATGAGAAAAGTCTAATGCAAAATAAAGTTACTTACATGCCCAGCAACTCAAACTTCTCATCTATTGTTGGAGCATTGAAACTGCGAACAAATTCTCCATACTCAGTTATGTCACGCTTAAGCCGCAGCCCCCCACTGCAAACATTATATACAACGAAAAATATGAGGCAATATAATTTAAAGCAGTGGGGGAGAGGTAGTCAGAAAGAGGAAGGACAAACTAATTGTCTTCAAGTTTCATGGGTTACAGATTATTTTCAACTAAAGCAATTCCAAGTTTCGTTCCTCATTACAGATGCCTTTATAATATAACTTGTTTGTTTAAGGAGGATTTGAACTTGCTTAATGTGCATGCTCAGGCAATGCCTCCTTCAGAAATATAAATACTAACTGCCTGGATCATACAGAGTGAGTAAAAGAGTATCTATTGACGTAAGCTTCTAGGTGAACAGCCCTTAGGATTTACCTATTCTAAGAAATAATGGAAGAGGAATGGTCTGTGTCAACTTGTCAATGAAGTATAAGGTTCCTGGACGAAAATTAAATTGACCATTTAGGCCAAAAAGGAATTTCAACTGACTGACTAAAGTACGTGGTTCCTCGAACCAGTTTTCACAGGTGAGAATTTCCCACCTCTACACTTATTATGTGTATGCTGCCCAGTTGCAAACCAATCTGCTCCAGCTTTCTAATTATGATTTAGCTGCATCCTTTCAATGAGAGAAGCCATACTTATTTTTTAGGCACTTACATTTTATTTTTTCATTTGCATAACTGTGCAAGTTTAAGCTTCTATCAGATGCAAGAACTTGAGAATGGATTGTATGGAATGTCTATGCCAGTTGTAAAACCTCCTTTCCAATTGATATAGCTATTAATAGAGATTCTCAATCAGGGCCAGTGGACAAAGAGGTTAAGGTATAATAAAAGACGAATGCATACAGAAAAACATGAGCAACATGCACGATTGTTCGTAAGTGAATTCCAAGTATAAAATCTTTAACTGAATGGAGGAAAAATCATAAATTCTAAGATTTGCAATGGTGGGAGATCAGTGCAAAAGAGAAAGGGGGATTACAGATTGAGCCATCGGTGGGAGATCAGTACAACAAAGTGATGCTTTCTATTTATGTGTAGGTGTCTTGAAGAGCATATCATTGTATGTTACCGTAGCCTCACTGGCAATCCAAACAAAGATAAAACAATACCTAGGATTAAAAGTGAACTTCTGCCAATGATTCAACAGCCCCTTGTGCAAGCGATTTCCCTGAAACAGTCAACAATTAAATTACCTTACAGAAAAACTTCAGAAGTCTGACAATACGGGAAGTATTCTTCTTAATCATTTATCTCAAGTGACAAATTAGTCAGCAACGTTACATATATATACAGAAACTAGGGTTTTCTGTTCAAGAGCAATTCCCTGGTTCAACCCTACAACATTTTCCAAAATAGTAATAATATATGCTATATACTGAGTACAAGGAGTGGACAGTGAACCACCTTTCGTTCTTAATGTTAATTTACTAAAATGACCACCTTTATTTTTACATCTTTCCATTTTTTAATATTCTCATTTTAGTTTTTACTTATTACTTTATCTCTTCATTTTTTCTCTCTTATTTTATACAAATTGATTGTGAATTCCAATGTGGCAGATATATTACCACAGACCAATCAATAGTTCAAGTCAAACACTCCCACAATTCAATTTCTTTTCGGTTATAAAATAGTCTATTATAATTTTAACTTTTGATAACTTGTTAAAAATTTCAAAAAAATAATAGATTTATGTTCTATAATCATAATTTAATTTTAAGTAGGTACATTAGCACACTCAAAGCAAATGCATATTAATTCAAAACATAATATTTTTCATATATAAAATTCTATTTTTATTATATAAATTTGTCGAAAGATATTACATATATATTTTATTTTATAATTTATTATTTATTAAAAAAATTATTCCATTTGTGTACAATTGTTTTATTAATAATAATAATAAATAAAAATAAAAAGGAAGGCCATTTTAGTAAATTAACTTCGAGGATAAAGGGTAGTTATTATGCACTCCCCACTTTCTACATAGTATAGATAACTCACTTTAATCGTTAAAAGAATATGTCATTCTTGTACAATAATAAACAATAAAATAAACTATATATGAAATATTTTGACAATTTTGTATAATAAAAATAAATTTTTTTATGGCACAAATATTAGTTATGTTTGTATATGTTTTTGGGTGTGTTTTTTGGAGTTTTCTTTGAAAGTGTGTAGAATAAAATTTACAATATATAACAATTGTAGTGTGTGTTTTTGAAGTGCATGAAGCAAGACAAACATAGCCATTATGTTTTGAATGAAGATGCACATGCATTGAGTGCACGCTTGTAGCTAGTACTCTAGATTAAGCTTAAACCCCAGAGTAACTGTCATTAATCGTAAATATGTACTTCCTACAATGTCCTCTATTTATACTTCATCTTTTCCACCTAAATTTGATTTAATTAATTCTTTTTATTTGCCTTTTTTTTCATTAATTTCTTTTCCTCCCATTTTTACACAATTTTCTAGTGCAGTTTAATTAAATCATTTCTTTTTATTATTGAAATACAATAATTTTTGTTTTTATTATTAAATTTTTAATTTTTTTTATAATTATACACATATATAAATTTTATTAGAAGATAAATTAGAAAATAAAATACATCTAATATAATTCAATTATAAAATAAATTATAATAGTATAGTGCAATAAATTCTTATAATAAAAAATATAATATTATGCACATATAATACATTGTATTTTAAAGTTTATACACACACACACATCGAGTGTGCACCAGCTCTAAGTATCATAGTATTCTCATATCACAGCTTAAAGTTTGGCAAAACAAGTTTCACATTATATTTGTGCCTCATCCACATGTTATAGTTTTCAATTATATATCTCATAGAAGACATAAAATCATAGGAAAGAAATTATAATTAATCAAACCATAAATTTTAAATGATTTGACAATAATTGAAATCAAAATTTGAGTAAAATGTATAAATTAAATAATGCAACTGATATCATAATAAATTCAACATTTGCATTTTACTTTTTGTTGGTACTATCAGATGTTGCCATTCACTCAATATTTTAGCTAAACACAATTTTTATCAGCTCATCATCAACTCCTTGACAGAAGTCGAAATATTCTGTCTATTTTTAGCAGGCATCACATTATGTTTCACTTGATCATAATATTTCAGGTAATACTCATAATTTCTAACCTTAACTCCTTTAAAATTGTGGAGCTAACACATTGATAATTGCTGTTTCCCTCTTCCTTATCACCTTATATATTTTTTGTTATGTCTGCTCTCAAAGAAAATATCCATACCAGTTCAGTCAGGAATGCTTGTTTGTTTTGACCTTCAAGAGCTGTGAAAGCAGACTCAAGCACCCGGGATAGATATGCGGCCACCCTGATATCAGAAAGAGATGTGTAAACAATAATATTTACAAGGTGGTCATATGCAATGGCATTGACGCGTGATGGAAAAACGGCAACAAAAATAATTCCACCAGGTGGAGATCCAAACAGCATGATAATTTATGAAACATACCACATAAAAAAATAAATAAAAATAGATTGATTTATAGTATTTAACTGTCAACAACCTCCAAATTAAATTGCAAGAATGAACGAGACTGAAATTTAAAACCTTGTGCAGGCAGTTGTTGGTCGGTGATCAGGAGCAATGCCATCATCAGGTGACCGATAATCTGTTGCTTTTTGCTCAGCTGATAGCAGTCGCTCAACCTTAGAGAATTTCAAGGATCAATCAATTCAAAATCAAGGAAACTGAAACAAGCTGGCGACAGAGATGAAAAATTCAAGCAGGTTGGTGCAATAAGCCACCAAATTCACAGCAACACTGGAAACATCTCACAAAGAAACCCAAACATCAGGAAGAGATCTAAATTACAAACCTCTGCCATCACTGTTTCAATGCACTGCTGAAGCCCCTTGTAGGCAGCACCTTCTGCACTTGACAGTGCTGTAGTCATTTCTTCACAGGCAGCAGCATGAGCACCATCTACCGGTAGTAAAAGTCGAGAGATAGAGTTTGCAAAGTACTGCAGAAAGGGAGTTATATACAAATCAAATAGATGACTCAAAACAAGCAAAAATAAAAACAAGCAAAAAAAGACATACTTGCTGAACAATAGCCACACTGCTTCCACAGCGCTGTACAGCAACCATAAATGACCTGAAACTGCTTTCACCAGCTGCAGCAGCAGCTTCAGCCTACATAATATAACAAAGTTTTTACATTCAACACAAAATATTCTTCAAACCATACTTATTTTTAAATAGTAAAATAAAAAAAAATTGCAGTGGTAAGTGACTACAGCAGAGGCAGCTGCAGCTGCTACCCTTCGACTAACACTAGATCCCAAGACAAAGCGTTCTCTCAAAGATGCGGCCTCAGTCAAGCTGTCTCGAGCTCTTTCTAGTCCTTCTGTTATATATAGACTGACCTGAAAGAGATAGAAATTTGGACAACAAAATATTAGAAAAAAAATACTACAAGTGGTCAGAATATGGAAAAGACTGCCAAAGTCACCTGGTCCAAGAGGCAAGTGAAAACAGCCCGCACATTTGAAGCAAGTATGGCAGGCTGCACAAAGAGAAGACAATATTCTGTAAATTAAGAACCCATGTAAAAAAAACTAAAACACTCAAGCTAACGAGTAATACCAAAAATCATATAATCACTTTCAACAGCAATTGTCATTTTGTGAATGGCAATAAGAACTTAAGTTCTGAGGTCAATCATCAGATATGTGTGTGCTGCTTATTGAATTTTTTGCTTGTAGATTGTTGGGTAAAACAGAAGCTAACAGAACACTAAGATGACCAATTGATACCAAGCATAATAAAATTAACTATATACTCAAATTAAGTATAATGAAAACCCATACAGATAACTTCTGCCACAACTTAAAATGACGCTGGAAAATTGACGATACAAATATGGGATTCAAAATAATAATACACAGCCTCTCAGCAAGTAAAGGCAGCAAGAAAATTATTCCAATGAGGGAAGGTATTGCCATAAGCAATCACCACTAAAGCCAGCCTCTCTGCAAGCAAAGGTGGCGAGAAAATCACTGCAATGAGAAAAGGGATTGATGTAAGCAATCACCACTAATGTTCATCCCCTAAGTAACACATGCATCTGCTTTGTTACTCACAAATGTACACAAGAAACCAAACCCAAGGATAAAGCCCCCAGTACACCTCCCAATCAGGGAAAAAAAAATAGCGAAACAAAGAAAAGAAATGCACAACTCCATAACTTCACTCGCAATACAAGGAGGATCTATAAACCACACCGGAACTGAAAGTCATATGTTATCCAATCCAACTAAATTAATTGGCAAACTCGAGGTTAATACTCCATTAACTTTCAGCGAGTGTGTAATTATAATAACCATCAATCTAAATATGCCCAAACAAAAAGCATATATACCTGTGCTGAAAACAATGTACATCGAGATATAGCTTCTTCATTCCAGCGAATAAATTCGGTCACCACAGTGACTGATATCTGCTGATGGGAAGAAGATATGGAAGCCCCTTTCGAACGCCCAATTGTCCCTGTTGATTCTGAGGATTGCTGGCTCTCCGCCCGCAGTTCTTCCATCTGTATGTCAGGCACAATTTTTATGTAATCGAATTCGTAGAGGACACACATCATGTTAACTGTAGCAAGTAAAATCAACCAGACTAGATTGACAGGAAGCAGAAATGGAACTTGAAAATTTAGAGCAGACCTTTGATTTGTACAGTTGTCGCAAAGATGCCTGCTCATATTCTATGTACAAATCTTTAAGGGGAAGAAACAAAGACTCCGTTAAGCCTGAACAGCAGAAGCAATGGTTATGTAAATGTCTTAACCAATTGCTAAACTGCATATTATCATACATAAAATAGAAAATATTCAAGAATTGAGCTTTATGAAGCCACATGACCACAAAGATTCCAACCAGTTAATAGTTACAAGATTTTGTTTGAAGGTTTGTGCATGTCTTGTTTTCTTCTCACAGAGAATCCAACACAGTTTTCACTCAGTATCCTATTTTTACGGGTATGTTAGTGCAGTTTATCTTATTCATTCCATGTCCAACATGGTCCCTCGGGAGGCTAATTTGTGAAGATTGACGGGTTACGCAGGCTTTTAATATCTATTTCAAGTATGGTCCCTTTTTCCCCAAGCTAACTTAACAAAATATGGAAGTGTATAGGAAAATTGATAAGAACCATGTTGAATTAGATAACACAAGCAAACAAGCTGAATCTTCTGTATCATTTGAAGAACAATTCGCGTGTGCATTAAATATGCCGATCACAGTAAAAATCCATGTCGTACAGTAAAGCCGTTCAACTTGTACAATTATCAACAAATTCCATATCTGTACCTTCAACATCCAAGTCACCACACCCCACACTGTGTAAATCTCTAGCAAGGTCCTGAGTCTTCTCATATGACACTGCTAGCAATCTAAGATACTGGGGTAATAAATGAAAGCCGGTCAACTTCGCACAATGTTGGATTTTAAGAGCAGCTAGAAGCCACAGATGGGAACTCACCAATATAAGTCCGCCTTCTTCCATTGGAGGTGGATTGAGTAACGATGGTTTTACCAAAAGCTTCTCGAGAAGTTTAGGAACTCGGTCTTCCAAAACACGCTACACGTCATAAAATGACTGCTAAATCATCGTATGCAAAAGAGATGCAATTACATAATTCTAGGAGCACCCAATTCAGACACTTGGGTAGCACAAAGAATTGCCAGGACCTAACAAATGCAATAACAACAGCAGCACTTTAGTACCTGAACCAATATAGACATGACATCATTTGGTGAAGGAAATACTGCCGTTATTGTTGCTGCTTCTTTCCGTACAGTATCTGCAAGCCAGTTATGCTAAATCAGATGAAAATTTCAAAACCTGCACCATTGGTCAGATCACTGGAGTCACTCAAACCTGTGATTTCTTTGTATAAAGAAGTGAGTCCACGCGCAACATTGCTAGGACTTGGTTGAGAAGTGGTGTCACCAAGAACCAATTTGGCATCTTCATTCATGACCTCCAAATCAAACATTGGACGTAATCCCACATAATGTTGCATGGCACTGGTACCCCTGTTGAACTGAATTCAAATAGAACATGAGAAATGTGGAAGGGTAAAAATTTAATACATATTACGATTATTTTTTAGTGTCATAATTTCCATAGATCGTCCAGTTCACATATATTAAGCAATAATCTGGAAGAGAAGTTAACCAAAAAAGGCGAAAGCAAATGAGAAAAACAGAATAATGATCCTATCAGTACAATAGATAATGTTCAACAAAAACCCACAAATGCTTCCTTATTTAAATTACAGTTTAAGTTCCTATTTTTGGGAAAACTAGATAAACTTATCCACCATAGTTATATGTAGACATAATCTGCCAAATAAAAATCAAACACTACCTGTGACAAAATTTTAGCACATTCTGCCATTGTAGCCAATTCCCGTTTTTGCGATGCTACATCAAATTTGGCCAGCAATCTGTTCTCCAGTTCTGCAGACTCATTTGAAAAGACAATCAATTATCATTTGGCTAAAAAAACTGATTATCAAACTAAAATAAACAAGATGAAAAGCAATGGAGCACCCTTGAAGCATCGTAACTCCAAATGAAACTTCTTTACAAGAAGATAAAATGTTTCTAGAGTATCATCCTGTGGTATTGGGCATCCACTTAAATATGTAAGAGAGTTAATTAGTATTTACCATCCAAGAGCTCATAAATGGTAATGAAAGAAAATTCAAAAAAGTTCAAATATATGAAAACCTTTTATACAAATAAATTAACATGAAGGATTAGTACAATCAAATTTAAATCACAAGTGTGTGGTCAAGCCCAAAGGAAGGGTGTATAACAAGGTAAATGGCACTACCTTGAGCAAAAATACAGCACAAATTTGAAGAAAAACATGTCTTATTTTGTTTAAAGATGTTTAAAGTTCTGCTAAATATGCATTTTGACATTTTTTATTTCAGGCTATAGAAAGCCACATGGTGACCCTTAACACAAACACGATCCTCAAATAAATTTATTCATTCCTGGGGGGAGAAAGATGTTTACCATGGCCTGTACAGCTTGCAGAAACCATGACTAGCTTAAATATTATTCAATGCTTACCATTAAAGAATAAAATTAGTTATATCCCCGTCAATTGTAAAGCTATAACTATGATCAGAAATATAGATGTAACATTCTGTGGCACACAATAATCAAATAATTTCAGAACCTAGCAGATTGATTTCTCAAACTGTCTGGGATTTCACCTCAATGATGTTACTGAATATATTATATGTATTGAATACTAATTCAATCTTAATTATTAAATCTAAAACCTAGTGACACGATCCAAAGATCCGTCGGATTTTATTTTAATATTTATTATTTGTTAATGAGTTTTATTAATAAATTGGATAGCCTTTTTAGATTAGAGTCTAATAGAATTTAGTATAAATGGTAGTTATTCAGTTGAAAATTGATTAACAAATAGACAAAGTGTTTAATCAATTCAAGTTTCTTTTCAATTCTTTAAAATTGTGCCTTTCAATTACTCGTGAATTTCTATCCCAACTCGAGTAATTCCGGAGTGATCCGTGTGATTCATAACGTATCAATCAGTATTCGGTGTACTGATTGTGGTCGTTTCCATCGAGTTCAATCCAATCCTACCACGTTGGGTCGGCATTCTTCGCTCGATTTACGTCCCTGAGATTCGGATTCAACTACACCGTTGTAACTGACGCGATCAAAATCACGACGAAACAGCAGAATGGCGACGATGTAATTGAACTCGAATCTAAAAATCCCGGGGATGCAAACCGAGCGAAGAACGCCGACCCAATGTGGTAGGATTTGATTGAGCTCGATGTAAACGGCCACAATCAGCACACCAAACATTGATTGATACGTCACGAATCACACGAACCACTTCGGGATGATTTGATTTGGGATTGAAATCCACGAGAAATTGAATGAACAATTTCAGGGAATCTGAAAAGGAATTCTGAATTGATTAAAACTCTGTCTATATGTTAATTTGTTTTCAACTAAATAACTACTATTTATACTAAATCCTATCAGACTCTAACCAAAAAAGCCCATAGGCCGAATTTATTAATAAAACCCATTAACAAATAAAAATAAAAATAATAAATACTAAAATAAAATCTGACGGATTTTGGATCGTGTCACCTAGCTTTGCTGTTAGTTCTCGAGAATCATATATGGTTGCAATGTCATGTAGTCAACTAGTGTGGACCCTAAAAGAGACCAACACACCCAGCCAGTACAAAGAAAAACAAAACAAAGGAAAAAAAAACAGATAATTAGATAAAAAAACAAAAAAAAAGTGCCAAGAATCTACATCCTAAGACTACAGAAACTTTACAGGTGAATCAGAAGATATGATTCTGGAGATGAAAATTTTCATGCTCGCTAAATTTAACCACATCAAAACCAATAGTTTTAGCAGAGTACCTCTGATGAGCTTCACGCCAATTGTAATCTGTTTGATTAACACTTTGCTCTTCAACTAGAGAGCAGACTTTATGCGACATGTACTACACAACCAGAGCTCCCAGAGAACTACTTTAAATCTCTATGCAGGTTAATATGAACCAGAGAATCGCGATTTCAGATTCAAAGAAAGAGATCTAATCCTATTTAAAATTGGCTGGACTTTAATCTAGGTAATTTTTCCCAGGAATGCAAATTTTCATGATAAATTTCTAACAGTGAGAGAGCAATAAATTAGACGTGAGACACATCATACCATTACAATATTCTTGGAGATTAGCAACTGCCACTTCCAGTCCTCTGCTTGCTGTCACATTGCCGACAACTGATGCTGCAGTTACACCTTGTCTTCCAATATCTTCCTCAGCAAATGACCCTGAAATCTCCAGCTTGTTAGGGAAAATTCTACAGTATCAATATCAAAGGCATCAAAATTGAATATTTGCTCTAAACAAAGTGCTAAGGTATTTGGAAAGAAATTCCAGAAGATGCTCAACAGTTCCATCTTTTGGCCATTCCAAAGGTTATCACCTATCACAACAACTAAAAAAAATGAAAAATTGAGTCAAGCTAGTACAGTAATTGCAGCCAATTAAAAGCATATGCAAGATAAATTTTTCTACAGCAGAGATTGATGAAGGCCATAGTACTTCAAGATGTAAATAAGGATGATACAGAATAATCCACTCCAAGATAAGGACATCTTACTCAATTTTTGGGCAATTGAAGCTGCTTCCGCTACTCGACTATCATCAGAAAATAGAGGTGAAAGTTCCATTAGGTCGCCTGGACTGCTGTTAAACTCCATCAAGTACTACAGGGTAAAATTCCTTCAGTGCTACTCAGGGAGAATATTGCATGTTTATTCATTGTCCGCAGCAGACAGTTACAAGGCACTTTTCAATCCCACTAATAAAATGTTTACCTTAATGAGATCTATAGTCTGACTGGCAGTTTCACGCTGTGAATCAGCACTCTGACAAAATCACAAAATAAATATAAAATTGAAATCAACTAAATTCAAGGTTCAGGAAAAAATCAGATAAGGATATACTTATATAATCAGGAAACAAACAGCAATGAAGTATTGGCCTAGCCTTTAAACAGAGTAAACTATTTTTAAACTAATGAAATAAAAGACTAAAGGAATAAAAAATGAAAACAAAAGAAATGAGATTTATTACACATTACCTGCAGATGATCTCCGATCTTTGCAGCAGTTTGACCAACACTAGATATACGTGAATCCAACCTTGCAAAACTGTCGAATAAGCCGTCAACACCTTTTTCCAGCTGCATATTACGTAAAACAAACAACAATATAAGCAGGATTCATTGTGATCGTATTCAAATATAGAAAGGTTAAATATTTTATAACTTACAAGATGACCACTTAATAATTGAAATGAATATTAGTAGCCCCAACTAACCTCAGAAAGCGTCTTCCGATGCTTAGAATCTTGGGAAGCAACTTCCTTTTTCAGATTGTTGAGTTTACCATCAATCTTCAAGCAGGTATCCAAGTTAGAAAGATGATCCAGGGATTGATTTGAACCAAAAAATATTGTCGAATTAGTTTATCATACCTGTTTCCTAAAATCAATCAACTGCATACATGAATTCTTGAACAGTGATAGGAGAGCATCTACTTCAGGAAACGATGGGCTTGATGCCCCTTGCAAAATTTTTCCAGTATCAGAAGGAGTACGCAAATGACCATTTGGCAGAGCGTCATTTGCTCCATGTCCTTCAGAAGCATCTGTGTCTTCTTCTGAATAAGCTGGCAGCAGCTCGTTAACTAAATTTCCAAACAACGCATCAAATGAAAAATCACCCTGCATGTTACAAATAAGCACATTGCAGCAATAATTAGCTGCATGGGTGAAATCCAATTGGAAGCACACAGCACAAATCATGCATTCAAAAACACGTGTTTTAGGCATTACCTTAAAGTCATCAATGTCCAGAACAAGCGGACAGGTGTCGGTTGATGCAGATTTAGAAAATCTATTAGTCTTCATCTCATCTTTATTCTCTTTCATCTGAGTTTACAACAACATATCAAAAGCCAAACATATAACTTGCAGTAAAAACTAAATAACAGATTACCAAAACTCGAATCAACTTAATCCAGTATTCAAGTTCAAAATGTAAAGCACTACATTTGTGGTGGGCTACAAATATATGAACTCAAGATCAGCATGTTATCTACCATTCATATACATAACTCTATTTCAACTTCAAGACCATAACCCACTAGATGCATACCCACTTATATCAAAATTGTAAATCATATAAAGCAATTGAAATTCTGTAAGTTCTTGGTAAAATCAAGGGAGCAATGCAAAAACAGAAACTACAAAATTCCCCCAAAAATGTGGAAATATTAAACAATTTCCACAACCCCATAATATAACTTCTGTCAAGTCTGGCTTTTACTAGAGAATAAACACGAGTCAAGATCAAACCAACTTGGCAATTAAAGCAAACTATCACTCATAATTGAAGCAGGGTCTACAATCTATATATATAAAAACTTTCATTCATATAACACCATAAGAGTATGAGTAAGAATGCAAGTAATATTTCAGTAACATCTAAAGAAATATTAATAAACTTTATCCAAGTTAAAGATCTAATAGCTTCATCTATTTCATTCATTTCGAGAGTAGCAGTTCCTTGCAGCTTATAGCCATTATATGAAGAAAGGCACTCCATAGTTTTATACCTTATTAAGAATGTAATCGTCAAGCTCACCTGGCAACATCGTAATCTGCACATCATATAACTGAGACAGACTGCCACTCCAGCAAATTGTTTTGGCTCAGTCACACACTAGCAAACACAAGATTAAGGTGCACGCATTTTTTTAAGTTGATAACTCTTTTTTTTATCGACTTTTTGCCATTTTCAAAAGAAATGCAAGGAAGAATCCTCCCGAAACCATTGTACATGTTAGAATTATCCCGGAGAAAATTTTCCAGTTATCGATTACACGAATGACAGCACAATTCAACCAAATCTATGAATAGCAGACGTCACAGTCCTTACTCCTCACATAAACGAAGATGTGATATCATTTCCAAAAGATTGTCATTGGAAGCATCATTCCATAACACCACCACATCCTTATAGTCATCGCATCGGGATCACAAACAGGAAGACTAAACGAAATCAAATAAAAAAGAACCACCAAAACAGCAATTAATCAACCAAAATCGCGAATTCTTCACCCAATTACACCCAATTAGGCAGAGAAAAATTCAGCAGGTAAAATGCAAACAATCGATTAAACCCAAAAACCAAAAGAACTCAAAAGAGAAAAACTGACCTCGGAAGACACGAGGGCCAATGGGACCGCCCCGAAACGGAGGACCTTCGCGGTTAGAGACAGAAATCAGGGTACCGAAGAATCTATGCCTATTGTAGAGAGACAGAGAGGAGTGCGAGACTTCGTACAGATCGCACAATATATTTCTTTTGGAAATGATATAAATCCACAGCCAACAACGACAAATTTCACAAAAAGCAAAAAACAGTAAAAGAAATTTCCACGCCGCAACGGCTAAAAATAATTAGCTGCCGTTAACGCAATTTGGACTTTGTGGAAGGTTTTTACTGTCCGTGGATTACTCGTCGGGAGTGCGAATAAGGAACGACAGTAATTACCGCTGCGTACTTTCACCGCAGAGACAAAAATACTGCGGTTACAAGCAAGCACTGCTGCGCTTCTTCGTCTTCGTTACTGTTGTCCCTTGTGGAAAGACGAAATGACCCTCTACAATAGTATGTAGAATTACCATTTGGGTGCCCAACAATTTAAACACAATTTCACAAAAATCACCCTTAAATATGTTTTTAGGTTTGAAAGCCAATTTTCAACTCACACATCATGTCAAATTTGTAAACATACATTTCTACAAAATATTTATTCAAATTCAAATTTAAAATTTTCTTCATTTACACGTATAATTAATTAATTATTCTCCAATCATTACATCTATTAAAAATCACATCAATACTTATATTTATATCACACATATCCTTAAAACATAATTATTATTCCTATAAACTATTACATTATCCAATCATTGTTATATATTTTACACACATATTTAAAAAAAAACACACTATTCATCTCATCAAAATATTACTCCTAAACATAATACCCATCTCAACACGACTTCTAACAAATATCATCTTTAACAAAAACCTTTCTCCCAAACATATACACAAAATGAACTTTCATTTTTCTCAAACATACTTTTCTCTCACCCTTTCTTCTAAAAAGTCATTAACAAGTAAGACAATCTTGTTGAGATTTTGCAATCTTATTGAGATTAAATTTTATTCAAACTCAAGCCAATTTATATTAACCAAAACTCATGTCGCTTAAAATTAGGCTGAGCGGTTGAGCTTCGAATAGACCTAACAAAGACTGCAACTTATCAGACGAGAATTGAAGCCCGTCTTAGCTTTTTTTGAACATGTTTTCCACAGACAAAACAGAAACAAACACATTTTTTTTGGGACTAAATCTCTCGTTGGTTTGTTATTTATACATGTTGATCTTGCTGAACAAATAGGACAGCATTGACCCACAGCAGCAGACAATAAAAAATGATGGTAAAAAATGATTCTTACACCAATCTTGCAGATGGGTGAATTGTTCCACTTCTTATCACGAACATTAAAGAGACTTTGCTTTCTGCAATAGAGACATCGTTAATCCCTCCAGACCATATGCTACATTACCGATCGAGTAAATGACGGACTAATTTACCATGCAGCATGCCAAGAGGGAAACCCCAAAGCAGACTATTTCCAGGTCTTTCACACTGAGAAACAGAATGCCTCCCTCTACTTGAAAGGGAGCTATAAATAGTCATCGACTTTCGGGAAAGGTTAGAAGAATGGGACTTATTATGACAGTTACAATGCATTACAGATGTATGATCATTATGCTTCAGTTGGATTACTTTATTCCAACTCTTAGAAAGCAAAGAACTTAAACCAAAATACTTATAGTATGGTAATACATTTATATAAAACTTCTAGCCTGAATGCATGCAATGGTCAAGTGAACTCTAATCCATGAAAGAATTTGATCTAAGGACAGAATCCAAGCTTTTAGTACCGTGGCTTGAATGGGGTGAGCTGCATGCGGGTTAGTCAGGCCAAGACTTTCTGATGTATCTGAGCCACTGTTCTCAGCCTGGCCACCCCCTTCGCCCAACCAGAATTTCAACAAAATTTTCTTTGACATGATCAGACCTTCCATATTACTGATGACAACCTTGTTGGTGTCGCTGATTCTGCTTTTCTCCACCATTTCTATAATGCACTCCTCCATTTCCCAGTGTCAAGTCAGGCAGCTCCCCTCTCAGGGCTCTGAGCTCTTCTGCTGAAGCTACCACATCCCAATCTTACGTCAACATTAGCCACTGCTGGGAACAATTGAGGTCTTTAGTAGCTTTAGGTAAGATCAGGTGAGCTGCTGCCACAGGAAGCAACAGCGAGGACTTGCTCAGGAAAGAGCCATTTTAGTATCAGCATTCTGGTCTTGTGCCATGAATTCTTCAAATATTTTCAGGACTGTACTGCATCGTGTGTTGTTGGTTCACCATTGTAAGGTTGAACCAATAGATCATTAAGAGAAGCCTCCTCCAATTGCTGCCTTACTCTTTTTACCAGCTTCATTTTCACCGTTCTGCCTTAGCTTACTGAGATGGCTACCTTTATACTTCAGCAAGAAATGACATGAGAAAATTGCCTTCTTTCTGCAGGTAAAAGTCACACAATTGTATCCAATATGGATCGGAATTTAGGACATATTTTATGTTGGATTACACCCTTGCTAGATCCAGAAAAATTTCGACAGGCATCAGCGTTTCAAAGCTTCTACAATCACTCCATTAAACGATTTTCTTCTGTATTTTTGCTTCTACAATCACTCCATTAAACGATTTTCTTCTGTATTTTTGATGGTGACAATTTTTCCACGAAGATCCTTTCATGGTTATATGTATAGGACAAATTCAACATTGAAATATCAACTGATGCCATGGAGGCAATAGCATTAATGCAGCAGGCATTTGAATTCAATTCCTCAGACAACAACAATAAGGTTTTGGTGGACTTGAAGAACTATAACAGAATCATACCAGCTGCTTAAAATGCTAGAATTAAGGAAAACATCAATCTTGTAGATGAGGTTACCTTTTTCAATCTGTCTCATGCATTTCCACATACTCAGTCGTACAACGTCCTGAAACAACATCGTAAGCATTTGAGTTGACGGTCATTCCATAAGAGACCAGGGCACATATTTCGAAGGCATTGCAACCACCAGGAATGTCATGAATGCAAACTTCGTCAACATTTCCTTCATTAGCTGACAACAGCAATTTCTGTCAAATGTCCACTTTTAGGGAGGAGCAGGAACAGCAGAATCCATTTTAGCTGCAAGTCAGTATTGAAGAAGACAGAATAAGAACTTTGGGACTTTGCAACAGAAACAACATCAACAAGGCAAACAAGAACTTTCTTAAAATACATCAAAGGGAATGTTTCTGGAAATTAATTGATTGAGTCTATGAATGCAAGACTGTCATACATTGTGAAGATAGAATTGCACGTCAGCCATATGATCTAGAACGTCTGTTGCCACCATGTATCTGCATACCAAGATTTCGGATTTTAGTTCATCTTAAAACCCTTAGAAGCACCATGCATGATAATACAACCCTCCATATGTTATTCCATCTTGGTAATTCTTCTCATTAACATTCATTTGGAAATAATGAACTTCACCAACACCTAGTAGGAGTCTATCTACTAAGAGACTAATTTTATTTTCCTAATGACATTGAATTCTGATACTAAAAGATAACTAACGAACTTAACCTTCCCAAAAGAGGGAAAAGTTAATGATGAAGGGAAACTAGAATGCGAACACAACACCAACCGATCAAGAAAGTAAAGGTTAAACATCACCGTCTAGTTTTCATTAAACAAGGGACATATATGAAATAGCAAACCAAGACAAACTTATATAGTAGTTGAAGCGCATCACAAACGTAACAGTCAAAAACAACTCTAGATATTGCTCCAACCTTATGTTGTTCCCATCAGCCTGAGAGCAATCAGGTGCACAGGCAGGGATTGAGCATCGGGCATCCCCAACGAGTCAAGGATATAAATCCTGGAAATGGCAAACAGCTAATATGTTGAACTTCAATGAAGAAAGTAATGGGATCACCAAGAGGGGAAGGATAATGATTTTTAAGACCAAATCTTGACAGCAGCCAAGGCTGGGGGTAAAGAAATGCGTTCACTTGAGTAGGAAGAAAGCCAGGGAAGAGACTGTTTCCTTGTACAACAGCAAATCCTGAGGACTCCGGGCCCACACAGCCAGCACAAGAGACATCAGCAACAGGCGTCACCTCTATGTTATTCCCAAATTCCAGGGGGAGGTGCCACTAGCACCCAACCTGCCTGCACTCCTCCACACCACCTCTGTCTTGTTCTTTAACCTTCTTTCTCACTCTCACACCCTTAGTATACTCTGTTGTCTCTGTCATTTAATTGCGTTCTGTAAAAGATACATAATGATTTACTCCACACAGTAAAGAATCCTGGTTGTACCAAATCTTATATAAATGAGAAGTACGTCAAGCATGAGCTTTATACCAAGTTTGATAAGACATGCAAAATTAAACAGCCACGTAGGCATCACTTATGTCAACCAACAAAATGGCTGACAATATTCCTTATAGCTTTGCCAAGGCAAAATGAGAGGATCTGAGAATCACACAATATGCAGGTTTCGAAAATGCAATTACTAACGGTACTATGGGAAAATAAAAAACCAGCGACCAACAGAACCTAAGTAACAGAAGAGAATCATCTAAGAAAAAAGTAAAGAAGTAGGCCACTATCCATAAAACGGAACATATTATCGTCAGCATGAGCTGTAAAAATCGTATTAATGGAATCAAGTAAGAGGAAATTCAAAATGTACCACAAGAATTTAGTCAGAAATGGGACCCAAAAGCCACTCCCCAGCAAAACCCAAGACCTACTATTTACGTTAACAGCTCGGCGAACGCAATGAACCCACTTCAAAACCGTAGTACACCAACACAGGAAATGCGAAGCGAGGGATCATCCAATAACTCATTTTTATTATTTTTACAGTGTTACAACTTACAAGTGGACTTTAGAAAACTAAACCCGCGTGAAAATAGCATGGATCTGTGCAAAAAGAAAATTATTTTTGCACAAGCCCCAACGAACAGAGGAACCAAGAAAAGTGGTAATCGTTCTTAGGATGATCCGGCGATTGTACAACAAGATACTCGGTCAAAAGCTGGCCTCTTTTGCTAGAATGGGCACTGCGCCTTTTTTCTTTCTCAAATTCCTCTTTCTTATCGAAGGCCAAGATAAGGCAAACCCACCTCTTTTACAAACAAAAAGATAATGTTAAAAAGATGAATAAGTGCGAAATTTTAAAATAATTAAAATGAGAAAATTAAATAAATAAATTGCTTAAATGATTTTTAATAGGATGAAAAAGTAGAAAATTTACACGCAAACATAATAAAATTACATTTAATCTAAATTTTCCTCTCATCTTCTTCTCTCCTCTTTTCTTTTCTTTGATACGTTAATTACTCTCTCTTATACTATTTGGTTCTTGGAATTTAGAGAAAAAAAGAAAATATATATATATTAAAAAAATAATTTTAATTATTTGATTAAGAAAAAAATTATGGAAAAAAATTAGAGAGAAATTATAATATAAAAAAAGAAGATTCATTTTTCTCACCAAATAGTCTGAAAAATGAAAATAAAATTATTTTTTAACTCTTATTATTCTTTTAAAAATTTCAACAACTCTATTCCTTTTATTTATTTCTTCATTATTATTTTTAAATTATAAAAAAATTCAATTTTATATTTTTATTTGAATTGATTTCTCTTTTTTTTTTATTTTTTCTTTTCTTATTAAAATCATTTCAACTAAACATGGCACGTTGAAATCAAACACACAATAGTCTTTTTAGAGAAAAAGGAGTTGATGCACTACAAAACGATATTGATCTATCATCGAAGAACCTGACATTCTTGCAAGGATTTCATCAATCTCTCACTCCACATTCTTGTGGCGCGCAGACTGAATCATTAGAGATTGAAGAGAATAGAAAAGCCTAAAGAGGGTATAGAAGAAATAGCTTTGAGACAGATGGCTTGGATCATTAGAGATTGATGAGAATAGAAATGCCATAAGACGGTAGGTTAAAAATAGCCTTGAGGCAGATGCTAAGTAGACATTCCAGGATTGGTGTCGTAAGTTTGACCAATCACGTGCCGGTAGTTACCACCTGGTAGCTGATAGTTGGTAGTTGCCTGCATTGCCTTGCCACAATTTTATGTAATCTCAGTTGTTTATCAGATTTTACAATAATCACATTTATCCATTAAAATAATAAATTAATCAACAATCAAGTATTTTACAATAATCAATTATGAACAAACAACTTTTAGAGCTTATAAAAATAGACAGAAATTAATTTAGGTAATTAAATTTCGTATGGATAAAATTTAGTTGAATATGTAAATTACAATACAAAAATCAAAAATTGCTGATGCATGAGAACTAAAAGGTCAGAAAAGAAAATTTGTTGAGTTGTAAGCTAAATTTAATTTCCACTTAATTAACAATATAATCAGCTCCACACAATAACGCACACACTAGATGCTTCATATTTCCCTCCATTTTTGGTGCAAGCATAACGCGTCTCAACTCGTCAATATTGTAATTCAGCAAAAACAAGCATAAGACCAGACCTGGAATTATAAGAAAAACAATTAAAAAAAGAAAGAAAGAAAGCACCAAGAATTTACAATCAAGCCAACCATACGGCAGAAGGGGCAGAAGACAAATTTTATCCATTCAACAAAATCATAAGCCATCCCCCATTACAGCAAGGTAAAAGATCTATTGGCGGCTATAGAAAGTGTACAATCCCCCCTTCCACTACCGGAGCATACAAACAGGAGTAGAATCCAGATTTTCTCACATCCTCTCTTCTAGTGCAATATTTTTCCCCATCACTAGTAAATCCACATAATAACTACAGATAATTCATCTTCTCACTGAGTTAGTAACTTTGAGTCGCATGCGACAATCTTGACAGAAGCAACGGTTTCCTGGACTTCCTCACTTTTAAGTTGAGCATTTTGCAGGATGAAGGTCCAAACATTGTCACAGAATCGGTAGGTGTGAAGATGTCCCTACACCAATGAAGTGACAGAGAAAACAAAACGCGTGGAAATATATCAAGGATTCACACGAATATTAAACTATAACTGGGTATTGAATGAAGATTGAAGAAACAGAACAGTGAGAAAACAAGAGCGGATCATAACAGAAAACCAAAAATTCACAACTAGACAATCGAAACAACTGTGAAACCAAAAGATTATCAGAAGGTCTCCCCTTGCGACTACCTTTTTGCTTGTTCACATCAAACGAACAATTTTGAGTAGGCAAGTATATTATTTACATAGTCAAAGAAGGCCCAGATGGACCCAATCTAACAAGTTCCATGGAAATTAAAGCAATAAACCAGTTCACCCAAGGCTAGTTCTGCCAGAAAGAGAACTCCAGCTTTCAGAAACTGTCTTATTGAAGTATAATAATATTTAATATAATAGAAAATAGATAACCACTTTCAATGAGAATAAATCATACACTAGTCTTCTTTTTTTGCATTTAAGACAAATTTTGCAGGTCTTAGTACTGCATCGCATGTACTGCAGTGAAACTTGGCTATTGATCTAGTTTTAACATATATTATCAGTTGTTTGCTTTTACATTATAATGATAGCAAGATCGTTGTCACCTGTAAAGAGATCGAAACTGAACACACCAAGCTAATAATAACAATACTACCAATTATTTTGACTACATTTTCTTCAAGCAAATAACAGATGCTCGTACAGTGACGCATAATCACAAAGACATGGATATCAAAAAAAGTCAGCTTCCCCCCCTCTATATGCCAACTTAATTTACTTACCAGAAAAACATAAGCACAAACACAGGAAAGTCCAAACAATATCCTTTTCCTGCAAATCGAAAAGCCATTTACCTTAACAGAAACCTTGCTCTTCACCTCATTGTCTAGAGCTTCGGTCATTGACTGCAAATCAATGCAGCAATATTAAATAGAATTATGGTGGAGATCGAGCACGCGAATTAACAGATGCACCAGCACCCAATAATGGAGCCCAACATCAAGTAAACCTTAACAATAACTTTTAAGCCTACTCATGCACATAAGTTCAAATCTTGATAACAGGAAGTGAGACAACTTGCAAGAGCCCATAATACAATCACCAACTCCAGCCAATACTGTTTACCAGCCGGACATTGAATTTAAGTGAGAAAAAACATTGCCGAAAAATGGTTTACTACGTGTAGTTTTTAAAGAGAGCACTTACTCGGACAAACATAGTTAAAGAGAGCTTACATGTTCGTGTAAATTCCATTTTTCATGTGTCCCGAGAGAATTGAATTTAAAATGTAAAAAAGAAAAATGCATAATTAGTTAAAAATGAAAAGTCTAGGGAATCCTTCTTCTTTGAATCTTAGAATAACAAAATGAGTGCTAATGCTCGCTCCATTCAGTCTTCTAACTGATCCAACACTCAATTGATAATTCGTCAAGTTTGACTAACTTTTACAATACAATCATTCCACTTTTACATTACTAATTTCAAACTAGCCACGAACATGATCCTTACAAAGTTCGGTTGTGTTGAGATCATCAGAAACAACAGAAAGAAAGGGAGAGAACCTTATCGAATTGAATCAGAACTTGAATGGCGAGTTCTGGACTCAGAACTCCACTTGATACCATCTGATCCAATGTTTCTGTCAAGCACATCCCAATTGTTGATCTCCTGTAGAGCTCGAAGGTCGCCATTCTTCTCCGACGTCACGACACTCTGCGCAATACGCATAAAATATATATATACAAACAACCAGAATCAAAACTGAGTTCCCGAAAATAATTCAGATCAGAAAAAATAACAACAGAACCGTAAATGAAAATAAATTTCGCGCTCCAATCATCGATTAGACCTGAATTCAAGGAGTTCTGTGCGTTCTTAGATGGAGAGACTCGGAGCAGTCGAGTAGCAAGGAAGAGAGGGGGAGAAGAAATGGGGCGTTTTATACCCTAGATTTTATAGATGAGGGATTTTATAGGCGAGTGCTGGAACGGCCAGAAGGCACCCTAAAGACGATAATGCCCTTTCAGATCTCTCCCCGTTTTCTGATGATATGAACTGTCACTACGGTTGGACATGGGCTTGAGCATTAACTCAGTACCAAAATTATCAACGTTTCTAAAAGTAGCTCTACTAATTAATTTAAAACTAATAAAATTACGCATTTTATACATGTATAAATTTTTTTATAAATTATAAAATTATTATATTTAAAATAATGAAAATACGATTATACTGTATTAAAGATAATAATAATATTTAAAATAAAAAAATACATAATGGTAATCAATGACAAGAGAAAAAAATTGAGAGATAATATATATAAAGTTAAGAAATTAAAAGGAAAGTGAGAAAGAAAATGATAAAAAAGTAAAAGAATCAAATATAAAATTACTTATGTAATTTCATATAGTATAATCAAAAGTTCTATTTCAATAATATAGTATATGTACAATATAAAAAAGGTAGTAGTATATTAGTAATTTTATTTAAGCATGCTTAGTATTTCTAATTAAGTGTCGTGAAGTAAATTTACTTATTTGAGGCAATATTTTCAATTTAAAATATGCAACCAGATTAGGTCTAAATACTTAATAATATATATTATAGATTACAGATTATAGGTAAAATAACTTAGATCTCTAATATATTTGATGATTGTAATTCAAATAATGTTTTCATAATTTAATTCTGCGATTGTATTTTACATCTCGGTTGGTAAAATGTGATACTGGTAATTTTTAGTATTTAATAAAGGGAAAATAATTTAAAATTTAGTCCAAAGCTTAATGAAAAATCTATTAAAAAAGTGAAAATAAACAGTACACAGGGTTGCATGTGTATGGATAAGATAAGATATAGGAAAATTATTTTGTAGTAAGAATACAACTTATTTGATATTGTTAACGAACAATTAGGTTTCTATTTATTTTCAATCAAGAAAAAGTATTTTTTATTATATTTTTGGTATTTCAAAAAGAACCAGTAATATCCAACAAATTATGTCATTTTTATTTTCTTTCACGTGACAAAAGACCGTGAGAAATATTTTTTTAATTAAATTATTTATCTATTATTTTAATTATTTTATATCAAATATGTCTTTTATTATAAACTTTTAACCATGAAATAGCATGTAAACAGTTCTGATAAAATAATATATTTAATTTAATTATTTAAAAAGAATATGGGCTGAAAATAAGAAATGCAAGCTGGAAATCATTCGAAGCCCTGAGAACGCTATCCACTGAGGTAAGTTTGCCAATGGGCTAAAGGGATGTAACAGGGGCCGTACTTTTTGACCGACTCGAAAACTTAATCCGAAATTAATAGATTTTAATCAAGCTTTTATGATTCAATGGGCTAAAGGATGTAACCGCGGCAGTAATTTTTGACCGATTCGAAAACTTAATTCGAAATTAGTAAATTTTAATCAAGTTTTTATGATTTGAGTTAAAATTGAGCTGAATTCACGAATTTAAAAAAATAGATGGATCAATTTTTAATTATCCGATGAGTTGAACAGCAAATTGGTGAATTTGTAAATATATTTTAAATAATTTAATAAATATTTATATAAATATAAAAAATTATTTAAATAAGATTAAATGATATAATTATAAATATTTAAAATATTAAATTTTAATTTTAATTAAAAATATATATTTTTATTGACGAGTTAATAGGTTAAATTATGATAATTCATGAAATTAGTAAATCGAATTAAAATTAAATTTTTTTATCTATAAAAATAATTAAATCAATTTCAAATTCGAATCAACAAGTCTCATATTAAACCTAAATCCTATCCCAACCCATCGCAACCCTTAGGTGGAGTTCACCTATTTTACCTCAATTTACAACGCTTTGTAATGATGACAATTAAGCTCGAGTGTATGATATTCTTACATATGATAGATAATTGTTTTATCAGTGAAAAAAACAAAGAATAATTATTATTAGGACAATTCACAAGGGCAGCAGCTCCTTAAATTATACACGTTTGACCAACAAATGAAGCCACTTACTTTTCGTGGCTGTGTTTAAGAGGGGTGTGTTTCTAGAGGATGATGGCTAGTGATTGTGAACTTAAATGGTGGTAAAATTTTGATTTATTTGAGTATATTATATGAAATATATTATAATAATAATTTGACGATGTAAAATAAGTAAAGATAATGATTAATTTTTATGTTATAAATAAAAATAAATATGAGTACATGTGAAATATATATAAATATTGATTTAATTGTAAATTATTGTAATTTTTTAAAAAAATTAGTTAATTATACGTGTAAAAGAGAAAAAACTTAAATTCGAATTTGATGAAAATTTCTATTAAATAACACTTTGATATTATGAAATTTGACAGGATGTTTAGGATTAAAAGGTAGGCTCCGAACACACCCCATGTATAAGTGTATATAGACACGTGAATGAAGCAACATATCCCTTACTTGCCCTAATAATCAGTTTCAATAATTTATCCTTAAATTTTTTCGAGTGGTGTTTCAATTTGATTATGTTTTTTGTCGCGATTACAGTCGTCCGCTGCTGAATTACATGCAAATTATCATTTGGTCAAAGAAGTCAACCAATCGAGAATTTAATTAAGCTCCACTTGAATGTGAGTACGGACCATATGATGTTTCTTAATTAGGAAATGAGATAAAACAATTGCCTAGTTGACACAATTAATAATTATTATTTTTTTATTCGTCACGAACCCCTCGTTGAACTACCTCACAGTTCAGGAAATGGGCTTCAAAACTGAGGTGTACACCATGGAGACTTAATAGTCAAAATTTGTTGGAAGCTTCTTGGTTGCTTATTGGTCCAGCTCTGTATGTCTATAGCCATATTTAATCTTGAATTTCAAAATACAACTGTATATTCTCATTAAGTGTTTAAAATCGTTATAAATATAAAAAAATAATTAAATATTAAAATTATAATATTTGTTATAATTTTATTCTCAACTGCAAATGCAACAAGTGCAGTATCTACAAAACCCATTAAATCCCTTATTATCCAATTCAAGGCAACCAAAGTGGAGAATAATTCACCTCTCGGTAATGTTCTCTCTGGAAACTTTTTCTTGGTTGCAATTGCATGACCCGAAACTTGCAATTGGATAATTGATTTCACTGACAAGTGAGTTAAAGCTATTTAAAAAGGTAGATAATTTTTTTTTATGTATATTTAATATATAATAATAATTAGATGATGTGGTAATAAAAAAATGAGTATGAATAGAAAATTATAGAAAGAAATATTAATTTATTTATAAATATTTATAATAATTAAAAATTTATTAATCAGTCACGGAGAGTAGGAAAAAAAAAATTAAAAGTAAATTTAAATAAAATTTATATATTAATATGTTTGACTGGTAAGATATTTAAGTGGCGGCGATGAACGGTGAAAAGTTATCAAACAAACATACCTATCGAAAGACGTAAGTTGCCTTACCTCGGTAGTTGTGTAATTAAATGGTAGCATGATTCAAATGATTGATTTGGAAGATAAAATATTATATAGATTAACCAGTTTTTGACAATTAGGTATAATGGGCAAGATTAAAAGGTTTAACATGCTTAAGTATACAAATAATTCGATTAACAATATAAGATTAAAATAGTATATGTAAGAAAACTCAAAACACTTCGAAAATATTATCATAAATCACAAGTTATCCTACGGTTTTGTAATCTTATCATTCTTATATCATGATTTAGTCATATTAAAGACTTTAATCGATGACAAGACATTTGTTCGAACTAAATGAAATAGTCTATCCCACCTTACAGTCCAAATTAAACAATACTAAGACGACTAGTTATAACAAATTCTTATTCGTAATTTTCCATTATTCGAACTCTATTTCACAAATAACAATCAGTTTTACTACACATTGACTACCCGAAGATTTTTTAAGATCCTCTGCGAAGTTAATTCCTCTAAATTAGTAACATTTCAATTGGTAGTTTCATTTTTTTAGTAACGACATTTTAATGTTCATAATTGATGTATATATTATTGTCGGTATTTCAAATTTATTATTAGCATCATATACGATGCAATATTAGTTAATTGATACAAAAAATTATATTGCAATATTTCTGGCATGCGGCGCAAGGGATTCTTGAATTAATTTCAAATTTTGCTAGTTGTTGATGATTAGTATGTTAATTATTGTATTATTAAAGACCAAATTACGTTCACCATGTATGCGTGATTATATAATAACTAGCCATATGTAATCCGATGCGAGCCGATACAACTTAAATATGATTTTAATTTCCAAAACGAATGCATGATTTTATTTAATTCAGTACGGTTTGAGGAGATTTTATGAATTTTAATAATGTGATTTAATTTGAAACTTAAATTATAAAAATTAACTACATATGCAATATTTAAACACAAATCATTTTCATTTTTACTTTATGTAGAATAATTGCACAAAGAATAATCGTATAATAAAGTTTAAAATAATTATACTTTGAATAAATAGAATAAATAAAGCAGTGAAAAATATTTGTATGAGATTTTAATCATTTATGAAAGGCATAATATTAATATCTGCTTTCACGTCAAAATGCTTTTTTTTTTTTATTTTTTTCGATAGCCCTTGTGTCATAATTTTCAGATAATGAAAGCTAATTATTTATGTGTATGATCCCTTTTAATTAAAAATATTTTTATTAAAATTAAAAGTAAGCATACAAATTCTGTGCCTTAATATTTGAGATAATTGCGTGAAAGAAATTAAAGAAATTGCGTGAAATAAATCAATAAGTGTTATGAGTTAATTAAAGAACTAGATTTTAGAAATGAAGAGCCGAACATTAAATTGACAATAAATATAAATAGATTCTGAACGTTAAATTTATAATAAATATAAATAGATTTATGTGTCACACACACAGTGTAATTTATTCTAACTTAAAATCACCAACCACACAAGACGATATAATTTTATTAAAAGTTTAAACTGATAACTAGTTTTGTAAGCACACTCAAATGCCTGTGTATTTTAATTCAATTCATAGTCTTTTTATATAAATAATTTAACGTATATTACACATGTATTTTATACTAAAACATATTTTATGCATGTGCAGGATTTTTTTATTGGTAATAAAATATAAATCTATCATATTTTTAAATAATAATGATGATGATGATGAGTTCTAAAATTAAAATTATAATAATAAAAATAGAGATCTACTGTATTTTAAAAAATTAAAAGATCAAAATAAGTTGTTTAAATTTACATTAGATAATTTATATAAAATGAGGCGAGATGAAAAAATTGAGGAAAGTGAAAGAATGATGAGGCGGAGTTACCAAGACGAGGTTGGAATAACATAGAGGAATTGTGATGAAAGTGCAACTAATTATGATGTGCTTAAATTTATTTGTGTAAGGACAATTAAATAAATTCACATTATTTGATCAAGAATAATGATACAGTGTAACTAAATTAGCCTTTAAACTCTTAATAATGCAGTAAATATTTTATATTATAAAAGTACAATGCAGATGGTTTGGACATCTCGTAGAACTATTTTGACCAGCCCCATTTGTTTGACTCCTTTGTTGCTGATGTGAACAATTAATAATTTACCGCATGCCGTGTTGACATTATTGAACTCTTTATTAACTTCAAATTGGATTTGACAAAACTCAATTTAATTGCGTTAATTATCTATTGATGTATGTGATAACGTACTCTAATCAAAATTCATTTCATCAACCATGTGATTGACTTTTGTTAAACTCAATCAGGTATAGAATCCTAAACCAGCACGTCTTAAACAACTTGGGCTTTTTTCCGATGCAAATTATGATGTAAAAAAACTTAGCGTGAAAAATAAAAAATAATATAAAAGTAAAAAAGATTAAAAAAAATTTGTTTTGTTGAATAGCATATATGAAATGTAGATTTTTATTAAAGTATACCCCACAACTTAGGTATAATGCTATCCAATGAAATGATGTTTCCATGCATGTGTAGGAAGAAAAATTGACATAAAAATTTAGAAAGTAAGACAAAGAAAAAAATAAAAATATTGTTTTGATAAAAAGTATATTTAAAGGTGCATACGTTGATGTGTTGAAAAGGTAGAGAAATTTCATTCCAAACAAAGAGTAAGTCTTTCGACTGTCTAAGTTAAACTAATTAATTTCAATTCAAGAATAATTAAGATTAAAATATTATTTAAATGAGTTAGTGGAAACTATTTCTTTCATAGTTCGTAGCGATTGAGATGTGTATCATAAGTCTAAACTCTAATCAAAGCTTATCTTCTGCAAAAGTTGCAATATGAACTACGAAATTTGCTTGGGAAATGATATATAATGGGGCATTGTCCATCTATAATTCATAATCAAATCGTTGAATCAATTTTGCCATTATTAAAAAATTAATTAAAAAGACATAGTAGGCCTCCAGTGAATAAGGCTAACCCAATATTAGACTTTGATGCATGACATCACTTGAAGATCAGTTCTAATCCTTTAATCAGTGACATGTTGCTTCTCAAAATTAATCGTTAATTACGTCACGTTTAATAGCAATTTCTAGCCCTTGATTATTCTTTTTGAATAGCTTGTGCAGTATGATTCATGGGCTTCCTTTTTTTCTTTTATTATTGTTTAAATTCCCCCAAGATGTCATCATAAAAATAATATGCACAAATTGGTTGAAACGAATTTCAATAAATCCAATTTATAGACAATAAATTGTAAAAATAATTACAAGTGTCATTGTTAAGAAAAAAACTAAAAATAAAAAAATCTACATTTTATAGCGAATTAAAGCCTCAAAACAAGATCTAGAGGCGGTGGCAAGTTTAAGTCCAAATTCCGGCCGACAGCGGTCACGTCGCCGTCTCCGTCGCCGCGGGTGTCACTGGAAGCGCCACCGTCGGTGGAAGAGGTGATGCCGCTCAAGCCGCTGCCAACCTCGGAGGCGTTCGTGCCACCTTTAGCGCCGCCGTTTCTGCCGATCGTACCTTCGTAATGCTTGCGCTTGTGGCCGCCCAGCGCTTGGCCGGTGGGAAAGCTCTTGCGGCAGATGGAGCACTCATGAGTCCTGCCGCCTGGTTTGGGGCCAGAGGTACCGGCGGAGGCGGAGGATGTCCGCGTGACAAGAGCGGCGGGCGGTTTGCCGCGGTGGCTGGCTTTGTGGCCGCCGAGAGCTTGGTACGACGGGAAAGCCTTGCCGCACACGCTGCACTCATGCGAATTACCATGGGCAACCGTCGCAGGAGAGAATTCTGCCTGTTTCTTGGCGTCAACGGCGGCCTTCACAGTGGCGGAGGCAGAAGAGGAAGAAGGGGAGGCGCCGCGACCGCCTTGAGCGAGCATAACGAGACACCCCGCCAAATACTCTTCATCCGATACTCTCTTCGAGCGTTTGGCTTTCCTCCACGAGTCAGATCCAAGAGGCTCAACGACGTCGTCGAGGCCCCGGAGGGGAGTGGGCGGCATCTCCACCGCCGGCTCCGTGTTCAAAGCTTCAAAACCCATCATTCAATTCACCACGCGTTAAAGAAAAGACGAGCGAAATCGGAACAAAGAAATTTATCCTCTAGGTGTGGAGTGTGAGGTACTGAGGGAACTTCTCCCTCATATATATAGGACAGTGGTTAGGGACTGTTTGGCAGTTACGTGGCAATGTCGTAATGGCGGTTTACGAAGCACAATTTTAGTAGAAGTCTAGATTACGAGTGCCGTGACTGACTGCCGACCGCCTTCGCAGTTCACACACGTTAGCTTTCGCTGTGTGGACTTTTTTTCAAGTCATATATTCCCATTCACACGACGGCACAAATAAAAGAAGGGTTTTGTAAATGCTATATTCCATGAAAATTCTGACAAATGTTAAATTTTATTTTTTAGTAGATCATAATATTTGTCATAATTTTAATCAATCTTAATCAATTAGTGTTTTTTTTTTTGGGGGATATATCAAGACTTAAAAGGGGGTAATTTTCAAGCAAAATTCACGTGGCAATTGGCACAAGTAAAGTCAATCGGGTTTTGCTTGTGTGGCTTTGCATAACTTAAGTTGATCGTTATCTTGAAGGAAGAAAATAGGAAAGGGTGTGTTTAATTAAATTTTGGCCATACCGTAACTCAATAGAAATTTCCCGATGCGTAGGTTCAATACGGGACTTTTTGGGTCGTTGGATCTCTAGAAGGACACCCAAGTCTCATTAAATAGGGGGCGAAATAGACACGTAGGTAATCATTTATCTTTACCACACATTCCCTGTATTTTCTAGAACTTTACGGAACCGTATTTCCCAAGTGTCTATCCCATCCCAAAGAAGAAAAGGTGCAGCGCGCCTCAATTTAAATTACCATTATGCCCCTATGGTTTTCCCCACCATTTGCTGCTTCCAACTGACACGTGACGCATTGGAGGGGTGATTTTGTCAATTCACCACCGGCTCGCCCCGTTTGCGAGTGTAAACAACTGGCACATGACAGAATCTAGAGACTGAGAGAAGTGAACCACTGATAGACTCCAGAGGAAGGCACGAAGACGCCTGGCTCCAGCACACGGCACGCAACGACAAGTGGAAAACTAGATGGCGAGAGGGAATTCCTGACTGTACACGTGGAGGTTGCGTTTAATCCTATTGTTGGATGATGAATGTCTTGGACAAGCGATTGTTACCACCGTTTAATCAATTACTATGGGACGACCGCAGGACTCATGCCACGTGGCATTTGGTGTTTATCTAAACTTTATTTATTGCTAGCAAAGTTTGCATATTTGTAAATTATAAAATGAGTATATTTTAAATAGTAAAAATAAAATTATTTAATATTTTAATTAATAACAAATAAAATTGTTTAATATTAAAAAGTATAAAGAATGTTTAAAATAATAAAATAAAGAAATATCAAGAAAATTTGAACAAGAAAAGAAAAAATTAAGATAAAATTCAAATAAAAGTTTAAAAAAGAAAAAAATAAAAATAAGAAAATTATATGATTTTAATTTTGATCAAAAATATTTAGAATAAAAAAATGATAAAAGATAAAAACTTTAAAAATGATAAAATTTGAGTGAGCATATAAATATAAATTATTAAGTTAAATAACAAAAGAGTTGATGATAAAAAAAATAAAAATATTTATAGTTGAGTAAATTCAATTTGTGTAATCGAGAATTTTTATTGAAATGATAATATAGTGTAGATTTTTTTATTTTCAAGTGAGATTAAAATTAATATATTGAGGAATTAAAAGCCAATTCGGATCAATCCAAATTTGAAAGTGGGCATGTCAATAAAAGTCACTAGCACTTGCTTATATATTATTCTAGTTCCATATAATGCTTGGTACCTAATTCAATATATTATTACAAAGCTTGTTAATGACATGCACGATGTCCATTTCATTAACCAAAAATCCCTTTTCTTTTCATTGAATTATCGAGACAAAGCATGCAGTGCATCATGGAGACAGATGCCTAAACCTCGAGCAAGAGTGAGGATCGTAATGTTCGCAGATTGGCATTAAACTAATGGACGTGGCGACATTCTCACGTTAACACGCAATTAACCTCATAGTCTTGAGCTATTAATTGCATAGTTAGGCACGTGAAAAAGGAAACATTAATTGTCTATAAACGCGTGATTACTTCAAATGACATCCAAATGGAGAAGTGTGGAAAGGTTTGACGATACTATGTGTGAATGGAACAAGTGGCGTCTCAATGGAGTTTGGCATTCTTGTAGCCCACAACAATGGATGGTCAACCAATCCACATGCATTGTATTTCCTTTTCACTTGGGAACTATTCCTAAGGATAGATTTTTTGGTGTCTTTCTCTGTATATTATTTTTAATACGTGGCACAAGATAAAACCAGGAAAAATACAATTCTTGACCCTATTAAGAACATTTGAAGGCAGTCCAAAATAGGGTATGGCTATGTGTAACTTCTTGTCACGAGGGTTTTTAAATCTTTGTAATTATGATGGAAACTGATGTTGGGATTTCCATAAGGAAGATAGTTTTGATATATATATATTAAATTTCAATGTGAAGATTGAGACAGAATGTGCGTGCTTATTTTTTGGTTTCTGTGTGTTTGTTTACATGACATCATAAAATAATCGAATATTATGGTTGGTTTTTAAAGAATAAATACGCATAAATATAAGTACACGTGGCTATACATACTTCCCAACATCTTTACATACAGACATACATAGATATATGTATATTTTAAGTAATATTCAACTCTCTCTCTTTTTTTTAATCTGTTTGGTAATTCATTAAATTTTTGTTCAATTTCAAGAATGAGATTAGGGTCTTTTTTAAATATTCCAAAGTATTATTTTATCACATGAGATTAATTATCTTTCATTTTAATTTTTTTATTATCAAATTTGACATCAATTAAGGACTCTTTTCTATTAAATTTGATAAAATAATTTATCCAATCTTGCATGAACACATGATTTTAAAAAAATTAGTTTATTTGTGATCCATATTTTGGATCTGAATCCGAAGTCCAATCCCTCCTACCCAATCTGAAAAACCTTCAGAGTTCTCCAACTGACGGCCCACCCTTTGTCCAATTTGGGCCGACTGGAATGGCTAAAAGTAAGCCCATTTTTTGTAAAAAGAATAAAGCTCAATTGAAAGTGACGAACTAAAGCCCATTCCCATTAAAGTGCAAAATGTGCCTTTCATCTGATAAGGTTAGAGTCTCCAGCAGAGGATCAAAGCCCTCTCTTAAGCGGTGGAGGAGCCATTGTTGCCCCTAATATTGTTTCTTCACGCAATATATCATTTTCTTCGATTTTTGGCTTCATTTGACATTCCCATGGCTGCCTCTTCTCTTCTACTGTCACCTCTCTCATCTGCAGCGGCCTCGGAAAATCGTGAACTGAGCTTCAATTCTACTGTTTCTGCTTTTCTGCATAATCCGCAGCTCTTATTCGGCGCTAAGCCCGTGAAAAGCGCGATACGAAGATGTGGCTTCAAGTCTCCAGTGGCTCGGAAGTCTCTCGACCACATACCCAAACAGTTCCGTGGAGAAAACCTCAAAGATGGACGTGAGTGATGCTATTCGCTTAGCTTTCCTGGATGCGTGTTTAGTTAGGGGCGATGTTTGTTTTTTGTTTTTCGTATTTTTGGTTACTTCGGAAGGTGAATAATTTATATCCATGCTGATTGAAAATTTGGGGTTTTTCGTTGTTGGAGTCGTGCCTGCTTATACAGATATTTGTATTAAGAAAAATTGTTGTGTACGAATTTAAGAGTTTATATTTAATGTGAATGGAGTGAAATGAGGATAAAACAAAGCTAGAAATGGTTTAAAATTTATTTGAATTGGTCTATGAGGAAAGCTGGTGACTTTAGGATTCATTGTCCTGTTTTATCCTTCCAAAACTTATTTTGTGGGAATTCACTCATCAACTTATTTCACTCGTTAAAAGTCTCCTAGTTATTTGGGTTCTGACTGATGCGCCCTGTCCTTCGTAGTGATGGACAATTACAAGAATGCTCCTCAGTATCTTTACGGTCTTACGCCTTCACAAATGGATATGTTCATGACTGAGGATAATCCTGTTAGCCGACAGGCAGAGACAGTCACAGAGGTAGGCCTCTTCTAGCATGTTCATTAAGCCTTCAACCTAATTGTTAACTACTTGCCCAAGAGTCTTTTTGCAAAATGGTTCATGAATTGTTTTTCTTGCTTTATGATGTATTGCCTCATATTTAACTGCTATAGCAAGCATCAAGGTTGCTATGCTATAGCAGGATGGGAAAATAGTTAATGCATTGTTTGTGGGTGCTTTATTTGATCATATAAATTTTAGACCCGTTAGTTCTTTTTGCTTGTGAATCTTTGTCTAGAAAGAATATTGATTAGCGTTATTCTTCAGGAAAGCATTTCATCAGCCTGTAATTACTTAAATAATGGTGGAATGTGGAGTTTGTCCGGCATGAATGAAAGGGGGCCCTCTAAGTATAGCATGAGTGTCCAGATGTACCGTGGAGGTGCGAGGGGATATGGAAGGCCTAGAACTGCTCCTCCTGATTTGCCGTCCTTGCTTTTAGATGCTCGGATTGTCTACCTGGGCATGCCAGTACTGCAGCTTTCTCTTTCTTGTCTTGAAGACTAGCTTCTTTTGAACTTCTTGTATTCAATTTTGCAATGTTTCTTTTCATCTTTATTTATCTAGACATTTACTGCAGATTGTACCAGCTGTGACTGAGCTTCTTGTTGCTCAATTCATGTGGTTGGACTATGATAGCCCAACAAAGCCAATATATCTATACATCAACTCATCTGGCACACAGGTAGTCATCTTTACTGTCTGTCTGAATGTGTTTGTGTATATAAGAATTAGCATCCAATTTTAGCTAGAGCATTATTATTCTGCAATTTTGCTGCACTATCCACTATTTTTTTCTGCTCCTGGTTTGCCTAGAATGAGAAGATGGAGACTGTTGGATCTGAGACTGAGGCATATGCAATTGCTGATACTATGGCTGTAAGTGCCTGATATATAGCGTTGGTTTATACTTATGAATATGTGGAAAATAAGAGTAAATATTGCCTTGAAAATATATGTTGTTGACAGCCTAGGCACGATTTCATCAGAGATAATGGTAATATAAAGTAAAACTTGAGGTAGAAATGTTTAGATTTTTTGCCCTATTTTATTTTTTTGCCACTCTATGTAATGTGGCCTTTTTTCAATCTCTCTCTCTCTCTCCCTCCCCCCCTGTCTGCAGTATTGCAAAGCAGATGTCTATACTGTAAACTGTGGAATGGCGTATGGTCAAGCAGCAATGCTTCTATCTCTTGGGGCAAAAGGCTATCGTGCATTGCAGCCAAACTCATCCAGTAAGATCTAACATGTGTAAATTAACATCCTTTATGATCAGACATTTAGATGCATTTTAAAATAGTACACTGCTTACCTGTATTGTCTTATTAAATAAATCTAATGGCACCAAGTTTGTTTTCAGAATTCCAAAGAGAAATTGTGTCCATGGTGTTCCCTGACCTATCTGTCATGTTGTTGGCTGTTTAGAGCCAAGTCATGGTATCATCATGACATGGATCTGATGGGGAATCTATCTGGATGTCTTTTGGCAAATCAAAAATATTAATATTGAGTGGGAATACGTTAAAGGATGCGAACAACTTGGGTTTCTTTTGGAGCATGCTGTGCTTGATTTTCGACTTCTTGTTCTTCACCCCTATTTATATACTACTCAAAGCAATAAATAAGGTTTCTTATGATAGAAAGCCATTTTCTTTTAGATGTAACTGATCTTAATTGCACGAGATTTTCTTTTAGATGGACTGGGTTTCAAGTTCTTTGGCAGTACTAGTTGGGGCAGTATGAAATGTGGCAATTTGCTTAAATGTTGTATCTTGGTGACACAGATTTCTATATTGTTTGATTATATGGCATATGTTCACAAGATATTCTATTAAACATTTTATGCTTTTTGCTTGCTAAAGGGGCTTGGTTGCTTTATATGGATCCCTAAATACAAAAAACTTTGGCGATGATTTTTTAGTTCACCTGTTAATCATTATTATTAAATCTGGTTGGCATTTCAAATTTGTCTTGTGTGCAGCAAAACTGTATCTTCCAAAAGTCAACAAATCAAGTGGAGCTGTCATTGATATGTGGATTAAGGTTGGTCTCTTTCTCTCTCTCTGTTCTCTCTGTGGTTCACACCTCTGCTGGCAAGCTTTCATGTTATGCGAGCACTGAAAATTACCATGTTATAATGTTTGAGGCTTTGAGCAAATATCTTTTTTGATGCCTCAGGCAAAAGAACTGGATGCAAACACAGAATACTACCTTGAGCTGTTGGCTAAAGGAACTGGGAAGCCAAAGGAAGAGCTTGAGAAGGACATCCAACGTCCCAAGTATTTCCAAGCACAAGAGGCCATTGACTATGGGATTGCTGACAAGATCATTGATTCTAGGGATGCTGCCTTTGAGAAACGGGTAACATTCACAATCAATTCTTACTCATATGATTTCTCCGAGGTGCCGTGCCTCTATGTCCTGACCGGGGTCTCATTATTCATCAGGACTATGAGCAGTTGCTAGCCCAGTCGAAAGCAATGAGAAGAGCAGGTGGAGCTGGTCCACAAGCGGCTCCCTCGGGGTTTAGGTAAATTCTCACTTTCCCGATGACAAGGTTGACATGCTCTCGATGGCACCATGATCTTCCATTTGCAATGGTGGTGTTGGTTATTTTGATATTTTGCCTATGGATGTATGGAAAAACAAATGAAGACTTCCACCATTTGTTCAATTTAAGTCTAACTGCCTATGCTTTAGAAACACTCTGTACATGGTTATGTAGTGGGAATGCAATGAAATAACACTTGAGATACAAACGGTTGTGGCCAGAGCTGATTATATTTTGAAAGAAGAATGGGTCTTAAACATCAAGTCAAACAATCTATGCAATTGAAAATCTTGATTACCCCATTGTTGGTCTCCAATTTCTATGCTGAAACTGGGCTTTTGGGAAGAAATTGTTATTCTGCATAATCAAGATGGTTTGTGGTTTGGGACGCCTCAATGTGACTCTAAAACAGCATGGTAGTAAATTTATTGTTGATTTGATCATGAAAAATGCAAAGATCTTTAGCTGACTTTATGGTTGACATTATTCTAGTTAGATCAGAAGACTATTGAGTTGTGAAGGAAGACAAGTCACTGGTTACTTTTACATAGAAGTGGCTAGAAACACAAGTGATTCAGACTGAAAAATGACTTAAGGATGGATGCAAACAGCAGCCTTCAATATTTTTGATTTGGAAGACTCACACCCCAAAATGCCCACTTTGTTGTTGTTGAACAGAAGCCTTGAGTGGTAAAGCCACCAATTTCCATGAACATGACTGCACCGCCAACGCTAAGAAACTAAGAAAAGCGAATTAACAACTTCAAACGGAGGAGCCAAAAACAAAATATTTCATGGTGAAAAGCTTAACATAGGAAAATATTTTCCCTTTTTAAAATCTTACAGCGCCATCTCAATCAACTTTTAGACTCGTGTAAATGCATATTGAAGCAGGTTGTTTTCTAGTATTCACGCCTTTATTCTATCTCAATCCAACTTTTGATTCTCTCTTTTTTCTTATCTTGGAATTTGTTCCTTCCTTTTTTGCTTGGCAACATTTGTATACTGGCAGCCTGCTTAGCTTTTCTGCGACGGGTGCCAACCAACCAGCTTCCTTTATGACGATCACAATAGCCCTGGGTCCATCGTCCTACCTACTAGTTTAACCGCTCAACCTATATTCTGCCATTCTTGTAGATTTCTCATCTCCATGTACCTGTCAGCGTCATCAGACTAAGTCTAGTTGCATAAGTTGTCAGTGCTTATGATGAACACAACATCACATATTATCGACATTTTCTTTTAAATGCCACTATATGTACCTAAACCAAGCTTCTGCACAAACAAATTGTTTTCCCGTTTATATGTATTCTCCAATCTTCCTCTATTTCAACGCAAAATTGAAATCGTGCCCCCATTAGTGCTTAACACTGTAAGAACTTACTTTTCTATTTTCGGGGCCTCAAGGTATTTGAAAATGGTTTCTCATTTCTTCACTCTCTGAACTGTGAAGTAATAATACTGCTATAATTCCTTCAAAGATGGTGATTTCCTTGTACCTGAAGTATACACCATTTTGTTTAAGAATCCCATTCGATTGAATTGATATGTTTTGAATTTGAACTTGTTGGGATATTCCTTATAGATCCGATCGTGAAAATGAAAATTTATGCTGTTATGGCCTCCAAGAATGTGGCCACGAACGTTGTGTGTTGGTGAAAAAACGAAAATACATAGCCAAAAATGGGATAGAGAATTAGATCTGCGGCGAGATATGTCTCAAAGAAAGAAGAATGATTAAATAATTCTTGAACTTGATTTAGATTCATGAATTTTGTTCCGTCTACAATGTGGTCAAGTTGGATTTCTCAACAATATTTTAGCGTTTGAAATTGTGAATGTCAAACTTTTAAAAATTATTGAAAAATATATGTGCAATGTCAAATTCTAAAAAATTTGTATCTGCAGCAACATATAAGTTAGGATAAACTAAGTCATAATATCTCTGCTATTATTACTACTAACTATTACTACGACTTGCACACATCAAGTTAGTTTTTGGTTTAAATATAAAAAGAAATGCAATGGAATATCAATTCTTTTTAATAGAAAAGTGAAAATTCGACCATAATTTGATGGAGAGCAATGGTCTTCCCAAGGGGATGAAACAATTAATACCCTCAAAGTCTGCCATTAATTATTGTCCATTAAAGCAATCATACCAATACACGGATCTCCATTTCTCTTAAATCTTAACTAATCCTCCACAGCTATGTTTAGTATGTATTACTATTTAAGATTATTATATTTATTTTTCTCTTATAGTTTTGGTATGAATATAATTCAATTAACAATATATGATTAAAACAATCATTTGAATAATTCATATATAATCCCCAACACCTTAATTATTTTATTATAATTCATATATAGGATTATTTATTCTACAACAATTTTATAATTTAACTGCATCGTGATTTAATCAATCAAAAAAGAATATGTGATTAATTTAGATGAAATATTTATCCTATTTTATTACTTAAAGTAAACATGATCTTTGAAGTACAAACAAATATAATACTCAATTATTGTTGTTGATCACATCTCATCAATTAGACTTTACAGATAGTCTAATGCCAAGTTATATTTGTGTAACCTGACTTACGCTTGTAACAGTCAACATTAGTTGTCTTAAAAGAATGAATAGATATATGATAGGTAATTTTCTACTTTAGATTCTGAATTGAGATATAATATTGGACTCAAAAAAATATGGTTGTTAACTTGATATCTCTATAGTTTCTTATCTCTGTATGTTACTTTCCATTCAATTACCCTGTCAATGTTTGGCTTAGATTGAATTAAAATTTGTAATTAGATTTATCTTCTCCCATGAACTGATATCACAAATGATAATTCAAATTGGTACAAGTATGAAGATAGTACACCTCAAGCAATCCCATGGCTGTCTAACCCAAGGTAAGAGTTTGATGTGATTTCTTGAAGAAGCCTAGGGAATTCGTGGGACGACCTGGTATGAATATGAAGATAGCGTGTCTTGGCCCCATATTTGTCTACTCCCATGGTAAAAATTTGATGTGATTATTGGTCCAATGGTTGAATTCCAAACCTCGCACTTGGCTTTCTGTTTTTCTTACACATACATTTGCCATATCTTTTAATTTCAACCTGAAAATTGTATTTTTTTTATTCCATTCATTTGGGTTATAAGTAGACCTGCGATATTTTATCTAATTATGCGGAAATATGCATCATGTCCATACTGTAAGATCCACTGTTTTCCATTTACTACATACGTGTGTGTGCATCTCATAGATTTCAAGTTACACATAAGGAATTTTTTTCCATCTGGTTCTACACAAGTCAATCTATGATTTCATGATATCATCGGATGAAAGGACACTGTTATCTAATACAGAAGTGCACAACCACAGCCAAATAGGCAGCATCACACGACCAAATTTTAACAAATCATGAAATTTAATTTTAATGAGATCAGTTTCTGATGGGATCTTGATTCAGATCCAACCCTAATAAATAAATTTTAAAAAATGCAAATAACTGACAAAATGGAGGCACAGAGGAAGGCACAAAATAATCCACATCTAAGGCATCATTGAGACTGACACAAATCATTCTTCCATCAGTATTTGCTCTGTGTAATTCCGTAATCTATTCAATTCAAACCAAACACACAAGTCATCAGTGTTTGTAGTTCTGCATTCAGTGTACCAATACAGATTCGATCATATCCACCATTCAATATGCATTTTCTGTTGGAAAAATGAATTCACAGATTGCTCCAACAAAGGAGAGGGATGGCGCTGAGGACATTTAACATTCTAGCATCATCAAAATTAATCAATATGGTTGACTCTCCCTACAATAAAACTTGCAAACACGATGAAGATACCAAACTATCAACATGATCATGCACTTGCCATTTAATTACAGGGCACAACCTGTCAGATGCTAAAACGTACAAACTTTGACCTAGTCCTTTTCTTATGTACCCCAAATACAATCCCGATCAGGTATGTTGTGCATTAAAAAAAACTTAGACAATTCTTATTTCAATTTTCAAAACCTTTGGCTGGACAGAAGAGTCAATTGCATGAGCCACCACCTCACCCTCGCAGGCAAACAATGATGGAGCATCACTTTTAAGCACGATCTTCGTGTACGTGATTTGGAACTTCATTTTGACTGTCTAGAGGCATGTATTGAGCCATTATAGCACGTATCTCTGAATCCATATAAGACTGAAAATGCAGCCACAAGAAAAAAATTGTAATAGTTAATTAGATATAGCTAAGAAATGGCAGAAACTAACGGGCCAGATCATAGATCCATAAATTGACGGGTAAATAAGGTTCCGGGTAGGGGCCAAACTTTCTGAGAGAACCCACTTTAGGAACTAATATTGATACGCAACATTTCTTGAGCAGAAAACATACCCTCAGCCTATATTTGTAGACAAGATATGCCCCGCCAGCAGCAATAGCTAATCCAATAAAAATAATCCAAACAGCAGTCCAGGAAGACTTAAGTTTGGTAGCCCTCTTACCTGCATAAGGAACAGAATATAAATAAATTGAGGATTAGGCATGCACCTGACACACAGAAAGTAACAAAAAATTGCAAGTGAACGAACTTATGCAGGTATCATGTTCCCTGATGTACAGCAGGTCACCGTCACATCTGCACTTGTAGCTGCCCCATGTGTTCTCGCAGTTGCATTCAGGGCATTGACAGGCTATCTTCTCCTTACACTCGTCAATATCTGTAAGTTAAGCCAAAATCAGAAGACACAGGTTAGCAGAAAAATAGCAGATGGTCGCACAAGAATTGTTTGACCATACACCCTAATTTTCCATAGCATTAACACATCAGATAAGAGCTACCCATTGGCATCATCCAATTCTGTAATGGCAATATTTTATATTTTTATTCAACGTAACACCTCATCCATGCAATTTCCAACTGTTGTTTCATACATATTGCAAACAAATTTGTAGGTTTTCAGTCAGAACAACATATTAATGTCTGATTAAGAGGGTGTTTGGCTAAACTTATTAGAAATAGCTTATAAGATTATATAACTTATAAAATGTTAAAGTTTATAAGCTCATACATCTTATTTTAAATTAAATTAATAAAGTACTTGGATAGAGATATATTATAAGATTTTGTAGAAATTTATAATAATAGTTAATTAAAATTTTTTGGGGTAATAATGATAAAAATAAATTAAATATCATTAGATAATATAATTTAAGATATGTAAACATTTTTTAGTATATATAAAGAATTGACTCATAAGATTTTTAAAAATAAGTTGGAAAAAATCAACTTATTTTTCAGGAGGTTATAAACTCCAAATATATTACTGTAAGAGTTTATAAGTTCTTTCATTAAAAAATTTACCAAACATTTTTAAAGAACTTATAAGCTTCTAAATATCCTCTAAATGATGCTTTTGACCAGCATGTGTCATTTGATCAACAGTTGATCAGTGTAGAGGCAAGCGGAAAAGGCTTAAATGCCGGCCTACTTGGAAAGGGATGTGAAAATACCATTTTCCTGTAATCAAAGACATAGCTCATGTGATATTATCTTCTCAAGTTTTGTTTCATTCATAACATACTCAAAAGAAAAGCCACAGCAGGCACCAAATGGTTATCCTGCTCAATGGACAGGAATTAAAAATCGATGTATTCCATGAACTGGCATGGTTATTGTGTTATGCATCAAGTGGATTAACTGTTCAATAAAAAAATTAAGAAATGCAGCATCAGGAAATCAGTCAGAACATGTGTCACATTTTGCACATAGAATTGTCCCTTGCAATTCAGTGATTACTTATGTAAGGCACATTCAGGTGTTGTACCATTAAAGTGTTATGGTAAATTTAGCATTATGGACCAGTATTCAGCACTGGGGACTAATCCACCCACAAAAGGTTCCAACATAAGGCGATTCAAGTGTCAGGCCAAACATGTCAGCTTAACATTAAATGGCATGTGCATACTGACAATCTAAAAAGCGGGAATTCCTCAGTACAAATCTAGGATAAGGAAATGTCATACATCATGAAAGAGAGTTCTCTTACCTTTACAACTTTTGCCATCACCTCTAAATCCAGGAGGACATGTGCATTTACCATCTTCATTATCCTGTCAACCAAATTTTCTAAATTTCCACCTAATCCAATTTCATCATCCGGATATGAACACAAAATTGTACAATTAACCAACCACACAAGCTGAGAAAGTAATTCCATTTCTAGTTTCATGCCAACAACCACCATGATTGATTTTGCATCGCCCAGGTCCACTTGCTGCATGTGGACAGATTTATTTCAATAATAGAATCACCATAACTTGTAATACTTTTAGGAGGAAACAATTTTGGTATCTTAATTCTGAATGATTTGTAGAAACTATTTGCTATTAAAAAGTAAAAAAAAATCAAACCACTTACATACCAACACAAGAGGTATAGCCATCTCCCTTGAATTGCACACCATTAACTACAGGACATTCACACACTCTACCTCTAAAAGTGTCCTGAATGTAAATACAGAGATGTCAGAAATTGAAACATGTACAAGATGTTTATCAGTGACCTCTGGTAAAGTACCTTGCAAGCCGTAATATTAGCTATCTTGTCTTGCCAGCAGCCACCGTTGTTATCCAAGCACTCATTTGTTTCTACATCTGCGGTCAAGAAAAACAACTCCAAGTTGATATGTATGAAAAATGCTGATTTTGAACTCATTGCCATTTAGCATCTGGCTACAGTCTTTTCTGAGCATTACTTACCACCACTTAAACAAACAGATGGCTCTGTCGTTTCCTCAAAACCAGCACATAGAGCCGTCAAAACTGCACCTTTATCCAATTTCCCTGTAAAGCAAATGCATTATGGAAAATAATTCTAAGATTGCCACACAGAAACTGCTTTAGTCAACAAACAGACCTCTATATTGTCGATTATTCACAACGAGGGTAGGCAATATGGTCACATCACCACGTGATCCTCTTCCAACCTGCAGATTACTTACTTCTCAGACATTTTACATGGTCACCATCATGCAATTATATGAATGTAATGCCAATACTGCAGCTTCACTTCAAAATTACTTCAAATTCAAAAATACTTGTTATACTCACCTGCGCGTCCTGCTCTTCCTTCAGGACAGGATTTTCTGAATCAGCATCAGGATCACCCATGCATTTTTCAATCTTATTCAGTTCAAGCCCTGTTTTACGAACAACATCAATAAATTATTTTTCCTCAATAAAGACTAGACATGTTAATCAATGCCAGGAGTGAAGAGTCACCTAAGGATCTGATGACAGCATCAGCACATTCCTTGTTGTATTTCTTTTCCTTCATGGGGCATCTGATTTGGAAATCAGTAACATAGTCCCACCAAACCCATGGCTTTTTTGTCTCATGGGCCACTCTAAACACACACAGCTGCCGCAAGTTTTCAAGAACCACATCCTTTCCCTCATAACCACTGCTGAAATCTTGTTCGGGGTCTGGAGCACAATATCTTCCATGGTTGATGCACTGGGACTTGCATTGTCTGCTTGCAGTGAATGCTTGAGGGCAATACCAAGTAATGTAATGAGGTGTAAATTGAGTATAACCACCTTTTTCAAGAATTTGGGCTACGCCTTTGAAATCCTTCACAAACTCCATAATCATATCACACTTAACCCCACACTCGTCATTGCTGTTAGTCCACAGTTCATATTCAACACGGTCATCAGGATGGGGGACTGCTTCTCTCCAATCAAGATTAACATTCACCATCTCTCCATCACTGATTGCTTTCTTTAATTTTTCACCAAATCTTTTATCAACCAATGCGGACGGTATAGTTATGTTAGCAACATATTTCGCATCTGCATTCTTCTCTTCAGGTGTGTCCATAGTAATTAGATGTTCATCAACGTAATCAGCCACCAGAACTGCAGCTGCACCAGCATTTTGGGCATTCCAAGCCTTTAAAGCAAAAAAACAATCTGCAGTCCAAAAGAAAGCTAATGAAAAATTGTCCCATTACATCCAATAAGAATATAGACTACACCCTAATACCCTTTTTTAAGAGAATACAGAACTCCCTAGCAGAAAATTGTTGGAAAAGGATACTTCTAGTATATAACCATCAGTGCACCTCATCTATACAGTATAGACCTAAAACGCCTAAATAAAAAAAATCCAAATTACACTTTTGATCATGCAACGACAATTCAAACCTCAAGCAATCAAGATATAGATGACAAGTATCAACACTTGACTCTAAAAATCGGCAAAACAGCTATTTTCAAAGGAAACCAAAAATGGAATATCAATCTACGACAATAAATTGTATTCATAATGCCTCCACAAAGGGTACTATAAACAGCTATACATGAATTACTATCACTGAAAAATGATACCTTAAACATAAAGGCCACATTTTGAAGCATTTGATCATTGTTCAAAATGGGTAAATTTATCGGAAATCAAAAAAACGAAACCAAGTTTTAAAAGGAAAATAAAAAACCAGAGACATTAACAAATATTACGTTAAAAGAACAACTCCTTCCAACTCTAAATCAAATTATCAAACAGTTTCAGAAATCCAAGTCCACCTATCTCATAACAATATCAAGACGCAAGTAACTTCCCTAGGACATAAGAAGTCCAACGTATGAGCAAAATTTGCCAGTATGTAAATTACAATCCCAAGAAGAGAAGAGAAGAGAAATCACAATTATTAGGAAAGTTATCTACACAAATCAAAGGGGCATATCTAGAAATCAGTAGACTCACCCAAACAAGCAGTTATATTCATATCAAAGGAACAGATTCAATTTCAAATTCAAACCCAAACCAGCAAAATAAGTAGAGTCAATATTGCAAATAAATAACAAATTGCCCTCATACAAGAAAACATGCAACGGAAAACTTCTTTTGTAACTGAAAGTTTGCCACAAGGTTACCTCAAAGAAGCATCAAACTAAAACAGAAACTGAGAAATTTGCTAATACAACACAAAGCGCACATCGAGAAAATTCATACAGAAGCGTAGCCTGCAATAAAAAGTGAGGAAAAAAAGTCAAAAAAATTACCTCCACGATCAATAAGAACAAACTTAGGCATAGCCCCGGGTTTAGCCTTGAAAGAAATCGCAAATTCATCAAAGCTCTTGCATCCTTTCTTATTCTCCTTTGGATACACCACAGTTCCAGCCATGCTTCCCCCATACTTCGGTACCCCAAAGTTGCCAATAGCAGTGTCATGGGTCCCCTTTATACTCTCCGGCGACGTCACCCTCAAGCTGTTCTTCTCCACGACGAACCGACCCACCGCTAATTCAGTGAAGATCAGCAGCGAAAGGCCCAAGAAAGTTGCAAGCTTCCATCCCACAGAACAACCCATCTGCTTAGACTTCTTCCACAAGAAGCAAGAGAAGCTCCGAGACACAGATATTGCGAGAGGTTTCCTAGTTTCTTTTAAGGACGACTTCCAAGCATTGACTCGAATTCACAGTGTGCGCGTCCTAGCGTGAGATTTGCGCTGCTCAAGCCTTAAAATATGGGGAGAACACTAAATCTTTGATTAATTGGTACAAATTAAACAATTTTGTCACCAATTTGTTATCATTATTTATTGGAAAACCGTGTTAAAGAATTGAAGGCGTCAGCGTGGGGTTTACGAAGAAACTTGTAGACACGTAACTAAACCGTCAAAATTTTCATGGCTACGTTTGGATGTATATTGCAGTGGTGGGGATAGAAAATGAGATGAAAAATTAAAAATTGTATAAAAATAAGAAAAAATTAATATAAAATTAAGAAAGAAATGTATGCAAATAATTATTTTGATGGAGAATGTCTACCTCCTTATAAGTGTGTATTTTGAATGAAAAAATAAGCCGAATTTGCACTCAACCATGGTCTATATTCTTCAAGTTCAAATATTTCTTCTCTCTTTTATTTGTAAGTTATTTTTAAATTTTTATACTAATTTTTATTATATATTTATTCACTCCAAAAAATATTATTCTGTTCAAATTATTTTAGATATAATTTTATTTAAAAAATAGTTATATAATAAATGGTGTGAGTTATTTTTTCTGATTTAATATTTTTTATTTCTTTAATTACTATCCCTTTCCTATACAAATAGTTTTGCCTCGGCAAGTTATTAGAATTTGATGAACTATTAATTTACAAATACTGCTTAATTTTTAAATTCTTTGTCTACTATCTATATTGGATGTGTATCCATGATATTCATGCGCATATAAATTTAATAATATTTTATATACCAAAAAATAGTTTAGGAGTATTTTCATTAATTTTTATGTATATTTTTGATAAAAAATTAGTTAAATAATACAAATATGTTGCACAATACTTTAGCAAATTAAATTGTTTATATGCTTTAAAATTGGTATTTAATTGTTATCGTGTCCTATTCATCCTTAAAAATCAATTCTTAAAATTAACTAATCAGTCAACAACCTTTTCAAAAAACTTACACACACACACACACACACATATTGGAAAAAAGAGAATATACCAAAATAATATATAAATAATATGATATGAAATAGTAAACAATTCACCACAGCAAGTTAATGAAATGATTAAGATGTTTCATTTGACGCCATAGTAGGAAAGTTATTACAAAAGAAATTTATTATTTTAAATTTTATTTGTTGTAGTAAATAAATTAATTTTTTCTTATTCGAAAAATGGTTCTCATCAATGGCCCCGCAAAATGTCCGTTTACCCATTCATATGTTTTCATTTTTCAAACATCTATTATTATATTAATTTTATAATAAAAATATTTAAATTCGTGATGGAATCATACCCAAAATCTAATAAGTTAAAGACCCGTCACTCAAATTCCTTGAAAGGAAAACACAGACAAGTAAATAAACTCAATCCTGAGTTGTGTTAACCACTACTGTCTAATTGCTCGAATGCTTATTTCATCTTCACGTGGACACTGTATTTCTCTTGGTATTAGCTCTTGATTTGTATTCTTAGGTTTATTAGTTATTAATGTCATTTTCAGCATAACAACGAACACATCGGAAGAACAAGAACATGAGATTGCTACTCTTAATTACATGCTAAAAAAAGAGGTTCAATATATGATTGGTAATGGAGTTTAGTGAGGACGGTCTGAGTTCTGTAAGTACTTTCCAGGGCTGGAATCAGAACAAAATTAGCCCTTAAGAATACCAATACAAGAAAATTGCACATGCAATAAATTGTAGGAATTATGTTATTCTTGCTGACCATTATAAAACTGTCACACAAGTCCCAAGCATTTTGTGCTCAAACCAAAGGACTAAATATTGTCTTGAGTTGGCTGACCAACTGAACTACTCCAGATTGTTTGTCTTTCTTTTTTCTTTTTCTTTTCTTTTTTTTTGGTTATTTATCTTGTGAATAAATGTAACCTTATTTTGGAATGTTTTTATCTAAATCTACAATTTTAAAAATACCATTCCGTGGCATAATCCTTTTTAATCTCTTTCTTTCTCTTAGTTTTGCCCTGTCATTAAATTTTGCACCCATTTTTCTTCTCAACCATAATTTGCATCCAAGCAAAAGTAAAGGTTTTTTTTTTTTTTTTTTTCCATAAAGGTAAAGCCAAAGATTGGGAGTTGGTTGAATAGACCAGTGGGGAAACAGGTTGAGTAAAATTACAAGTAGGAGTATTCGAAAAAATGTATTAAATGATCGAAAAAATTTACAAGACCCTCATGCATGATATAATAACATAAATAAAACATTTCTCTTATCTTATTAATTAATTTTTTCAAGAAATATATTTCCCTTTGTAAGGCTACAATGTATTAAATATTTATCAATAACTCAATAAATAATTAAGACTATCGTTACAATATAACTCGAAATCTTTAATAAAACAAGTCCTTAAATTAAACTTGGACCAAGAAAATGTGTAAATTAGTTTCTGATCCATTCCAACTCCATCACACAGAGACAAAAACGTTTAGAACAGAAAAACCCAGAAATCATTTTGACATTAAAGTGTCCACAAACTACATAACTGCGTCAAGTTGATGTTTATATAACCAATGGGATTCTATTGTTGAAGCACATGAAATTCAAGACTTCTGCTGTGTTCAACCAAAAGAACGACACCGGAGGAAATATTTTTATGGGTCCAATCTACAGACTTTTGCCGTCATTACTGCAGCTTCATCCCCAGCATTAATCATGATATAACCGTAGTTCTTCACCTGACTGTGCACACAAAAGCAGAAAACTGTCTTAGCAGAATTATTGTCGTGAGGATTTCATCCAATAAATCGGCATTTAGTGGCAAACATTCCAGAAACTGAAACTAGGGATGGATCCACCCGAGATATACAGGGCAAGGCATGCAAAAAAAGCAGCTAAATAGCAAAAATTTTGAGTTTGTGAAATGGTGAAAAGTTTTCATAGAAAAGAGGCTAATTTCTGTAAGAGAGAAAAGGTAGAGATTAACTGATTGAAATCAGCAACAAATGATATAGTCATCAGAAAACAAGTAGAAATCTATTAATCTGTTCAACATCATATGAATTTCAAGAAATTATCCTAGGTGAACAAACAATAATGAAGGACCTTTTAGATCGTGTTGCTTGTTTAGAAATTGAGTCTTTGCTTTGCAGACAGCAGATCTGTTTGGCAACTTTGTCCTCTGCAACGAAGGGGAAAAAGGAAAACCAAGAAATGTGGGAAACCAACACAGCAGTTGCAACCACAGCCAAGTCTGTTCTCGGAAAAAATGATAAAGCTATTGAATAGAAATATAAATCAGAAAACGAAAGAATGATAATAACTAAAATGAAGATAGCGTATTATTCCAATGGTACATATTCAGATTTTAAATTCAGAGTTGACATGCAAAACAATCTGCTCATTTTTCCTTTTCTATCCAATACAAATTCTAGAATAAGCAACTTCCTACAGATTGATAAAATTATTGCTCTGAACTGAGTATTCAAAATATACACCTGATTAATCAATTAAGACATGAGATTTCCTGTATGCACAGGTATCTTTCAGTAAAATCCTGAACACTATGTTTGGTTCAAGGATTTTGGGAAGGAAAAGAAAAGAAAATGGTAAAGAAAATAATTTTAATAGTTTGATTGATAAGGAAAATGATAAGGTAAAGAAAAGTTGAGGGGAAATGTAGTTAAAGGAAGGAAAATCATTTTCCCCACAAAATGGTGAGGAAAATGAAAGGAAAACCATTTTAATCATCCCTTCTTCTTTTAAAATCTTCATTATTTCTATTTTTTCTCATCTATCATTAAATTATTTCTCTTAAATAATCAAAAAAATTACAAAATTTAAGTTTTTTATCTTATTTTTTCTATTTTTAATTATTTTCTTTTCCTCATGAAAATTATTCTAACAAACAACTCAAGAGATTTTGAATTTCTTCAATTTTCTTTTCCTTTTCTCTAATATTTTCTTTTCCTTTCTAAAATCTCAGAACAAAACATAGTGGAAAAATAACTATCTGTTTCACAATAAAAGGAGGAGCTCAAAGTAACAAAACAGTTGCCTGTGGTGATGTTCCCTCTCTTAAAATACCTTGTCTCAGCATGAAAATACTGCTTGCCTAGGATCTTTTTCATAAAGGAATATGAAAGTGAAAACACCATGCAACCATATGCAGAATTGCAGATAAGCTCAAAGCACTAACCCCTCAGTCCTCTTCGTCATCTTTTTTTCTGGATTCAGGTACAAAAAGTCAGACAATAACCTAAATTCAAACAAAATCAGACAAATGCTGCCATACAGCGGAATCAAAGCACTTAAAAGCAATAATCAAAAAGTACTGTAAAATACTGATTAAACCTCTTCTCTTTCACAGCTGTAGAGTTCATCCACTGATATTTGTTTTCTTGGAATGAAGTTGAAAACATCTTGTAGAAATTCATTTTCCTGTAAAAAAGCAGGTGTCATAAAGCATAATAGAAGAGAATATTAATACAAAGGCAGGATTACACAACAGTAGGAAGGAAAATTCAAACCAGCATGTGTGATGTAAATCCACATCCTAGGAAACGCTTGATAAAGTTAACCTATTAAAAAGACAATAAATATAAGTCACTAAGTATCGGAGAATGAAAGAATGATTCATCACCTAAAAAGCTAGTGCCTGCAATAATTGGGACAGTGAATGTAACTGCAAACTATGTTTGCCAATCTTCAAGGCAGTTTCATGGAAACCACCATTCTGAAAAACTAATGGTGTAAGGCCAAACCTTAAGAAGTAATTGTATTCAATAACTTCATACAAGAAAACATCTTACCTTTAAAACTTCCAAGACATCCATGGAAAAGTTATTCCATTGATTCACAGTATTTGTAGCCGCACTCTGAAGTGAAGTTTGTCTCAAAAGTCTCTTGGCATGATTGGATATAATTTCTTGTAATTCTTGCAAAGAGGAATCTTGGTTCAACAGATTCTTCCCCTTCTCATTCGAACTAATTTTGTCTACTGTAGTATTGCTAGAAAATTTCTCAAGGAATTGCACTTCGCATATTACAGCAATAGCTTCTCCAGCTGCCATGCTGACAGACTGATCATCCACTTCTAATAGATCCAGAAAGTAAGAAATTGCACTGTTAATGGACAGAGAAGAACATTTATTAGGAATAACAGTTTTAGTCCTGGAAAGTGCTGTACATAATTAGCAATTGTATGTAACAAGTATTTGCCAAATTATTGGATATTTTGATCCATGGAATAGATTTAAAAAACCTGTTCAAAATATTTGGCTACCCAGTGCTTTGAATGTGAAGAAAATCACAGCACAAAACACTGAGAAAATAAACATAAATCTTCTTGGCCCTATGATAAGATGAAGTGCAGCATAAGGTGCGTACAAGTTGTGTGAATTTTTCAATTTTTCATGATATCAGATTTACTATCCAGATTATTATACGGATGCTCCTTGGTTACCTCAAAAACTCATTATTTCTATTAATGAGATCTACTTTACCCCTGCCAATGATTGTGGTTAAGGTTCCAGCCATCAATGGTTGCGAGAAGAAGCCACCAAGATGAAATAGCAACAGACAAGACAGATGCTGAATGTTTTTTCAATACAACCTCAGAAAAACAAAAAAAAAGTGTGGCCTAATCTCATTAATAGAAATAAATATATCGAACAGGAAAGTGTTGGATATAGTCTTTGTGTACAAGAAAAACGAAAAAAAATTGTGGCTTAATTGCATTAATAGAAATAAATATATCGGACAGGGCTGTTTTAGATATAGTCTTTGTGTACAAGAAATGATTGAAAGTCATAAATTGGAATTCTAGTGACGGTAAGGCTTTTAAGAGCTAGCAAGATAACAATTACAGGAAAAAATCAACAAAAGGGTTAGACAAAGAATATAAAGGTAAAAAAATGAGATAAATCTGCTGAGAAATAGCCGTATTTTAATTACTCCTTGCTTTAGTTTAAAATGCGACAATCAGTCACTTTTTCAAATCAGAGATAAACCAACTGAGAACACCGTAGCAGCTGCAGATATTAGTCACGCCCTCAGGAAGGTATCGCCATGCCTTTCTTATTTGTAGTTGTCAGTTCTTAGTCTAAACCAATATGGCCATTAAATGTGTCTTGGTAAGCAGTACTGTATGATATAAAGTAATATAGAATCAGGCAAACGTTGCTACAAAATCTTATCATGGACCACATGTGATTAAAGCTATATCTTTGGAGTTGGGCGGGGGAAAGAGCAATCTCAAAAGATACAGAACAAAAGGAACACATACAGTGTCAACTATATCTGAATAAATAAAGTGCCAGATTATCTGCATGGAAGATTCTGTTTCCTCAAAACTATTTGCACCAACAAAAGTGGCAATGGCTAATAAGTCGATCACCAAAAAAATCAGAACTCCCCAGCACCACCCAAAAGGAAAAAATTAGAATAAAATAAGACAAAAGAACACTAGAGATTTGAAATGGACAACATTATTGGCTACAGATAAAAGTTAGATCTGCTAACCCTTAGCGAGCATCATACAGACAGATAATAACACTGGCTCAGTTCTAGATTTCAAAGCTTGTGAGATTAGCGGAAGTGACTCCTTATAAAGTTCATGCGCATTATCCCCACAACCTATAGTGATCGCCAGCAGTCCTGCAAAGGCACAGGAAAGTAGTAGCTATTCTAAGCAAAAAGCAAATCGAATAAGTTACAAATCTGTACAAAAAAGATACTGCTTAGGAATGGAAAATAACCAAGGGCACGGGAAGCTAAAACAATCTCTTTGGAAGACCCCTTTTTGAAAAAAATTAAACATCGGTAAAGTAGAGTTGCCAAACTGCAAAAGTATAGCATCAGAAATAAAGTCATTTTAAAGTGTAAAAATGCAAGTTAGTTCACGTTTTAATGCAAGAGTAATATCGGTCCACAATCTAGTTGATGTGCTAACTCTCTCCCGGAAAACTGGGAGCGGCAGTTGAGATTAAGTCTTTCAACAACGCAAGATAGCGCTTCCTCTCTTACTGAACCCCTAATCACAAAACATACACAGTGACCCAAAGGAATTTTAAAGAGAACGAGCAGCAAAACATATTATTTTTTACAAAGAAGCACCTTTTGGGAAACAAATCATCCAAAAACTTATCCATTATGTTTGTTGCACCAGATAGAGAGTAATACAGCACGGATGATTTCCAATGCTACAGTCCTGCTGGAGCTAGAACTGCAAAATCCAATTCAATATGTTGAAACATGAAATGGGGATATAAAAAAGCATGACCATGCACAGTTTGTCAAACTAGTATGTCAGAACAAACCTCCAGTATTAGCAGGTGATCTCTCACCGTATAAATAAACCAAAAAAAAAATTCAAGGGATACAGAAAAGATAAGCCAACTGATCAAGAAACTTAGTTCCATTCGAATTACGGCAGCGATACGTTAAGATGTCTACATCTATGTAATTAATAAGAGCATTCCTTGACTCAATACTTCAATCTTGGCATCTTGCCGCAGCATTGCTGAGGAAACCCAAGCCACCTGCAAATCTTGAGTGTAGTGTCGGATTTCCAAAATTGTAAGGACAATTCGGCCCATTGTCCATGTTTCTGGGAATTGCTATTGAGTACTAAAATTTTCCTGGTTATACACTTTGCCTCTTTAAGTGTATTTTATATAATATTTACCCTCGATATTATGTAACTATACGATTTGCCCTCTTTACAAGCCTTTATATATTTTTATTTATTATTTTATTCTTCAATATGTGTTTCAAATAACAATTGGTTGCATAAATTTGGAAAATATTGCTATTGAAACATAATAATGGTTTCTTTGTGAACTCAAGTCACTTTTTGAGTTTTCTTTATATGGCAAGTCGTTTAATATCAAGAAGAAAGTCTTAAAATAATTTTTTTAAGCCCACCCAATTTTAATTTTTACTCATTTTTCATTAATAAAATGGAAAATCGAAACATAAAGGATGACCCTAATGCAAAATCAAGAGATAATATGAAGTAAATTGATATAATTTTTTAAATATTTTTTTAACGAAATCTACCAAGTTTTAGCATTCTATGTGTTTATGCATATATATCTCTTACACCATACATTGCGTTCACAATATTTTTTTGATGATTATTTTATTTAACGTGTCTATACATGTATACGTGCAGTGTATGCATGTATTTTACATCGTTTCGTATACGTTTACACTAATTTTAAATAAATAAAAAATATAAAAATGTAAACGAACCTCACGAGATAAATCTGTTCATTTGGAGTCCGTTTACTTTTGAAGATGAATATTAAATATAAGATAAATATCAAGTCATCGACCAATAATACTCGTACTTTGAATGAACTCCGATACGATATGTATATTTATATCATTATCATCAACTGTTTACTTAGTTGTGTTGAAGATATGACAAATAGACACATAATAAATTCGTGTGCGTAAATATTAAATTATAATTTCTTATATGTTCGCAGAAGCAACCGAATAATTTTCTAATATTTCAAAATTGGCTTTTAGTATCAATGGCAGTGGCTATAGCTCCTTCCGTCAAGTGCCCATTTCAAACAGGACTGAATAATTTATTTTGAACCTAAATCTGACAAGCAAATAATATATTAAATTTATTGAAACAATGTATTCAATAAAACACGCCTAGGGTCGTACCCCTGCTCCTCGTATTAAAACAGGTTAGGTTGTGGCCAGCTTGGGCTGGTGACATCCAGTGCAGGCCCTTTTTATTTTTGACTTTTACATATAACAACAAATTGTGCATCAACCAAGCAGATGGAGGTGAAGGTGCATTGCATCTCATCACTTCAACTCAAATTATTTTCAAAATAAGCAACTTGAATTTTCATTTGTGAGTGCTCAATAGGGGCACTCCACCCACTATTTCTCACATTTTTCTCCTTCCAACTTTCATCAAATAAATAACAAATATTCAATTCTGGCCCCCCAAGAGATAAAAGCTACAAGCCTTTGGAATGTTACAAATTGGTGAGGAATGTGGGGGCCATGCTTGACTTTGAATCCCAACAACTTAATCCCAACTGCGATCAATTATTAGGGGCCGTTTGGCCGCCGGATTCTGTAGGTTTTACAAGTTAGGCAAAGCGGTCAAAAAAACAGCTAATCAAAGAAAACCACGACACGCTACGCTCCGAATGGATGACCATCACAATATCACATCTCTTCTAACAATTTGACCCTTTGGATTCCGTTATCCTCTTCCAATCACGGAATTTACCTAAACACCCCGATTTTCTCTTAAAATGACCAGAAAGAAGGGAAAGATACAAGGGTATAAATGACATTTAATACTGCGCTCTGAATACATCCAGAATGACCAGAAACCACTATATATATCGTGTTCGTGGAAGCTCCCGACTTCATATTCGTAACAACCCATACAAAGATTCCCAGTGTGATCGAGAATCCAATAAATTTGCAGATCAGCCAGCAGTCCGGCCAAAATAATGGAAGGCTTGATTCCGTTCCTCTTCCGCGCCATGGCAAAGCAGAGGCCACAGAACGCTTACCGCTGCCTCTCCGAGAACTCTACATCGGGGCGGGGCTACCACCGCCTCCTCGGCTGTGACGCCGCGGAGGGTTCCTCCCATCGCAGGACGCGCTCCGATTTCCAGCCTCCGTCCACCGTTGATTTGGCCCAAGTCGGTTCCGATGTCTCTCCTTCGAACGCGGATGGGTTGAGGCACAGGAGTTTCTCCGTTGCCTCGCATTACCAAGTTTCCGGCAGGGCCAAAAATTACGGCTATTGAAGATACATAAGAAAAGCACCTGCGGCAAATCCCAGGAGACGGTCAGTCATTGGATTTACCAAGTTTCGCAATATGATTGGGTCAAAAGAATTTGTGTTTGTCATTTCTTTGTTCGTGTTCAGAACTACTCAAAACCAGTATAGCTGTAGGGTTCTTATTGAATTTGGGGTGTTGTTGGAATCAAGCTTGTAAGGAAATTTAATTCGAAGCAATGGAACAATTGTATATTTATAATCGTCTTGATATGTTGCATTGTATTTTTTTTTTCTTTTCTTTTTCTGAGGCATGCATTTCTCATGTACCTTTTTAGTAGTCGGAAGTTGAATCGGCAAATTTGGTGTCATTCCCAAAAGGAAGCTGGGTATTTTATTGCTATTGCAGGCCTAGTGGCCATTACAACAAGACTAAATTGTTCGTGCACAAACACATGATCCACAAATGAATTAAATAACGACTACAAAGTTTGGCAACAGCCACATTGGAACATGCTTTTTTTTTTTTTTTTAATTGAGATGTGGGAATGGAAAGGGTCATCAATATTCATGGAAGCCAGGAAAGGTTCAAGTTTGGAAGTCTGATCTTCTTCATTCTTTGGTGGTGAAGTCCTGCTGGTAAAGATCATTCTTCCTCTTCTCAACACTTCCCCCAGTTGGACGATGATAGCGTTGCCAGGGATTAAACCTATCTCTGCCTCTGTATCAGTTGCCGGCGTTGGAGCAATTTCGAGACGGCACGAGATCTGCTGACACTTTGTTGGTATTATCTGGATCGGCGACGGATCGTGGGGTAACGCATCCTGGAGCCGACGATGGTGCTCACGATCCCGGTCCAGTCGATCTTATCCGACTTCGGCTCGATACGAGGCCTTTCAGTTTCCGGTTTACCATCTCTGCTCTATTCCTTCAGGGTTGCAAAGTAATGTATCATTCAGAACTTATCATCATCTTGTTAAATTACATCGAGAAGAAAACACGCAAAAAGCAAGTTCCGATATATCTGGTTTCACGATCGAAGGGAGAACGTTGGCGCTTTGATTCCAAGCGACGATCTTCTCGACGCGACATAACGGTGACGAAACTGACTCTTCGGCCACTCATTGGGATTCGCCAAATTTATTTTGGGCCTATATTTTTCTCGGATGGCATTCATATCTCCGACTCTAAGTGAAGCCGAATGTAAATTGTGCTGGGACTCTTATTAGCCCATGTTCTCTTGTTTTGTCTCCAATTAATAAAGCTGGTTCAGAAATAAAATTAGATGACTTCCAATTCATACTTTTGATTCCAAAAGAACCAACCAGAAATTCCTTACAATGTATAGACCTACATAATAAGATTTTACTGGTCATTATTGTTGACAATTCAATATAAAACACGCAACGGCATTTAGACTGCTCTTATACCTTATTAGCGCCAATGCCAAAAAGAGTTCCAAGTCGACTACGTACCCAAATTATAAGCTTAATGAGTTCGTTCTTATACACTTAAAATTTTCATTTCAAAAACAATCCCGTCCATTCAAATGTCGCCCAATTGTCCCACTGATGAACACGTCAAACTCTAGGCCATCGAACCCACATGATCACATCTACTCAGTCTCATCTAGCTACTTGATCTTGTGGCCTTGAATCTTGAACACCATTTGACCATGAGTTGTTCAAGATTGGCATCCATCCGAGTCCCAACACCACCCCACACCAGCATGTGGCTCAAATCCCCAAGGGATGACCCTGTCACCTCATACACCGGATTGAACCCTAGTCTCTTGTAAAACCTCACAAGCTGCAAGATCATATCAACATTGTAAATACAATATTGCCCAAGATGTTAGCATGCAAGACAAATAAGACTATTACGGTGCAATTCAACAGTCCATCTATCTCCACATAACATGTTTGACAATGGCTATGTTTGGATCCAATTTCCACACATTTAAATCATCTATTCCAAACATAACATACATTAAAATATCATTTTTTTTAATCTCTTTCTCTTTCCTTTTTTACACTATTCTGAGGTTTCCATGCCAAATTTTCATCCTGTGAATCATGCTATGAAAATTTCCCTCAAAATCAGGCCATGTTTTTCCTGCTGTATCTTTGGGCTCATTCTATCCTATCCTAGCAATATTATTAAATATCATACCAATAATTTTTCTGTACACTAAAATAATATATTTTATTCCACGTCATTCTTAACAAAATATTACCTGTCCCATCAAATACCGATCTATTATTTTCCCACAAAACTCGTCCAAATAACTTTTTACTATTTACCCTCAAATATTAAATATCATCGTTAAGATGACATCCAACCGAATGGTTAGTTCCATCATATAACTTTGCCACTTAAATAAGTGAAATCCTGGGAAGCCTGCCCGGAAAAGCTAATTTCTCCCAAACAGCCCTTGATAATTAACAAAACCTTGGTTATGAATCAACAAAAATGGTTATTAGGTCTGACAGAATTATCTGCACCATTAGCCTCAGGAAGCATTTCCTCGCGTAAAAGCTCGTCGAGAGGCACAAAATTCCAAGACGACAGAAGATTTTGCAACACAGTACCTTGGAATGGTAAAGATCAGTGTCGTTGATAGCAAGCAGCTCAGCTTTCCTGCATCCACACTCGTGCCCATGCCTGATTGCAACTGCCCCAACAAACAAACCAATCCCAAATATCGATTTCTCCATCCCAATCGTCTCTCTCCGCAGCCTCATTGAGTCCAAGTGCAGAATTTTGCCTCCGAACCAAATCCTTATCACCCCCTCGGCCTTGCCCAGCTCCGTTTGGGTTTCCAAGCTTTTGGCTGTGATTCTGAAGAAGGGCCCCAGTGTTTGGAGATTCAGGTCCAGATTTTGTGCCCTAGACGCGTCCATGATGTCAGACATTGTGGGTAAATCGCTTTCAGGGCTGCTTGTTCTTTCATGTGGGGGTTTTCGGGTTAGGTTTATGTTCTGATTGGATTTGGAATGGGTGGTTTTTGGTGAGACTGGTTTGGGAGATAAACTGCATCCTTTGCTGGGAAGTGATGTGGTGTTGAATTTTGCGGACGGTTTGTGAGGAGGAAAGGAGGATAACGGATGATCCTTCACAGCCTTAGTTAGCTCCATGGATTCTTACACTGCTGAGAGCATCGAAGGTTTACGAGATGCTCGGCTATGGCGAACGTGGCCAAAAATCAACCTTACATGGTATAATTCAAATCAACACATCCTCAAGTTTTATGTCCCAAGGTAAAATATAAGTTACATATATAACTGAAAAAGATTGAACGCAGCGCCAGCGTTTGTAGTCCAACGGTTAGGATAATTGCCTTCCAAGCAATAGACCCGGGTTCGACTCCCGGCAAACGCAAATTAATGGTAATTTTCATCACTATGGGCCTTTTCTTTAATAAAAAAAAATTGAGATAAAATTTATCAATTTTTGCTCTAATTCTCATGATTTAGTTTCCCAAGGGCAACTTTGTACTTTGACATGGGAAGTCAAAGTTGTTACATTTTCTTATTTCGTTCTCTGTACTTCCTTTTTTTCTTTTTTCTAATTCACATTAAAATATTACCTCATATATATTTTACGGAAATGACGAACGGGTTGTAAAATCGGGTTGTAAATTTTTGAAAAAATTGAAAAATTTATCTTCTAGGATAATGAAAAATTATATATTCTACGTATCGACATAATAGAGTCCAACAAATACTTAAGTATTTTAACTAATACATATAAATTTGGTGAAAACAACCACAAAATAAATAAATAAATAAAATGTCGTGGCCAAAATATGAAATTTTATGTCAAGTAATTAAATCCTTGTCATTAATGATATTTTATAATATTTATTTTTCATATAAAAAGTCTTTCACTAGTTGGAGATATCGAAGATTAAGCTTATAGGAGCTCCATGTTCCTCGTTTGAAGAGATTGTCATGGTAAAAACTTGAACACGTGCATTGCAACAACACGAATAATAAAGTTGTGTTGATAGAATATTTTGATTGATTTGGTGAGAAAATACTTGGATGATTTGAAATCAAATTCGAGGGATTTGTCAAGCAAATTTGCGTACGTATTTTAGATGTTGTTAAAGACTCGAGTGAGCCTTTCTAATGAATTAATTGTGCTTTACTAGGTTTATTTTGCCCATTATCTGACATACTCTATCATATTTTGAGTTGGTTACTTTTGTTATTAAGTGAACGATATATTTACATCAATTCAAAATTTAAAATTGAAAATAGTGTTTTAATTTAAATTCAAAATAAATGGTGACTTGTTCAAGTGCACTAACGAGTCAGGTTCAATGGGGTTTGACTTACATGGTGTTTGAACAATTGTCTTTGACTTAGTAAAACTCATTTTCTAGACAAGGACTTGCAGGCATAAAAAGGATTAATCCAAATTGCATTACCAAATTTTGTACCCGACTCGTTCACCTTTTTGCCTTTTTCTTGATTAGTATCGCAACATCCAATTAAAAATTACACTATGAATTCATCACATACTAGTTAGTCTTTGCTTGTGGTCTTACAATGTATAATTAAAACTCATAAAGAGTAAAACAATAACTCAACAATAGGAATTGCAGCAGTAGTAAAAACAACAATAAAAATAAATTATTACTGATCTAAACAATGAAAATTTTGGGTCCATGGGAAAACCTTCTTAGACTTTCAAATAAGACGTGTATATACATATTTAAACAATTGCAATCATATTGTCACATTTGCGTGTGTGTATGTATATATGTTATATCTCCACGCTATTATTATATTTATAGGAGTAACGTGCATGGAAAACATACACACGTGTGCATGCAATACGAATTGACACAATCAGAATACCTAACGAATCCCATGATCTGCACCAGACTTGGTGCCATGGTTTTAATTTAATGTTTGGTTGTCTATAATAAAGATAGCCAGTCAAGGGCTACGATTAGATAATGTTGTATTTATGCCTCAAATTCCAAGGAACTAACGTGAACATTTCCCCCAAAAAACAAATGGAAAAGAGAAAAACATAAGGTTTAAATTTTTCCTGATGAGTTATCTGAATTGGGTGGTTACATCCCAGCCAAATCGAGGTATTCTTCTATAAAATTTATTCATGTTCTGGCCAATCCAGGCAAGCAATATGCCACATGTTTAATAATTTAATCCAAATACATTCATAAGGTTTGATCAAGCATATTTTTGATGGTTCCAAGAACATGATAATATTTTAAGTGTTCTTGATCGTTGCATAATAAATGATCTTGACTTCAAACCCCAATTCCTAACCCCCACCCCCCTTTTGTCTAAGATTCTTGTACACTAAGTACGGACTAGCCCTTATACACTAAGTACTGACTATTGGCTAACAAGTCCTGGGTTGAAATACAACAAAGTGAGCTACGTCCTCATACAGTGGGCTCTTGGAGTTCAGTTAAATGGGCTTTTCCAATTGGGTTGCAGCAGGCAGCCTAGCCCAAAGTATTCCAACCTTTCTGTTTTCCTGTCTCGTGTTTCTATATTCTTATGCCCAGCCCAACCCTTCACTTCTGTTGTAATTACTTCCAGAATGGCTATATTTGTTCCCCAATAAATAATTACTCACCTTCACTCAAAAATATTAGAAACTAAATATTTCACAAAATAAATTTTATTTAAAATTAAAATTAAATATTTTTCTCTATAGTCTTTTATAACTACTTAATAATTTTCAATTATTATACCTATTTACAATCAAATCAATACTTATTTCTATAATTTTTTTATTTATATTTATTTTTTATTTTATAAATCTATATATTATTACATTATCTAATTATACATATATATATATATATATATATAATTTTTTACTCGTGCAAATCTTACACACCAAACATAAACCATCCTTTCATTTAAATCACCGGACTGTTCCTATCCATACAAATAAGGAACCAGACGTAGTCAATGTGTTCTGACGTGTCCTGCTCCAAATACACACACATATTAGTAAAATTGCCGGTATGTAAATTTATTTAGTAAAATAATTCTATTTTAAATCAAAAGGTATAATTTTTAAAATTTGAGTATAAGAATATCACAAATAATAAATAAAGAATAAAAAATTTTGAAAATAGAGAAAATTTGAGAGAGAGAATATTTATAGATATAAGAAGTTAAAAAGAAAAGGATAAAAAATTGTACATAAATTAAAAAAAAGTTAAAAATAAGAATAATTGTGTAATTTTAAATAATACAATAAAAAATTCTTAATTCAATAATAATATAGTAAAGATATAATATTGAAAAAATAATGATTTATTAATAGTTGTATTTGAGTGTGCCTTATCACTTTTTTTAAGGATAACATTGTAAATATATTAATTATAGATAAGAACATAATTTACAGTGTCAAACTTCATTGCCACCAAATATTAGGGCATGGATGGTGTGCTTAAATGGAATAATATCGAAATGAAATAAATATTATACAAATTATCTCATAGTTAGTATGAATAATGAATGGAAAAGAATGGAATTGTTGTTTATAATTTTATTTTCATAATTAGCTAATAGAATTGAATATATAAATATTACAAACTTATTTATAATAACAAATTATCTTTAAATGAATGATTCTCATAGAATTGTGTATTAAAAACTCAATTGATTCTTATAAATACTTAAATTGATTGAAAAAATAAAATCCATCAATTAAAAAATACTTCAACACAAAAAATTATTTTTTTGTCTATCCAAAAGCATCATTATTTTTCTTATGAAAGTTGAATTTGTTTCATTGTTACATAGAAAGAGAATAAATTAAAAAAGTTCATATCATTTAAAAAGAAGATGCAAATAAAAGAAAACTTCAAAGAAAATGATAATTATGGTAAATACAATTCTTTGCATTGGCATAGACTTTTATAAAAATAAATGTGTACTTTATTATATAAATGCTTTTTTATATTATTTAAAAAATAAAAGATAAATAATAAAATTTAAAATAGAAAAAAGTAGAATAAATAAAAATTGAATTATGATATCTATGCGTATAAATCAAATAAAAATAATTTTTATACAAATACAATGTATTATAGAATGATAATTTCATTAAATAAAAATATAAATTTATTCTTAATAATTTAGTAATACCTAAACTTATATGCTGAAAAAGAATGGCGATTTTCATGGTCTTTTTAATATAAAAATTTAACAAATTATATAATTTGAAATGGGATTGGAAATACTAATTCAATTATCAAATCATTATTGCATATCAGTTATACTTTTAATAATATATTATAAATATATATGTAGCACAATTAAAATCTATATTATTTAAAAACCACTTCAAAAATTTAAGCACATAAAAATAATAATATTATCATAAAAATTAATTTTATTTTTTCAATAATAATTAAATTCTTTCTTTTCTTCTCCCACAAATTAAAGAGATAAGTTTTTTGAAGGAAAGTCTTATGCGATTCCAATTTCCAATATTGAAACTTTATCCTTCTCAGGCATCCGAACAGATGCTTCGGCCCTTTTGGCGCCATCACCGAAACTATTTCCCTTCTTTTCCGCCATAAATCCTTTCGCCCTTCAACTTACAGAAATGCTCTGCCGAAGAAGGTAAGATATTCAGTCTGGCAGTTTCCAAAAGTGACTTCAAAAGTCTTGTGTTAATTTATCAATTGGCACAATATCAGTCTGGGAGTTCAAAAGTCACTTCACGTGGTATTAAATTTTTGAAGTGCTGATTTTGATACGTTCTTAGCTGGGTGATTCGTTTTCCTGCTTCATTTACTTGCTGCTGTTGCTGTTTTAAATTTTTAACTGTTCTTTTTGACTATTATTATGATTGGTATCATTTATTTATTTATTTATTTTTTGATCTACTCAGGATTATTACTGCATCGGGGGAATAATGAAAGCTAAAGAAATTAATTGTATATTAAATCGGAACATGGGTTTGTGTTTGTCGCCAGTTTTTGTAGGTAGAATTATCGACCAAGTTGCAGATTAGTTTGATGTAAGTCTATTTTCTAGGTAAAATTTTCTTTATTTTCAGGTACTATTTTGGAAATTATAGGTCAATGATTTTGGTACTCATTTAAATTATGAGTCTGTGCTACTTGGAGTTATTTTACTTTATTAATTAATTTTTTATTCTTGAGGAAACTTGCCTGTTAAATATATATATTTTATTGAATCCAAGTTGATATGTTGAATTGTTGACAGTGAACCAAATTAAAAAATGAAAAAGGACGGAAAAAATGATTTATTTCTTAGAGTCAATAAGCAAGAAGACAGATAGGGGCATTCCGAACTCAGGACCTCTAGCACCCAAAGCGAGAATCATACCACTGGACCAAATACCGAGTTGTTCATGCTTCATCTGTATTCTTAATGCTGATTAGAAAGTGTCTTGGTGCCTTACGCAACCTTTGTTGCCTATAATGGCAAGTTAAGGGGTGACACTAAGTTAGAATCTTGTTCGTTTGACTATTGGCACAGCCATGAAAGTTCAGCAGGCAACGAGTAGCTTACTTGCTCTTACAAAATAACAATCAATTGGTGAATTCTTCAACGTTTGTAGATTGTTAAAGCTCTTAATCAACCTCTTTGACAAGGAGTGATGCATGCCGTAAATTACATTTGTCCTTGAGTTCATTTGTTCTGTATTCAGTATAATTCAGTGGATGTCATGTTCTTTTAACTTCAACATTTAGATGCCCAGATTTTGAGTAGCTTATAGAAAATGGCATATCAATTCATTTTCTGTAAACGCCTGTTTACTTCTTTCACTATGGCCCTATGAGATGCACTAAAGTTTATCAAACTCTTTGGCAAATCTCTAACATCTCACATTTCCTAATTATTGGGGATTGAATATAGTTACTTTTTCCCCATAGCTTGGTTTCTTTGATGTACTATGAAATAGTTTCTAATTCTTATTCAAATTGGTTTCTGTTTGAACAAATAGATATCTAGGAAACTTTTTTTTGTGTGGTTTAGACTATATCACTTTAATGTTGAGTATAAATAACGTAACCCTATAGAGCTACTAATGAATTAAAACTTACACGGCTGCTATGTTGACTTCCTTCTCATTTGGTATCTTGGTTGACAGTGCCTTCTACCTGTAGCCAGCTCTTTTCTTGTTTGACCTGGCTCTAGTAAGGATCATGTAATCGAACTCCAGACAAGTTAACATACTATGATAGGATAAAAAACTAATTAAAAAAATCTTTCTGTTTGAATTGGGGCATTCCGAGAATCGAACTCGGGACCTCTCGCACCCAAAGCGAGAATCATACCACTAGACCAAATGCCCTGTTTTACTACTGAAGTTCTGATTTCTTAACAATGACTGGTGTTTGGCATCGTGCTTCTCTCCTGAGTATCTTTTTCCTTAGCAGGTAACTGGTCTTTAGATGGTTGTTGGACACTAATTATGAATTATTTCAAAGTTGGGGAACGTTGAATAGTGTTTTGTTTGTGAAGAAGTTTTACCTGATTTGTTTTCTTGGTCAAGTAGATGCTTGCAGCAAAGCAATCAATTGCCAATTCTTAAAATCATATTTAAGAATGGATCAAATCGTGTAATCAGATGAACAAAAACATCCTAAACATAGCTGATATTCTTTGAAAATTATCTGGCTTTCTTATGCAAGAAGTTAGTGATTTCTTTGTCGGAATGAATGCTTGTTCTTCCAAAAATTATCTTAACGAGTATTTAAACTTGATACAAGTTTGGCATGATGGTGATTGACTTTTATAATGTCCCATCATCCTTGCTCCCCTCTAGAAAAATAGCAGAAAGAATCTGTGTGATCATCATCTCATTATTTGACTGGGGCATTCCAGGGATCAGACTAAGGACCTCTTGCCCCCAAAGCGGAATCATGCCACTAAACCAAATGGCCTGTTACTGATGAGGCTTTGTGTTATACTTTTATATGATTTCTGTAGTATTATTATTACTCATCCAACTGAATTTATCTAGCGTCTCGTTAAATTACTGCCCTTTTCATTTTCTATTATCTTAAGGGCTATGAATGATGCTATTAGAACTTGGCTGACTAGGTTTCTGTCTATCAAAGACTAATTTCACTGATGCATTGAACATCAGAAATAACTAAATGGATTGCTTAGCAGATTTTGGAGTAAAGAAACCATATCGTGAAGAATGTAGTATCTTGTAATCTAAGTTTGTTTCTTCTATACTTATGTTGACCCGTTGCCAAACTGTTGTTTCTTGGCTGGTCTCACTACAGTGATCTTCTGATGAGATTACATTCTTCGTGATCTTTTCCTTTAATTGTTTCTAAGATCTTCCAAAAAAACTTTTTGTGGGCAAAAAGTCTTATTTGACTAAATCACTCATTTCTGTTTGACTGTTAGAGTGCACCAATAAGATTCTGAATTTCTCATTCTTTAATCCATATTGTCAGCCGGAGATGGAATCTCTCCTGGATAGATGCCTCTGCCTGAGATTCATTGTGCAAGTTGACCTTGGAGTTGTTGACTTGGCCAGAAATGGATTTTAAGTTGAGATTCACAACAAATCTTCTTTTGTTCTTGAGGCCAAAGATCAATAGATAATCTGCAAAATGTTGTCATACAATTGATGTTCTGTGCTTTAGTTTTGATTTGTTCTTTCGTGGGAACCTTACTACTCGCTTCTTGTCCTAATGTAACTAGTGAAATATTCCGCCTTGCTTGGCCTTAAGGGCATTCTATTGGATTACGGAGACTGTATGGCACTTCCAACACTGCTCTCTTGATCATGACTTTCATATTTACCTACTAAATAAAACGGTTTTGTCAAATTCTCAGATAAGCAAAAATTGCACACCTTATTTTAGGCTCGATTAACAATTAAAAAAAATATGTATAACACAATGAATAAGAAGAGATGGACAAACTTGAAATGAAGATGGTTCGCATGTAAATATGATCATTATAATCAAGGGGGGACAATTTTCCTGCCTAAAAAATGAGTTGGATGTATTCTATTTAATTATTTCTTTGCTTTCCACTTGGCTTAATATGATATCTATGACCCCAATTTACGGTTGTGAATCAATTGGGTTTCTCTTTGCTCAATATCAATTGTTAGAAAAATAATATTTTAACTTAAAGATACCGAACCCTCTTGCATTCCCAAAAGTAAATTCAAGCCCCTCAAACTAAAAGCAATTTCACATCAGTTGCATCACCAACAAAAAGGGGAAAAAGGATGATAACAATAATATTCGGTGGATTACGATATTTCAACCTCTGATTGGAGATTATTGGGAGTGGGGAATTGCTTCAAGTTCGGGAAATGGTGATTGAACCAATGGCTATCTCGTTCACCCTCGTTTCTCTGCACCCCACGATTCTTCTTTTCCTGTCTTTTCAATCTTTCCTTTGAATCTCCCTGCTTTAAGCGATCCCATGCAAAATTTTCCTTTAACGCAATAGGTTAGAGAAGAGAAGGTGGAAAAGGTGAAAGCTTAAAAGAAGAAGAGGGAAAAGAGAAGAAAGGGAAGTTGCACGTTCCACAAGTGTTCCATTCTTCTCTTTGATCAAGAAAACAGAAGAAGATAGATATGGCATTTGCAGGTACGACCCAGAAATGCACTGCATGCAACGACACCGTTTATCTGGTGGATCGCCTGACTGCCAATAGCCGGATTTATCACAAGTCGTGCTTCCGTTGCCACCACTGCAACGGCACTCTTAAGGTTCTTCTCAACTAACATGTTTTTCAGTCAACCCATTGTTGTTTTTGGTTTCCAATGTGTGATTCTGATTTGTATGTGCTAATCCTCTTTATTTTTTTTCGTTTGTTAGCTGAGTAACTTCAACTCCTTTGAGGGGGTTCTCTACTGCAGGCCTCACTTTGATCAGCTCTTCAAGAGGACTGGCAGCCTGGATAAAAGCTTTGAAGGTTCTCAATTAAACTTTACTGTTTCTGTTTTTTCATCTTTGTTCATTTTTGGCTAAAATTCTTCCAGGAACACCAAAAGTCATCAAACCTGAGAGAATCATGGAAATTGAGGTAAACCCCCATAGAACAGTCACAAAGAACATTTCTATTAGTCAAATTCATAGTTGTAGCTCTGAAGCAACAGTTGTATATATCTTTGTACATTTGATTGTGCATTTGTTAACTTGAATACTATATGTATACTGAGCAGAATGCAAGCAAGGTTTCTAGCCTGTTTGCAGGTACAAAGGACAAATGTGTGGGTTGTAGTAAGACTGTTTATCCAATTGAGAAGGTAAACCAACATTCCTAGCATTTATTGTCTGATATAACAAGAAATAGTGACATCCCCCCATTATTTGAGAACCCTTTTACTTTACAAGTTGCATTCCAGGTTGAAACTTTGAAATTCTACATCGTTCGCTTAAATGATTTGTGTAACAATGTGTGCAAAGGTTACGGTGAATGGAACCTTGTACCACAAGAGCTGCTTCAAGTGCAGTTACGGAGGTTGCACCATAACTCCGTCAAACTATATCGCGCACGAGGGGACGCTATACTGCAAGCACCACCATATCCAACTGGTGAAGGCTAAAGGCAATTACAGCCAGCTTGAATCAGAACCAGAGACTGGTCAGATTGCTGCGGAGTCATGAAGGCGTTTCCACCACCTCTGTCATTTTTCCTGCTATATTTTGATGTTTTCATGTGTTCCAGAAGTTTGTTTTTTTTGGTGACTCTTGTTGCAGAATTTGGAGGTGATTCCTACATTCCATGAGCCTGGATTTGCAGGTTTTTGATGCATTTGATTTGTTGTGAGATTCTTATAATCTGTACCTGCCATTTGTAATACGTAACTGGGGAGATATATTTCTTGTGTTGGTTGAAATGTTGAGCTCACTAGTTCTATTCATCTTTCACTTGTAGATATGCCAGTGTGTGTGTGTGTGTTCTATGAAATGCTTTAAACCATATTTCTGAAATCTTGTTATTTTACAACAATTTCCTCACTTCATAAAAATTACAAGCAGACCTTTTATTAGATTTTGCAGACCCACAAAATGGTTGGATGGAAAATTAATTTTACCCCTCTGGAAAGCACGTTAGGCGTGCATAGGTAATTATACCATGAAATGAATTGTATCCCCCCCCCCCCTCTCTCTTGGTGTAGCCTTTGTTTAAGGGAGCATATAGTTCTCAACTAGGTGTGAGATCGAGTCGAGCTCGAGCTCGAGTAGTGGTATACTCGAGCTTGACTCGACAACGTAATGGTGAAGCTTGAGACTGAATCGAGCTTTCGAACTTGAGTACTTGAAGTTAATTAATCAAAAATATATTAGTAAAATAACAAATGTCTAAAATACCACATGATGAAGACTTATTTTCAAAATTGTCATCAAAGCGAGTTACTCGAAACTCGTCGAGTCGACACAAAGTCAACTTGAACTCGACTCGATAAGCGAGTTACTCGAAACTCGTCGAGTTGACACAGAGTCAACTCAAACTCGACTCGATAAGTCACTCGAGTAGCTCGAGCTCGACTCGAGCTCCAGAATACTCGAAATCGAATCGAATTTTAAGTCGAGCTACTCAAGTCAACGAGTATATTCGTATCCTCAACAAATGCCTGAGACACCTCAATAACCCAAAATGATTACAACCTAGGAAGAGTAGCTGGCAAACACGTGACAATGGCTGGCACTTTAGCGCATTTCTGGCTGGATTCTAATAAACTACATGTCCGCAGTCTGCACAGAATATTGGTGCTTAATTGGTTGTTTTTTGAAAAATGTGACACGTTTTACCACGTAAAACATAAGGTACGTTTGCACCAAACTTATATAGGCCATGTTTGGAAACTAATTTTCAACTTAAGATCATCGTCTTAATTTTCACAATACAAAACATATAATTCAACAAAATATCCATCTAAATTTAAAAATTTTCACTTTTATATATATAATTAACTAATTATTTTTCAATTATTATACTTATTAACAATCAAATCAATATTTATACATACATATATATATATATATCAGACATATACTCAAAACTTTTTTTATTTACACTTTCAAAATTATAATCATTATCCTTATATACTATCATATCATTTAATTATTATTATATATTTTTATACATATATCCAAACAAATCTTACCATTCGACTCGTCAAAACATTACTTTCAAAATCTCAACATAACTCCTGTTAAACATTATTTTTAACAAAAATCCTTTTCGCAAACATAGCCATCATCTCTGGACCGTATTTTTATTTAATGACTTTCATATATCCCCAAGATAAAACATCGGCCACATTTGCATTACTTACTTGATATATGGCATACCCTTTTGCAACGATCAATTATATTTTATTTTTTGCTTGGTGCATTACCCACTTAGAGTGCTTACATGATTCCCTTGATTTCGTCCCCACTTTTCGTGCCAGTGTTTTTCAGGTCGTGTCATAAATACTAGCAGACGACGCTTATTGGGATTATCCGTAGACAACTTCAAGTTAAAGCGCTTCGTTTGGTCGGACGATCACATCAATGTAACATCTCTTGTGCGTGGGACAGGTTAAACTTTATATCATCCTTGTTCCAAGCACCCAACCAAGTGGGGCCATTGGTGACAATGCAGCCATTGCACCAGTGGAACTGCACGTAAGGCATGATACAAATGCATACAGTGCTTAATTGCCTGACACTTTGAACACGTAACCATGACATGCTCTTGTTCAAGCAATTAACCAGCTAGTATTTATACCTTGTTGGGTGGGCGCAGCACCGGGGCAACGTTTGTTTTTATTTTTGCCCACAAAAATATGCACTGGAATTATTATCCTTCTTTTAATTTTCTCTTTATTTCTATCTTATTTTTTACACGATTATTAAAAAAAAATAAAAAATTAAACCCACGCCAAAAATAGCGTTTTGTTTTGTAAGACACAGTTGAAGACATTTGAGATCCACAACCCACATGCATACTAGTGCTGTATCTAAAATGAAATATTCCTATATTTTATGCTAGCCACTCAGATCCAAGTACACTATAAAGCTGGATCAAAGAATGGATAGAACTGATCAAAAGTGGTCAAAGCATGTTTTTCAGAATTTTTTTGATAAAACTTTAAAAGAACAAAAATTGGAATTTTTAAAAAATAAAAATAATATTTTTTTAATATTTTATCATAACTTCAGTTTTACCACCTAACCAATTTATTAGTATATATAATGTTCACTATATATTTTTTATTATGACTTTTATTTATTTAATTAATTTATCTATATATTTTTCTAATTTAGTTATTGAAAATTTAAATATTACATCTTAAAATTAAAACTTTCAACCTAATTGTGTTTTTATTTTTCAAAATTAATTTTTCAATATTTAGATTTTGCTTTGAATTTAATTTAGCTTATTTTATATTTTTGTAATGTTTTTGTTCTTGTTGAAGTATTAAATATCTAATGTTAATCTGAAATTTATCATTTGACATTTTATGAGGTCTACTCTCAATTAATAGACCCTAAAGTTCTTTCTCAGCAAACTCAACTGAACTATAATTGGAAAGTTAGGATTTTTGAAAAGAAAATTGGAACAAGGATTAACATTGCTCTAAAGAAAAGATGTTCAAAGAAAGACTAAATTTTTTTCATCCCATCACATGACAAAACTCCACAGACTGCCGACTATTACCAACATGAATAAGGAAACCACAACCAACAAACCCAACCAAACACGAAATCATTTTTCTTTCTTCTTTGAACATCGGCAGCCATGAAAGACAACTTTGAACGGAAGACAGCCCAAAACTCAAACAAGAGGAAGGCAAACTCATATGCTTATAAAAATGGCAAACAAACAACAAATCCGCAGACAATCTACACAACAATTCAAAGCAGATAAATTCAAATCTCTAATTGAAAGGAGATAATTCTTTACCGTTCCAAGACGAATCCATATTATTTTTGAAGGAAATACAAAGATGTAGAAGATACGACAAGAGATGTGGAATCAAGAAAGACGCTTAATTTCCATCTCCACAGTTTATCTAGACTCAGCATCAGAAGCATGCATCCAAGAGGCAGCAGCAACACAGAGCAGCCAAACTGCAAAAGCCAAAGACCTCAATTGTCAAAAAGAAAGGAATGAGGCACAGCCAAATACATCAACCAGTAAGTTTACACAGTATAAATATGCTTTCAGGGGCATCTTAGGGGATTCAGTTTAAAAGAAAAGGTTCCTCGGAAGTGAAATCCGCTCGTTGACTCACGTCAACAAATCAAAAACCGCAAATAAAGCCTCCCATTTTCCAGATCTGATTCCCAGGCAAACCATTCCAACAATCAAATCAACGCATAGAGACAGTACAAACATGCACGCAGTCAGAAATGATGAAAAGCGCAAACAGAACTCGAAATTCTAGCGATTCGTGGAGTGGGCGTACCATCCTTCCATGAAACCGACACCGCCGCTGGACTGCTGTTGCTGGGGAGGTGGCTGACCGTACTGGGGAGCGTACTGCGGCGGGTATCCCTGGGGCGGGTAGCCCTGGGGGTATCCTTGCGGCGGGTAACCCGGCGGAGGGTACGCTTCCTTGGGGTACCCCTCGGGCGGATATCCTGTACATCACAATCCACAAACAAAAAGATCAGACGCCAAATCCATGCGCTCGCATCGAATCGGAGTAATTAGGATTCAAAATTGACTTCATAAAACTTGCCTTGAGGGGGAGGCACACCGACGGGGGGTTGACTCTGATTGTAATAACTCATGATCTCTCAGAAATCTCGTCTCTTAAACGGCGAAAAAGGAAGAACAACGGCCGATTTCCCGAGAAATGGCAAGCAAACCAATTAACGTTTTGTAGGATTGGGGGTTTACAACGGCGAGAGCAAAGAAGGATGATGAATTGTTTAATTTATTTAAATCATGGTGGTGCGCGCGTGAGTCGTGCGTGTAATCACGCGCCTTTATTGAGCCGCAGGAAGTTGCCATTTGCAAGTCCATTTTACAATTTTTTTTTCCAACTTGAGGCTGGGAATGATTAAGGCTGTGTTTGTTTTTATTTTTTCGCTTAAAACAATATATTGTAATTATTATATTTTTAAATTTTTATCTCTATTTCTCTTTTATTTTTATACATTTTTCATAAAAAAATATATTCAAAAACATATATTTAAAAGTCAAAACAAACATAACTAAGTGATTGTGAAGTTGGGATGGCTGCTTAAACTTAATTTATTAACATTCTTACTACTATTAAAATTTCGAAATTTATGTAAATGCTAATTTTATAATTAGCATATTTTAAATAATATTAAAAATTATAAAAAATTTTAAATAAAGAAACAAAAAGTCCAAAAAAATTAAAATAGAGAAAAATTTGAGAAAAAATACAAATGAAAACAATAAGATAAAAGACAAGGAAAAAAATGATGATAAAAATAAAAGAATATGAATAAAACTAATTATGTAATTTTTTATCGTGTAATCTAAAAATCTTATTTATGAACAATATAGCATAATTACATGTTAAAAGTATAAAAAAATAACAAAATAAAGAAAGCTAAAATAATTTGAAAAGAGTGAAATTTGATAGTAAAATATAAATAAAAGTACTAGAGAAGATAAAAAAAATATATATAGAAAAAGATGAAACAAATAAAAGATTTTTAAGTAAAAGGTATTTGTGTACTTTTAAATTGAACAGTTAAAAAGATTTATTGAAATAATAATATAGTATTAATAAATAAAGTTTGCATGAAGAGCCAATAGTTTTTTTAATATTTTTCCCAGGATCATGGGAATTTTTCAAGAAAACACAGGCCATGTTTGTATATGTATTTTTTAATGTTTTTCTCATCAAAATTCACACTCATATACTGCTTAATAATTATTATTATTTTTATCTCTTTCGCTCTATTGTGTTATTTTATTTCATTAGCTCTTTAGTTTTACACTATTATCGCTGAAATTCTTAGTCAATTTTTTTTCTAGGTTTTGCACGTTGCTTGACATGCGGAACCAAATTTATTTCGGTCAAGCTGTCAATTATTGCACTAATCCATTTTTTGGCACTGTTGGAGGATTAGACAATGTAATTTCATCTCATTGGAATACTTTCAAACATGTTGCCTGATAAAATATTTTTTAATTTTTATGGTTATGCTTGAAACGCAACATTTAACTTTTAAAACCTCAAACTATCAAATATGATATTTAATAATATTTTTATTTAAATTTAAATTTATTTTTTCTTCTCTTATATATATAAATAGTTAATTATTTTTAAATTATTATAACTATTTACAATTAAATAAATACATCTATTTATATATATATATATATATATCACATATATACTAATCTTTATTTTTATTTTTATTTATACTTTAAAATATAATCATTATTCTTATAAACTATTACATCATTCGATCATTATTATATATTTTAAACATATACTTAAATAAATTATACTATTCATTTCATTAAAATATTTATTTTAAATATACTATTCATCTCAACACATCTCTTACCCAAACATCATATCCAACAAAAATCTCTCTCCGAAACATAGCCTATCTATTTTGCTTCCGCACTAAGTTTTGCACAAATTTGCCGCTCCCCATAATTTCCTTCCAAACAAAGCCTTTCATTCGAATTCAAAATGAGGAAAATAAAACTGTATCCAAGAAAACAAATAATAAACGAAATACGAGCAGCCCACGTGTAACATAAACGCTTTGTCTTTAAATTTTGACCATGTTTTTAAATATTTTTATATCTAAAATTTTATAAAAATAACAAAGAAAAAAAAAATTTAAAATATAATGATTGAATATGTTATTTTATTGTCTAAAAAGGTCCATTCAAAAATGTATGATATCACAATTTTATCACTTAGTGTATTTACACCAATTACACTATCTACAAGACCATCTAAAATTGTAAAACAAACACAATTATACTTTTTAGTACAAGATTTTAACACAGATTAAGAATTATATAAAAGTAAAAGATAGAAAAAAAATTTAAAATAATATAATGAATACAACATGTTTTAAAAGAATAACAGTAGAAAATAAAAAAAATAATCAGTGTAGGATTTGGAGTGCCTGTCTGCTGTGCTGGCAACCGCCTCCACCGCCGCTACGACCGGCCGGCCGGCCGGCCAGTCGCAGACTAAGAATTCGAAGCAGCTGCAGTGTTAGAGGATAACTTGTCCAAGTCAAACAAAGACAATTGTTTTCTAGGCAACTATATTTACTTGCAGTAAACAAACCTCAAGTCCATACTGTATATGCACTCATTTGTTACAATTACCAACGAAATACGACTTGGGTTCAAATATCACATCCGACAGAGTCAATTCTCCAGTCAAAGAAAATTATTGTGCTCCTTTTTTTATTGCCTAAATTGTAATTAAAGAAATGGGTTCTTAACGCCTGGGTAAGGCTATGATTGGACGCCATTTTCAACTCGCAACATTACTTCAAATTTTATATAAGCAACAACTTACCCTGTAAAATTTTTATTGAAATTTAAATTCAAATTTTTTTTTCTTATAAATATAAATAATTAATTATTTTTAATTTATATATTTATTTATAATTAAATTAATACTATACATACATTCATATTTATATATATTTTTATTCTATAAACTAATGACTATCTCAATATACTATCACATCATTCAATTATTATTATATATTTTATATATTTATAAAAAATAAATTTAAATAAATAATATTATTTATCTCAACAAATTTTCTTTCTAATATAAGATTCATTCCAACTCAGAGTCACCCATACATCATCCATCATTCATCAAACTCCGATTTTGACGGCTTTTAAATTTTAATGGTAGTTTGAATTTTTGAATACGAGACAATGTTATCTTTGGTACAAGGCATTGATTTGTGGTTCGGTCCCACTGATGTTCCTTAGAAATTTGGTTCTTATATGAAAATTATTTATAGATTGGAGGAGAGACTTTTATTTATTTATTTTGGGAAGTGGGGTTTAATTTGGTGAACGTAGACTTCCATATTGTGTGACCTTTTCTGGAAATTTGATTTCCTCGATACTTCTTGGATTGTAGATTTCATGCGAGGTTAGTTATACACATCCGAGGAAGTTTGAGTAGTGTAAAAGTAAACCACACCCTTTTTTTAATTTTTTGTGTTGAAAACTATAAATACCCTTCTTTTAAGTTTATAATATTTACATATTATATGATTTTAAATCCCTATTTTCAACTTTCTGTTTCAGTTCGTATATTTTAATTCATAAATGTATTTAAGTATTCTTTTAGAACATAAGTTCGTATTTGTATTGTATGTACTTGATGACCACATACAAGATTGAATATTAAATACAATAATACAACTTGAAAAAATATTTTGATTGAAGATTTTGTAATATTTAAAAAATTACGGGGGTTTAATGTTTTTAATTTCATATACACAAGGGCATAATTTCTCATCATATAAAAAAATGTATTTGTAATTTTATAAGGAGAAAAGGTACAATTAATAATTTCATTATCTTCGAGTGAAAATAGATGCAATCGACCCATATGTATAAGACTTAGATGGCCCTTCAAATTACAAGTTCTTCGTTGTTCAGCTCACTGTTGTGCCAAATATTGCATTTTTCAGATAATGCATACATAAATTACGTCTAATGATTGCTTGGGACTTTGTACAAAAATTTGGAAGAGAACTCGAAATTCATATTAGTTGGTAGGTAATTCATGAAGTTGGACTAGGATTTGGAGCAACATTAATAAATCACATTTATGCACTGAAAAAGCTGCATTTAACAGTTTGGAATAAACGTATGGGTTCCACATTATAGGGATTTCTTTCATTTGTCGTTTACCTTAGGGACTTCAAATTTTTTCCTTATTATCAGCCATTCATGGGATGCACAAGAAAAAAAAGAGCATACAACACAGTAGTTGTACTTAACGTAAGGTGAAGATATAACACGTGTCTTCCTTTATGAACTATAGTTTTTCAGTAGCCACTGGACTTTTGTTTTTTATTTGGTTTTTCTAATGTAGTTGTTACATATTTTCTATCATAACAAACCTTCTTGTATTACTTTGTGGACTTTCCATCTCATAATAAATGGTCTTCGCTGTCAGTGGGTCCCAATTTTAACTAATATAATAAAGCGGCTAGGTATAGCCGATGCCTATGTTTGGGAGAGGGATTTTCATCGAACATAATGTTTTGTTTAGTGGGAGTCATAAGTTGAACGTTTTGAAGAAAAGTTTCAATAGAACAAATACTATATTTTTTTAAAAAATATCTATATAATAATAATTGAATAATGTGATAGTTATATAAATGATGATTATATTTTAAGATATAAATAAAAATAAATGTGAATATATATGTAATATATAGATATTAATTTGATTGTAAATATGTATAATGATTAAAAAAAATTAGTTGATTATGTATGTAAGAGAGAATAATTTTAAATTTAAATTTGAATAAAAATATTGTTAAATGATATTTTTAGTAATGTAAAGTTTAAAATAATGTTTAGGAGTTCAAACTTGGATTCCAAACATAACCTATGCCACTAGATTAACTTTAAAAATCAATTTTTTTTAATTATTGCTAAAAATTAATGAGTTGGAATCAATTATAACAGTCATTTGTTAGAAATGCGATTTAGTTTATTAAACAATTGTTTGAATCTATGCCAAGTCGGATTCAAATGTTTAACAGTCCTTGATTGTTTAATTATACGTATAACTTATTAAACCTGGATTCCAAACGTAGGCCATGCTACATTTGAATCGTTTATTAATCAGCTACATTTGAATTAATAAGTCATATGTGTAATTAAACAATTGATAAAAATAAATGTGAATGTACGTGTAATATATAGAATCAACTATATTTTAAAAATCAATTGTTTATGCAGTTTGATAATAAAAGGTCTAAGTTTGTAAATAATTTACTATGACAGTCATTTGTTAGAATTAATATAAAATTTGGAAGTCCTCCCACATACGCATCTGCTTTGATTAAGTTCCTCAAAGTTCAACTCTATTTGAAGTAGGTTTTGCTTCACGGGAGACAAAGTTAAAGCAAATCCTCTTGTTCACAAATTTGTCTTGACCAGACTTCAAACGTGGCTGACCTTGATCTCGTCATTGAATGGTAATAAAGCAAGCTCCACTTGCTCATAAATGTAAACAATATTCTTAAAAAGAAGTTTTTGGATGTTGGAAAACAATCAAAATAAACTCTCGGGCATACTCAAAACCTGTGCATTACATAATATATTTAGTGATGAGATTAGAATTTCTTGATCTTGTACAAAATTTAAATTGAATATTTTTTTGCTTCCTCCTTTGTCCTTAACCCAATAACATACATATTTTTTGATATGCGAAAACTTGGCAAGATTAATGAATTCATTAAACCCAAGAAGAGTATTGGTAAGGTTGAGATTCAAAATATATATCTTTATACATAGAGAGAGGGGGAGAGAGAGAGAGAAATAGACCAAAATGATTTCAAATTATTTCATATTCTGAATATATATATTTTTTTCTTGATTGGATATCTTCTTTTAAATCACTTCCAATAAATTTATAATAATTTTATGCACCCATCCACGGAATGTTTTAAATTAAATCAATAAAAACCATTTCAATTCAACATTTGGGGTGGAACATCCCCTTGGTATATACGAAATTTAGTCAGGAAAATAAGGAGTGCTGTAAAAAATTGGACGAAAACTTAACTTTGCAATTTTGAGGTCTCTCTCTTTCAGCAAAGTTAGAACAACATCGACACCTCCAAAGCGCTCCATCCTGCGTTTATGCACTAAGAGAGTGTTTGACTAAAGTTATTTTTAAGAGCTCGTTATATTATATAGTTTATAAAATATTTTTGTAATTTATAAGTTCATAAATTTATTTTAAAAATAATTTAAAAACTATTTGGCAATGTTATTTTATAATTTTTTTTGAAATTTATAATTATAATTTATTATAATTTTTTTGATATAATAACAATAAAAATTACTTGAATACTATTAATAAAATTTAATTTAAAAATATTTATGTTATTTTTAACATATAAAATAAAGTAACTTATAAGATGTCTAAAAATAAATCAGGAATAATCAAGTTATTTTTAAAAAAATTATTAATTCTAAACATCTTATTTTTAAAATTTATAAACTCTTTTATCTAAAAAATTACCAAACGCTTGTAAGAAGCTTATAAGATATTTTAGAAAATTTATAAGCTCACGAAAATGTTTAATAAGTTTTGACACTATCTGTCAAACACAAAGAAAACTTCAAAAGGTGACCAAAATGATATATAAGAAAGTATGTGTTTATTAAAAACTTATTTTACATGTTTAGGAAGTCGAAAACTTTATATTAGTAGATCTAAATATCTAATATCTATATTTGTACATTTCCAATATTGATACAATATCCAAAATAACCAATGAAATATTTTAGGATGTTAACATAATTCAAAATTCTATAAAATTGAAGTTTAATCAAAGTCTCTTCCTTGCGTCAACACAACATGCTATTATATTAAATATATGATTTGTAGAGTTTGATGTGACAAAACAATCAAAGCCATTAATCTTAGAAAAAATAATGAAAAAATATTACAATTTGTCACGCATTTCTACAACACTCCACGTAACAAACCCTGCCTAGTTGAACGAACTTGCATCAATCTTAATCTACAGAAGGTACCACCGAAATTTTCTCTCGTTTAAACAAAATCACCAATCTTAACCACTAGAGTTTCTCTCATTAAAGTTTCTCTCAAAATGTATTTTTAAAGTTCCTTTAAATTCATATATATGTTATTTGCGCATGTGTAATAATTGAGTATATTATTCCTAGAAAAGTGTAAACTTTTTTTGAACTTAATTTTGAAGATAGAAAATTTAGAAATATTGTAAAAGTAAGAATTGACTATATTGTTCCTAGAAAAGTGTAAACTTTTTTTGAACGTTAATTTTGAAGGTAGAAAATTTAGAAACATTGTAAAAGTAAGAATTGACTATATTGTTCCTAGAAAAGTTTAAACTTTTTTTGAACGTTAATTTTGAAGATAGAAAATTTAGAAACATTGTAAAAGTAAGAGATAAAAAAAATTTTAATTTGGTATATGATATACTTGAAAAAATTAATTTTGATGGATGCGAATTTGCATCCAAACATGTCTATACTAAATTCCATGAAATGTTCGTTAAATGCCAAGGCCCATTTTTGTGGCATGAGTACAAATCAGCAGACCAATTTTGTGGGCTTTCAATTTTTAACGTTTTGCAATCGTGGAAGCTTTGGAAAATCTTTTCCCAGTTTGCCATTTTTTGGTTTGTTGGGCTCTACTGCATTAATATGTTCTTAATCCAACCATTCCAATTAGGGTTAGAACAATGTGGAATTATTGAGTTTTCATGAGGGAAATATTGGTGCCAATGTGTTTTGGACACAAAGTTTAATATAGGTACCTGATTCAATCTCCACCGTTGATCACCGCCTCGTCTTCCTTGAAAAATCTTGAAAAAAAAAAAAAATGGGATTAATAATTTTGCCATGAGCCAATTTAGAAGGGAAGAAAGTAAAAGAATATTCACCTCAAGTCCCTTGTTTTCTAACTATTCCTATTGTTAATTTATAAAGATGTCGACCAAGTCCTACCTCAACAAGGTCCATGAAATTATACACTAGATAAATTTGCACCTAGTACTTTATGTGACAACATGTGCCAAACTTTTTAAAAATCATCAATTATATTGTACCGTATGTTAAAAGTGATGAGACATATTGTCATCGCATGAAGCACTCGAACAAATGTGGCCAGGTTTGAATCCTACGACCGAGAGAGGCATGGAACAAAGAAATATGCATGAAGGCATTCATGGACAAGGAAAAAGAAGGACAATTTTGAAAATCAACAATATCTTCATAGGTCCCAATTGTGGTGGACATTCATGGGTTGTGGAGGAATCAATAATTGTTGCTCCCCACAAATATTTCCATTCGAAGTTCTGTTGAAAACTGATGATGGCTTGTGTGGCAGATTGTGAGGGGCATTCACATGTGGTCGATGCAAGTTATCTATAGATATGGTGGGAATGGCTATAATTTGGTCTCAATATTTGATGATGGACAAGACATAAAGCAGCCTTCACATCCATGTGATACGCATGGCTGGTGAAATTAATTGTTCCCTCAAAATGTATGCAGCACATATGGCTCCAACTCTTCCACCTTATCATTCATTTAATAATTAGTCTATTCATTAGTAGTAAGGATATGTGGTAATTGTGCGAGTGTGTTTTTGTTATTATACCATTATTTCTTGTTTAAGAGCTAAACCCTCCTCTTCTAGATACTATTAAAAGAAAATATATGTGCTAATCAAAGAGGGTTTAATTAATGACCGCAACCTTTCATTATATGTCTTATTAATATTATTACACGCGTGTGGGTTTGTGTTTATTACGTCTACAACTGACCCTGTAAATTATGGTACTCTCAAATATTTTATCTCAAAAATCTTTTTGTTTCCTGAGTTGCTACCATGGCTTTGTGCAATATCTTAATTATCAATTTTGTTTCAAAAATCTTCCGGCCCTTATTCGTTTCATCTATTTTGTAAATTTATTTATGTATGTACACCAATATACACGTGTGGCGTGTATATCTTACCAATGCGTTTGACAAGAGTACGTCAGTGGGAACATAGAGAGAGAATTTTTGGGACAATGGATTTTTTAGCCTAAATTTACTATGTAATAAATATATGTTGACTAGGGCTGTAGATTGTTGCCTCTGGCAGGACAATCTGTTAGTACAGACAGACATATGGGAAATGAAGTTTGTTATTAGCACAGAACAATTATTGCAGTCAAAGGACCAAAGCCAAGCAGCAAGAAATGTGGTCTAAAGTCAATTCTATTTAGTTGATTTGAATAATTTATTCACTTCTAAATACTGTGCTTAAACTTCAATTAATTGTTAATTCCTTAAAAATTAAACCAGTTTTAATTAAGTCAAATATGAATAACTTGATCTTGTCATAAATGTCGTGCCCGTTCTTCTAAATCGAGTCTAAACAAGATTTTAACACCAATCACAATTTTAAAATTAAAACGACTTGATCTGTTGTTCCATCTCTCACTAACGAAGCTTTACATCACCAACATTTCTTAATCATTTCATTCGTATTATATTAAAGAGTAAAGCCAAGCGTGTTAGCAGAAACACAGTGCACGTAATCATATATTAATAATAATATTATTTAATAACAGTCCCCCGTACAAAATAATTGGACCAACGCTGAACTTGCAGTCCAATTAACAGTACACACACACACACACACACACACACAGAGTCCTAACTAAAACAATTATGGACTAATGCACATACACGTAATTATGTGACAACCCCACCAAACAAAACTCCCTATGCTGTGCACATAAGAAGGGAGAAAAAGGATTGAAAAGTGAGGGGAATTTTTTTTTAAAAAAAGGATGAATTAATCCTCAGGGCTGCTTTTGCTTCTGTGTGTAGATATAGTCAAGGTGTGCCTCTAGGGTTCTTCTCATCATGCACTCATCTTCTCCCACACCATCACATGGCCTTTCCTCTGCTAAACCCATCTTCTCCACTTCATTATCCTGCCAATTATCATCAAGAAAAGAATCCAAACACACGTTATGCATTAAGCATTTGAAAACTTCATCACAGTATAGAAACGATGTAGAGAGAGAGGGGGGGGGGGGGGAATGGGCTCACCCCGCCATGAGGTTCTGTCGGAGTGACGTCATGGAACTTGGGCTCGGGCCGGGCCATGATTCGGTGTGATGTGAGAAGCAGGAGGAGGCTGAATATGATGCAGAGAGAGAAGACCTTTGACATCTTTACCTCAGCTTGTGGACTTGAACAGGAGATGGCTCTCTGTCGGAATGAATGGGATTTATAGAGGAGACTGCAGGATGGGAAGGGCATTGATGTCATTACATGTCGAACCGGCAACAAATTTTGTCCAGAATTAAAATTCGAAGCAAACGAGTTCACATTAGGCTACGTTCGGAACCCAATTTTCAATCCCACACGCCCGGTCAAATTTCACACTATCCAACTTGTTGTTTAACAAAATTTTTATTAAAATTTAAATTCAATATTTTATAATATTATATATATAACTAACTAATTATTATACTTGTTAACAATCAAATTAATAACTATACATATATACACATCCACTTACACACATATATATATATATATTTATATTTATGATACTTTAAAAACTAATCATTATATTTACATACTATCACACCATTTAATTATTATTTTATATATATAAATCAAAACTTTTAAAAATCATATTATTCATTTTAATACATCTCACGTCAAAAATCATCTTTTACCTAAACCCCTCTCTCAAACAAAGTGATAACTTGTTGTAAAATTACATTCATGGACTTTTAGAATTAAATTTTATATATAACTTTCCCAAACTTTTTCTTTTCGACATTTGAGTATTTTCCTAGGTCAAAGGGAAAGTTACTACATGTCCATCTGTAACTGTGGCGCAAGATTGAAATCCTAATGTTTAAATCATTAATATAAAGCATTTGATTTTTGTATGTACTTTTTTTTAGTTATTTTTGAAGTTGAATACATTTAGTGACGCTAGACAAAATCATGACTTTCACTTTATTGCATAATTTATCTGCTTGAAATAAAGAAAACTAAAAACGGTTTATTCACTTCTATGGATTAATGTTGATAAATTAATTTATTAAAACTAATTAAACAAGCAATAAAGCTTCTGTTAATTGTTATCAGTTTAACCAAAAGTTGGATAAAGAGTCTAACTCAACAAACATGATAAAATAATCTATGCATGATGCCCATATGATGTACTCATCATTAAATTATTTTATTTTTAGTCCATACAAAGAAATAAGAATTAAATCATCATATTATTAATTTATCTTTCAAAATAATTTTTAAGACTTTAATTTTATTAATGAAAGTGAACAAACCCAATAATAAAAAAATTAAAGAAAACAAACTATGATCACAAGATGGCATCTATGTCAAGGTTTTCAAAATTCTACGTTGTACGCCTATTAACTTTATCTTAATCATATGAATCATTGTAAATGCTCACATATAAATAAAATCAGCCCCGTGACTAAATTATGATATAGTACGAGGATTAGACGGAAGGAAATGCAAAGCCCAATCAAGGTAGAGAATCATACTATGGTAATATATATTATTATGTATTTTGCGTTTCAAATAACACTTTAATATTGTCCTAAATTTTGAAAAATATGACGATTCCCAATACAGTGTTAAGACTTTGGGTAACGAATAATAGGGATGGGATACATTTATTACTTCCATCATCCTTTGAGGCCTTAACCTCAAGTTAACACATTTCACAATGCATCATTAAATGTAATAATGGTTTATCGCAACTAACCCAAAAAAAGGGTAAAGTGTAAGGCCCACAATGATAATAATTGTCCCATTTTTTATCTGTCTTATTTTGGTTTTATTTTATTATCAACACGCGATGCTATGGTCATGTATTTGGGCAGTCATCATGCATAAAAAATAATTCACGTGGCAATATATATATATTTGGCTATGTTTTGGGTGGGGGGGGGGGGGGGGGGGGGCGAGGCGGGGGTTGTTGGAAGACAATATTTGATGAGAGTCTTCTTAGAATAAGTAATATTCTTGAGAGAAAGTTTTGATGTAAAAAATAATATAATTTATTTGAATTTGTATATTTTAATATATACAAAATATATAATAACGATTGAATGATGTGATAGTATATAAAGATAATGATTGATTTTTAAAATAGAAGTATATACAAATATGAGAGGAAGTGTGTACGTATTGATTTAATTGTAAAAAAGTGTAATGATTAAATAATAATTAATTAGTTATATATATATATATAAAGAATGAATATTTTAAATTTAAAATGGAAAGAAGATTTTGTAGTATAAATATTTAGTTGTACAACGTTGGATGGGATGACAAAAATGTGAAACGTTGGTAACAAACATAGCCATTAGATGGGATATAGGAATTGGAAGAAAAAAAAGAGATAGAGGATTTCGCAAGGATTATAATCGAACACATCATGAGGACAATAAATCGAAAAGTTTAAAAAAAAAAAAAAAAAGGACATTTTTTCAAATTTTTCCTTCCTCAATGCGTTGTCCCATAAAGGTATTGAGAGTTGAAAATTATATGGTGGGTTTGGTATGAAAATGAAAAGTAAGAATGTGGGCCCATCACATATGTCTAAGAATAAGAAACGACACATAGTTATTAAATTTGTAAAAGAACTTTCTCAAATAAAATAATAAAAAAGTATGATGACAAAAGGGTGTGAGAAGCTTCTCCCCGTGTATCTTTCATTTATTTGTTTATACATTTCTATTTCACATTTTCAATCTTCACGAGCTATGCTGTGTTAACTGTTTTCATAAGTATCATGTCAAATCTTTAGTTGGAAACATTGTTGATTGGCGATAAATTGCTAAATATCACAAACTTTTTACCAGAAAATTGACCCATGCGATGGACTTTTGAGCATTGGTTAAATATCACACACAAATATCCAACCAAAGAGTTAAACTTGTTTAGTTTAAGTAATTATTATGTTATCTAGTTTAATCAAGCAAAAGAATTAGTTTATCCAACTCAAACCGACAACGGACCAACCATTATCATATGATATGATTTATTTTATAGTAAACGAGAGTCGCACAATTTATTTGAAGGTCAAATTACGTTTCTTGGGTTTGTCAAGGAACATAACGTATTCAATTCAAAATTAGCTTTGACTGATCCATTGAAAATTTGTAATAGATTATGTGAAAAAATCTTCATCATCTAGAATCTAGAATAATCAATTTCAAACGAATCGATGAGTTTTCTTTCTTTTATATTAGAATTATTATTTTTATTTTTTTATTGTTTAAATCCTATTTGTGGTGAAGGGAATATCTTGATTAAGGGGAGAGAGAGTCAATTGTTACTCTAGAAGGCTGGGCTTTTCTAACATTTTTATAATTTCTAGGATTTGGCGCAAAATTTTAAAATATACATTACCCCACTCATCATCGATTTTGACCTAATATTTATCCATGGATATTTTAATTAAGAAGATGCTATTTTATTTTATTTTTCAAAATCCGTTTTCTATGAAAATATCCTTTGATATATAAACCCAAAACAAGCTTTAAATATTGTTTGTTGAAAATATTTATATGTATATTTTAATTTAATTTATTTTTTGTTGTATATTTTTTACATCTCTATTTAATTTAATAATTGATAAATTTTGAATTTTAAAAGTAAAATAAAATATAAAATTCAATTGCATTTCATAAAAAATAAACTATTGAAAGTATCGACCAAAAATATTTTATTCGATTTAATTTTTATCATATATTTATATGAAATCAACTCCTAAAACTACACTTTTAGAATTTACTCAAATCAAATTTAAAATCATATTCCATTTTTTTTTAAAATTAATGGGTATAATAATACTTAATAATTACATTAATAATTTTAATCAATATAATATCTTTTATTCTTTTTAATTAATTTCTACTCAATTAAATAGAAACAAATTTTGTTATTAAATACGACAATTTAAAAATTGGCATAAACTATTCAACGATATTAGAATTATAACCCTAATTTTAAAACTAAATTTTAGAAATTCTGTATCAAATTAAGTTTAAATAAAAATAAAAAATCTAATAAAATAACTTCTAAAATTGATTTTAACAAAATGATATATAGTGATGAGAAATAATTGTCATCCAATAATTATAATATTCATATTAATTAAATTTTAAAAATATCAAAAATAAAGTGAAATTTCCAATAAGACGAAGACACATCCACTTACGAGCCACACTTCAAATATTTTGTAAAATAGAATATAGGTAATTAGTTTTGCGAACATTTATGAGTATGAATATATATAAATATTATGTTTATAGGTAAATATAACCACGCGTGTACATATAAACATTATATATTTGAATATTTAGGGGTATGAAGATGAATAAAGTTATCCCAATTCAAATTCTTGAATTCATCGAAGGTGCAAAATATTTTCCTCATCAACAATATAAATAGATCTATACTAAATTATTCGATATATTAAAAAACAAAATTTGGTTTTTCTCTTGATTTACTCACAAGTCACGACTACATTTAACATAATTATCTCAAGATTTACTGCTTTAATTTATTTTATTTGTGTTTTCTCCACAAACCCATAAACAAAAAAACACGAAAATCAACAACTTGTACATCATAAGCCACCATGCCTAAAGTTGTGTTTTTTTTTTAAAAAAGATTCACATAAATTTGAATATTACAACACCAGTAAAACTAACCATAAAAGAAACCAAATACAGACAAGGGAATTTCTTGATCCTTGACACATTATTATTAGGAGAAAAAATTAAATAGAATGCAAGAGTTCAAGAAAAGGAAATTAGTAAGAACTTGAAATTTAATAGCCTACCTTCATCATCATTTGATAATTCGAGCTCTGAAGAGCAGCAATTCAAGGCTGGTTACAGAGTCAGACTGCAGATGCTTCCACTCCCTCCAACCTACAAAACTGAAAATAGACTGCAAAAGTGATGTCATAAATTGAGAGTCAATGGCTTTCTATTCTTCATTCATGGTCAATCACACATTGCATAGATCAATATACAGTTCCAAGTAAAAATTAAGTGATATATATACGTCCGAATTATCAAATTCAAGCGGTTATGTATCCAAGCTGAGGCCATGCACTCATTGCTACTCATAAACTAGCTAGTATACATGTATTTTCTGCAGCAGGAACACAAATGTGAAGAAGCTTATATAATAGGGGACAAAGCTCTTACATTAACTTGCAAGAGGTAAAGAGTTCGTGCAAGTGGCTTCTCTTGCGGCTAATGATTAAGATTTATGGAAGAGAGGAAGAACAACCAGCATAACCCAGAATTCACAATTCAAAATGACTAAAAAGAGAAAATTGGGTGTAGATAAGTCGACAAAAACAAAAGATGAATGATAACAAATGGTCTTTCCTTTAATATGTGTAGCTCAATTCCTTCAAATGGGGTTGTTGAAGCTGTTGGTCCTTCACAGGGCAGTTTCAATATTAACTCTGAAATTATGGTAGAAGGAGGGAGTAGAATAAAAACTACAAAGACATTACTTTCCAGCAGCCCTGATTGACTATGGACAACAATGCTGCTTGCGGGAAAAGGGCAGGAAATGGATATTGAAATGCGTCGTACAGGCAGGATATCTGACTTAAAAAAGTGAAAGAGCTTTCTCCAGTAGATGGAGGAATCTATGACTCTTATAAGTTGATTAATGATGCAATACTTTACAAGATTATTCCAAATGCATCCTAAGAACTAGCTATTGCTTGGGTCTGGTAACGTGTAGGCTTTTCACCCTATTGAGAACTGGGATGGAGGGAGCAATAAACTAGGTGCATAAATGCTATTTGACAAGCTCTATCAGTACATCTCTATTAAACACATTGCGGGCCACGTTAACATATTATGCAAGAGGAAATAAGCTTTTCCCTTTCTACGTAGAAGAAGGATATTGGAAATCAATACAAAGCATTTGACAGTAAGCATGCAAACAGAAAAATAGTGCACGTATGTGTGAAGAATCCAATACTAAGAGTATAGCAAACATGCAACTGAACAACAAATTTAAAAATAAAATCTGTAAATTTCAACGTATAAAATCAATTAGCATAATTATGACAGTTCAATTAAGTTTCTATAGATTATGATAATCAGATTCAGAAACTTGACAAATCTGTCGCAGCTATAATCCTATAAAGACAAGGAAATAGATTTGACCAATATTGAATATACAAATGGTGCAAGCAAGCATGTGAACATCCTAGGACAAAAATGCTACTGAACCTCCCCATCCTCGCCAAATTCGCCATCTTTATGATCCTCATAATCAGTATTTTTATCAGGGCCGTCCTGAATACCCCTCTTGTGTCTCTTGCTTAGACTTTCAGAATCTGCTTCGGCAGTCCATGTTTGCTTCTCCACCTATTGCATTAAAAGATTGTATCTAATACATAATTCAAGCAGAAGAATATTTGTTTTTGACATGTACATAGGTCAATCATTGGACATACCTTCTTTGACTTTTTAGAATCTGTACTACGTCTATGAGAACTGGCACGGTCTTTCTCTTCCTCATCCGAACTTGTATCCTCAAAAGAACTCATAACCAGCTTCTGATGTTTCTTATATCTCTCCCTTGACCTTTTGTTCTCTTCCAAACTGTAAGACCCAGATCCATCACTATCTGTTTCATCTATCTTATGTCCCTCTTTACTCTTTCTCTTTTCATGTCCTCTATCCTTGTGTTTCCGTTCCTTTTCCTTCTTCTCCTTATACTTTCTCTCCTTTTCCTTCTTAAACTGGAAAGGGCAGTGTTGTCCATATATTGGAAGTTGAGGTTAGTACGAGTATTATATAAATTGAGATACAAGGAGAGATGAACCAACAATTTAGTCAACATCATGTTTCCCTTCACCTAAATATAATAGCAGATTTTAAATATGACCATCAGATATTTTATAATGAATTGTACAGCACAGAGCACAGCCGCTGTGTTACCGGGATGCTGAATTTGCATATAAAACCCACTAACTTTCTAGTTCTAAGACTCACCACCTGGGAAAGAGATGGCTAGGCATCTAAGGGCAGATCAGAGTTGGCAAAAGATAAATAAAATATATATAGATGTTTTGAAGGATGCCAGATCTGTTTATTGAACAGTTGGAAACTATGATAGCAGATAAAGTAATTGGACACAGACAAATAAAAGAAAGAGTTTTATTTTGGCCAACACTAAGAAAATTATAAATGGTATATGCGAACGCGGTAAACTATGAACCAGGTAACAGAAATGAGAAAATAAAGCATACCTTCTCCTCTTTCCGCTTCCTCTCCTTATCTCTTACCTTTATGACCTTATCGAAGATTTCACGGAGAAAGCTCTCTTCCCCAATGAACCTGTCCAAGACCACAATTAACTCAATTGATATGTAAAAGCAGGCGGTTCTTGAGCACCAAACAACAAAGTAAAGAAAGCACAAATGTTCAATATGCTTTTTGCATAAAGAACCCAACATTTCCAAAAATTTCAAGTTGGTGTAAAGTCATTCATAAACAACATGAAATATAATCACATTGCAGGCGGGAAACAGATTTAACTTTAAAAGAAACTCTTTGAAAACATGCTTAAAAAGTTTTCAGTAATCATTATTCAGATGATAAAATTGTTTACCTCTCTTCAACAAGGGGTTTGCAGTCCTCCCACTTTGAAGAGGGTGTTATTTCCTGTTTAACAGCCAAAGTTACTCATAGAATAAAAATGCTAAATAAAGCATCTGAATCAGTGATGAAATGCAGGTCTCTATACCTTGGAAGTAGAAAGGAATTCAAAGATATCGTCAGCTAGACGCTTACGCTTCTTCGCTTCTTTTTCCTCTCTTTCCTTGGCAATTTCCAGAAACTCATCAAATACAAGCTGCAAATTGGTTGCTTATAAATGACAATTTCACTAATCAATAGTCAGTATGGAAGCAAGGATAGAAGAGGAATAGTGGAAAAGTATAACATTAAGTTTGGGGTTAATATAGAATGCATATATATATGTTTGTGTGCATATATGTGGTCCAAGAAAAGATTATTTCTCTGATATATGCGAAACAGACCATTATACAAATGAAAGCTTCAAGTAATAATGACAGCCCACATTATCAGATGATGGGAAATAAATAAAAGAACTGCAATATGGCTAAGTAGTAGAAAATATTAAGCTGAGCACCACAAGAAAAAGCTTAGCAAGAAACTAATTATTAAACTGGTCAAATCTCCAACACATTATAAAGAACCCTGTCGCGTATGTTTGGACAACCTTACACCCAATGCAATGGGCAAAATATAATATATAGGGAAACTTTATGTTTGCAAATTTAGGCTAAGTGGTGCACTTTAGAGAATGTACAAGTACCTAGCCAGCACACCCCCCCCCCCCCCCCCAAACAAAAATTAGGCTTAGCAATAGAAACAACTGAGCCGAAAAAGGCAAACAATGAAAAGTTGAGGGAGCACCTCCATCATCACTTTCATTGACTAGTGTCCAAATGTTCAATTACTAGGAGGATACTTCATTATCTCAATAAAGTAGGTAAATCCAACTGGAAAATATAGCAAGACAACTGCAGAACATTTCCTTAAACAACAATATCACTCTCAAACAGACATGTCTAACTCTAAATTTTCGTAATTATGTTCCCAACACTCCAAGTGGAAACTCTGGCAAATCTCCACTTGCAAGTCTCACTTCTTCACGCTTGGCGTTCCAGGACTTTGACAGGAGGACAAAAGCTCGATTCCCTATCCAGAAAAGCCAGGCAATTGCTTCACACTTAGGGCTGCACACAGTTTGGTATACTGATCGAACCGTGCTGAAACTGAAATTTCAGTACATCATTTTTTCAAAATTCGGTCTTTGGTTGGATGTTGATATTTAGGTTCAGTATACCACACAGAACCGAATAACAAATTTTTTTATTTTTTACATTTTTCCCTCTTTTTTCTTCTTTTCCAATTTATGCATTAACAAACAGGACCTTAAATGGTGAAAATTATAATCATTGTAATATCTAAGGCAGCACTGTAATATCTTCCAGCTTTCAGCCTTCAATCAGTATATGTGCATGCCCTTTCTTCAGTTACTGGAGCTGTTGCAGATATGGCTGCAATCTCCTAGCCTTGGGCACTCTTCGCACTTACTGCCTAGCAGTAATCTCTTGGAGAAGGTAGTGGAAAACTTAATCAAACTATCTTCAATACCTGGGGGAATGGTTCGCGCTAGGACCAAGCTTGAAGCAGATACATGTCTGAAGTGCATATATGGTAGCAGTAAAACTTATGAAACAAATGCAATTCACTTTATTTTTTCTGATGCAAGGTGGTTTCAGAAGCATAATTTTGCAAGTCCATCAGCATAAGAAATTATTTAACAAGGGGAAACATACCTTCAAGTTGATGTCTGATATTGATTTTGAGCTTCTCTCTTTGGCAAGTGCACTCTTGAAGTCTTCAAGAGTCCAACTCGTTGACAAGGATATCTACAACCTTACAAATTTGTAAATTGATCGAGTAAATAAGTCAGGAAAATGCCAAAGACACAACATATACCTTTTCATTCTCTATGGCTTCTTCTATTTTCTCCTTATCCTCCAAATACTGCAATTCAATTATCAAATAGATCAGTCACTGTACATGACACCATGTCAACAAATGGAAGGTGAAAGAACTAAATTAAAGAAACTATTAATTTTGACCAATTAAAGATTGTAAATTAGCCCACAGTAACTTTAAGGAAGAAACTGCAATACACTAGGTAAGCTAGCCATATCCTTTTCCCTTTTCTTTCCTTTTCCTTCTTTTGGAAACATTATCCTTTGGATAACAAAGTCAGAAAATCCACAAAGAAAGTTGAGACCACAAACCTATCAGAAATAACACGGAAGAAGCCATATATAAATTGTTACATGCTGGGATGCATTGTGATGAGATGACAAAAAGGTAACATGGACATTCCATTTCATTGATCAAGCAGCTAGATAAACCCACGTTTGTTATTCACTTCTTACTTTGAGAGAGCCCTCCATCATTCAAATTTTAAGGGCCCATATGATTTGTTGGTCTTCAAGGAAAAATAAAATACCCAGAAATGCAAACTGTAATGAATCAGCAGACACTGTACGGGATCTAGAAGCCATGCTTGACACCCTTCCATATGCAATAATCTTCATTTTGTGTCAATTGTGTTTCAAGTAATAGCATTTGGAACATAAATATGGAAGAATATAATCATTTTTGACATTTCTGCTTAACTTTCTTGTTATTGTAAGAGAGGTTGAAATGCCTAGTTCATGCAAACATTGCACACTATTGGAAACTTAATGAAATATAATAACAATTAATTTGATTAGATGAAATCATATCAATATCCATAAAATTGAGAGTATCTGATATGATAAATATGAAATGATTCTAGCAGTTTGTTTCTATTGTTATACTTTGTATCTCAATTGTAAATAAGAGGATATTGTAATGCATCTATAAGAGAAAAGAGTATATTTGCACCCTTCTAGCATTTGTTAGTAGATGTAGGCCTAATGGTCAAACCACATAATTTTGGTGTTCCGTCTTATCTCTCTTCACTTTATGTAAAATAGCAAGTTTTAATCCTGCTTTGCTTCCACTACCACCAATCTTTCGTTTAACAAAATTGTCCTAGAGAGCAATTTGAATTTTGTTTTCTGCTCAAATGAGCAAAATTTTCTCAGGTTTTATGCGTGTTTTGTTGTCCTGGAGATAAATTTTGGAATTTTAGCTTTATGCTAACTGAGCAAAGTTTTAACAAGTATTAGACCTGTTTCGTTTCCTTAGAGATTAACTTTAGATTTCGGCTTTCTGCTCACTTAGAGAGAGTTTTAGCAAGCATTAGGCTTATTTTATTGTTCTATAAGCAATTTTGGAGTTTTTGCTTTCTGCCTAAGTGAACAAGAGTTTTAGCAAGTTTAACCCTATTTTATATGTCATTGCACAAGTTCCATTTCATTCATTCTTTGGTTGATACCTCAAATGGTTGTTTTATTAAGACATGAAAAAAATTTTGATCTCATTGTTCAAGTAGAACATTCCATTCAAAAGTTCAATGTTCAATTTAAAGGTGAGTGTTGAAACCAAATTAAATATGATATGGTTGGTTAGATATAATTAGGTTAAATGAAATTATATTATATTTATAAGATGATCATATGATTCCATCAATTTGTTTTTATTGTTATACTTACATCTCACTTACAGATAGGTGGTTATTGTAATGCATATCTAGGAGAAACAATAAATTTGAGCCATTTGGACATTTGTCCGTGGATATATACCAAATGTTTGAATCACATAATTCTTATATTTGCCCGTTGTTTCTCTTTAATATTTCAAATTTTAATAGATACAAAGGAGCGCAGCTTGATAATGACTTCCAAATTCCATCACAGCTAAAGGTTTGCCAATAGAAATCACAATCTAGTATTGATACAACAATTCTATTCTGGAGATAGGATGTTTAGTTAATTTGGCCTACCTCTTTTACAACGGAACAAAATAAGAAGATAAGCCATAGCAGTTTTGAATGCATGAAACCATGAATACTCATTTTCAATAATATTTTATGTTGGCTTGTGAACATGAGCTGCAAATGACGAAGAGCGTCCACAAATAGAGAAGCATTTAAGGATGAAAAATAGATATTAATCATGCATGAAGGATAACATTGACGAAGAAATAATGAAAGGTTGCATCGAGCTATTCTAGGATATCTAGATCAATCCTCAAGAAATATAAGATCACCTCCAAAAAACACAAAGGAAAAATAGTTGCATCATCTACCTGTTTCTCAAGGTCATCTACAACATCTTCAAAGAGATCTTTTGCAGTGGACCCTGAAGAGTTTGAAGAAACAGCCAAATATGCAGGCGCATCTTTAACCTAAAATCATGTCAAAGTTCAAAAAGAAGTCAAGAAAAAGATATTTGTCCAACCATGCCCATAAGAAAATAGAATAAAACCTTCACGCAGTAGTCTCGCCAATGAGTGTTCGCAGTAAGAATGCCTTTAGCAACATGTTCCTCCATCAACTTCCGAAATTCATCCCGATTTTTACGCTCTACTTTCCTCTGTTCCTCCTATTTTAGTAAATGAGAATATTTTTAGGGGTCAGGGGTGTAGAGAGATGGAGAAGACATAGCAAGCACGAGCAAATAGTGACAAGAAAATTGATGGCTACCATCTAGAAGTAACTTACCATTCGCAATTTTCTCTGTTCCTCTTCTTCCAGTTCTAGATCTCGAATGTATTCCTGAAACGTGCCAGCTCGACAATATTAACCACATATTCGATGAAAGCTTTCACACTACATTTATTTGAATTCACAACCCTATAGAAATGAAAATGTGTTACTTGGAAAATTTCCAAGCGTTCTATTTTTTCAAGGTGTGAGCATCTCTCATCAGCTTCTAAGCGTTGTTGTACTTTTCGCCATTGGCTACTTGCCTGAGTAAATAAAGTAATAAATAGACAGTATAGTTTTGTTTGTACAATAGTAGATAATTCAAAAAATAGATACGTATAAGATTAAAAAATACGTTGATGAATTCACAAGATTTTAAAAATTCCAAATATTCCGCTTTGTGACGCTTCTGTTCCTCCAAAGCTTTTGCTCGTTCCTAATCAAGATAAACAATATGTAAGCAAAAAGGATGCAGTTTCAAAAGAAAGCTATTCAAACCAAACATCTATCAGAGAATTATTAACAATTATGCTGGATCCACTAGTGCTAGATAATTTATTAATAGTTTAGGTACCTAAACTCCCTAATGTGCAATCCCAAATAAAACAAGCAAAGAGGTTCGATAAAGTAAGATGTCAATGTACAGACTTACCACTTCCCAAACAGAATCAACCCACAGTTATCATTAAATGATTAAAATAGGAAATTACAATGTCTGTTTGTACTATTTAGAAAAAGAAATACCCAAAGACAGCAGCAATGCAGTCTTATAACAAACTATAGACTAGCTCACAAGTATTTAAGATACAGGATACCCAACAGAAAAGGTGCTTTCAGGTAAGACAAAAAAATCTCCCAACCCTTGCTGTCTGTTAATAAGCCAAAAGATCCTTACGGAGTATAGGATCCCAATTATATAAAGAGTGATACAAAACCAAAACACAACATTAAGAATCAAAGAGTGAATAAATTCTTCAAACTAGCCAGAAAGGAACACTTGAGTGAGCATAATTATATACGTCAAGAAAATTGAAAGAATTAAACTGGCATTATAACTGAAAAGAAGTCCTAATTTATAATAAGGGATGAATGCAATTGTACCAAAAATAACCAAAAAAAAAAAACCTTAACATATATCTAATACTAAAACTTATGAAACAAAATATTTCAATCCTATTAATATAAAAACCAAATATTCAAATATCAAAACATTCCTAAATATTCTAGTAATATTCTCTAAATATTTTGTAACACTCTCTATCAAGTTGAAAACAAGAAAATGTTAAAATGCTCAACTTGGAAGACCAGATTGAATCAAAAAGCCTATGTTACATACACAACCAAAAGTAGTCAACAGCCGCTAGACAATAGAACGATTAAGGTCGGCAACATTAAAAAGATAGCTACTAGATAGGTAACCCCAAAAAGTGAAAGGAAACTCCAAAGATAGCCACTTGGTAGGCAATGCTAGAAAACACAGCCTTTTATAGGCCAGTCCAATTATCACACCTGTATAGTCAGCGACACCAAAAATCATGCTTGTATGGTAGACTATACTAGAAATCATAGATGTCAATGATAGAAGTCCCGCTTAATAGTAGCAAACGACAATAGAGGTCAGGGTCACAGTTCCAAACAGACAACAGTAGGTTGACAATAGATCATGAGAATTCATGACAGATAACCAAAAACTATGATTACTAATGATTGAAAATAGTAGATACTTTTAAGAAAACATTGACATAAACCAACCTAAAAAAATGAGAATGTAAATTACACATAACATAGCATATGTCTAGGCATTATCACTCAAATACCATGCCAAAAAGATTGAAAGAATTGAACTGTGAATTATAAGAAGTCCCAATTTATAGTATGGGTCCAACACAATTATACCAAAAATAAAAATATCTATATTAACATAAATTTAATTATAAAAATTAGGAAACAAAATATTGCAATCCTATTAATATAGAAACCAATTTTGTAAATATCAAAAAAAAAATTCCTAAATATTCTATTAACATTCTTCAAGTATTTCTAACAATAAAAATAAATTAACAACAGTTTTAAGTAAAAAAATTATATTGTTTATGAAGTGAGAGAAAATGACCAATGTTTCGATGTCATTTTTGGGAGATAATTAAGGGTTTTTAGGGTAAATGTTTATGAATCGTCCAAAAATAGTGTGCATGTCTGATTTGTCTTTTTTTAATATGTAAAATAAAATAATTGAGTGGAAAAATGTATATAGGGTAATAGTTAATTTTTAGGGTATAAATATAGAAAAATGTGGGTGTGTGTGCGCGCGCGCATGCGCACAATTAATGATTTGATTTTAATAAATATGATCTTTGGATTTTGAATATTTGTTTGTGTATGTTTATGTATGGATAAGAGAAAAGAAAATTTATTTTTGAAGTATTTTATATATTGAAAGTTGTTGTGTGTGTGTTCAGGAAAAAGATGCTGAAATGTGGCTGCCAAAGTCCAAACAAAACCATAGAAGTTTGAAAAAAAACAACAAAAATAAAACAAATCGAAGTGAGGAGAGAATGTTGAAAGACAAAAATATAATAAATAAAGTTGGGGACGAAAAAAGAAAAAGAAAATATATTAAATGAGAATTGGAGGAGGAAAATGAAAAGAGAACATATAAAAAATTGAGAATATCTTAGTCAATATACTACCCTCACACTTAAGAAATAACAGACATTAGAATCAATCAACAATGGAAGCTTGGACATCCAACCCAATCTTCTTACAGGCCAAAAAATCAGTAACAGCAATACCTTTTTCTTAAGCTCTTCTAAATGTTCTTCAAAAAGGTCCTCACGATCTTTAGCTCGTTCAATAGCTTGAAAACGATCATCTTTTTCAAACCTAGTTATTGCTTTGCTGCAATATTGATCCAACATATCAACTTCATAATATCCAACCAAAAACAATAGAATGTCCTTGTATGCAACTGATGTGAAGACAAAGACTAACCTCCATCTCGTCGATGATGTCAGATCTTTAGATTCCTGGGCACAGGCACATTAGAGGCCAGGCAATTTTGAGGGGTGAATCATAGAACTCTTTTATGTTTAAAAGATATGCTTTTAGGCATGCTTTTGACATAAAATGTAACAAAAATCAACTTACTCGTAACATTTTTTTAAAATCTTCTCTTGCTTTCTTCTGCCTGGAGCGTTTCTCTTCAGCTTCTTGTTTTTTCTTGTGTCCCACAAACTGAAACACAGGTCACAAACACAATGAGTAATCATATGCTAAAAGTATGGCACAACAATTAACGTTTACTAGACAATAAATAGTATAATATAACTAACTTCTTACGGTAGTTAAAGATTTACCTCGTTAAAAGTCTGCTTTCTTTCTCCAAGTGTTTTTAATGCACCATATCTCCGGTCATTTATTATCACTCTCATGGCCTGTTTAATTTCATTATTTATGTAAAGAAGCCTCACCACCAATCATCAGAAATAGCACAGAAGAAGCAACAGACCTGGTCCCAATTCCAGTCAGACCCAGCATTTGCTTCTTCCAGAAGAGCTCTGAAAGCATTTTTCGCCTCCTAAAACAAAAAATTCAAAAAACAGAAAGTGTAAGAGATGGAGAGAGAACTTGCAGCCATATCGAATAAAATGATGATCAACAAGCAACCTTCTTAATAAATTTTGCTTTAATTCAAATTGATGCGTCAAGAGAATTTCCTACAGAATGGATCATGTCAGAGGAACATGGCCAATAAGCAGTACCTCTTTATTCTCATAAACTAAAGGTCCATGATCTACTTTGTTGCCCTCTGGTGCATTGATCCCTCCACTTCCAGAAATTCCAGCACTTTTAGTGGATTCCTGCAACATAAAGGAATAACTAAGTTATATTATGCTAAATGAGTGTTCAATGAATATGTCTCTTTTCAACTACTATAAAGAAAACTGTTGCTGCAGAAGTGCAGAGGGAAAATATTTACCTCTACACTCCCTGTGAAAGATTTTATAGAAGAAGGTACAGCTTCCTGAGGTGACATAGTGAAGATTCTCCTGAAACAACATTAAAAGGAATCCATGATTACCACAAATCGCAAGACTGCATTCACAACAACAGCATTACAGGGGAAATGACATACGTTGGTGTAGTCATGGTAGTGGTCATAGTAACTGTCACAGGTGTGTCAGATACAGCCATTGTTGTGGCATTTCCTAGAGGGTTCTGCTGTTCAGTTGCATCTGATTTTAAAGTAGCAACCTCCTCTTGTATGCTTGATGACCCAGACATTGCTGCAAGTTCAGGATTAGCAGCAGGTGTCACTGAAACTGGATTTATCACCATTTCTTGAGTTGAAAAGGGTAGATTATTTGCACTGGTGATGGGTGCTTCAGTCTCAGAAACAGAAACAGCAGCAGATGCACTTGAATTTGCATCCTTTGTTGTCGGAGTTCTCGCAAAAGAAGTCACGTTTGCTCGTTCACGAGCCAACTACACACAGTTATGCACATTAAACAAAGGAATAGTCAAGCAAAAAGGCATGGAATTAATAATTCAATAAAATTTCTATTTCTGTTAAGTCAGATTAAAAGTACCTTGACTTCATCTGGCATAGCCCATTTTGATTGTTTGGTAACCTTATTAAAGTAAAACCTGTATAGAAATCTAGAGTAGTCAGTATAACTCATACAGGCACAGAAGATGTCACTGCAATAGAAGAATGTTCTGAAAGCCGGAAAACATTAATATATAGACCTTCTCCCCTCAGGAGTAGTAAACTCTCTCCAGTCAGTTGATACATCAGCCCTCTGTAGTCATAAAAGCAGAAGTAGTAACACATGCAGAAAGAACAGGGACATACCAAACTCCAGGAAAAGGTATCAGGGGCTCAAAATGGGCGAAAGACACAACAATACTAGATTTGCAGCAAATCACCAGTAAATGACATGACCAAAACATTTCAACACAAAGCATTCGAGCAATTTAATCATTTGACATAGTATTCTATAGATACTTTTATCTTTCATCCTTTTCAAAGTTTCAATGGAAAGATCCTCCACAATGCAGTTGACTCCATTTTCCACAAGCCCAGCCCATGCCATTAGCCCAGAGACAGATTAAAAAAATATTAAATTTTAAAAGAGGTATACGAGCACATTCAAAACATTGGAGAAGTTTGAAAGTGTTAGAAAAATAATTGGAAGAATCAAATTGTACTTTATCAATGAAAAATCCAACTCAATTTATAATATAAAATTGGGCAACAATTACAGCAGTTTTCCAAAAATAAATATAAATTTGACATAACACTAATCCTATAATATAGGAAATAATATATTCCAAAATCTACACAAGGTGACAAAATATGTAAAAATAAATAGTACATTAAATATTCTAATATTCTAACAAAAAGCTACATGATTAACAGCAAAGCATTTATTATCATTCAGCAAAATTGATTAGAAATTGGAAACAGCAGCAATCAATTGCATGAATTTCCTTCTTTTGGTTGCTTAAAAATTTAAATGAACGCCAGCCCCTCAAAAAGAAAGGGGCTGGTTGTAGGGATATGATGATTGATGATGACAAACCAAAAGAATGATTGTACGGCTAGAACAATTCAAATAATTAAAAATTACCTGGAAAATGCAGAACTTGTTACAATAGATGACTTTAAAAATCAAAATATATTTCGAAGCATCATAATCAGAACTAGTTACAAATTACACTATTCTTCATTATGCTTTGCATATGCCCTCGATAACCTAACAGCAAAACTAAAACTACCATAGTAAAACACATGCCAGAAAATCTAATCACAAACTACAGCCCTAGAGTAATAAGGACTGAAGCATAATAAATAAGAGTGATAATACATTTTAAAATATCCAAATGTAAAATAGAGGAAATTGGATGTAACTGGCTATCCTATTTCAGAGATATTGGAACACCTTTAGTCATTAGATGCCACCATTAGATCATGCAAACACGCGTCATCCATGCTTGAATGTGCCAACTGGAAATTTCAAAGATGCCTACCTAAACTTCTCAACTAGTTTTAAATAAGAGTATTTCATTGTTCCTAGCCAACACATGACCACTGAGTTGGAGCGAAGGAGACATTATTAATAAATAATCAAGCATGAAGATCCAATTTCAAGGTTAAGATACATAGATGAAGTAGATGTTTAGGTGTTGGACAGGGTTCCATCTGAACTTTATGGTATGGACGCCCTATTTCAGGTACTAACACATATCAGTATCACAATGATGTTTGAAGCATTTATATAAGTTGGTTTGTTACAACTTGCAAGAGAGAGTGAAATCATAGAATCCCCATTTAAGTAATTATAAATTAATTCGATTTCAAAGACTACATCAAATTAACAATTACAAAAACATTGATTCCTGAAGTCCAGAGGTAAGAAAGATAATTACCCAAGCTGAAAGTCTTGCCCTTAAACCAAGTGAAAGAAATTGTTCTGTCCAGTATTTTTCCTCTATTAATTTCACTTAAAAATTTAACACATTCCATTTGACAATTATAGTAGAAATTTCTAATAAAAAGAGAAATGCCCGACACCAGTAACTGCACGATAAAGAAAAATGCATGAGCTATGCTATCTAAAGCACAGGTCTAGTTGCAACTCACCTCTATTGGCGTCATCAATTCTAAGGGCTTCTCCCAAGATGAAATCCTTGTCCTTCTGTTGTAATAATATCTGCATTTCAATGTGCTGTAATTTTAACATCTGTGATAACAAAAGTAGGACAGGTATCCAAAACAGGAATTTATTGATGAGTTATCAATAACACACGACAAATAACAGAACACAAAGATTTGACCTTTTAATGCAAAAAATTAATTTCATTAAGAGAGAGAGAGAGAGAGAGATCATTACAAGAGGACAAAAAGCCCTCAAAAATACACAAATAAGTTCCATAAAAGTCACTTGTCAATCACTTTAGGCAACTCCCCAGAGGTAGACACAGAAACAACCCTAAGCCTTGCAGCAAAGGGAGGCAAGGTGTGTGACTTCTGTCAAATGCAAATATTAGCCAACTAATAGTTAGGAAAGGTGCATAGCTTTTTGTGAAATGCACACGTTAGTTAACTAATAGTCCCAAAATTCATGCATTACTTTCTAGCTGGATACATTTAGTCTTAGCAAAAGCAATTGTTTTCCACAATATCTTCATTTCTTTGTTTCCTTGAACCCAACAAACCACATCAAGTTCTCACTTATCAAAGATAGAAGTACATATTATTTACAATTAGATTTGAACACATTTTTATTAGGTAAATAAATATCCTTCACTAGCTACTTGGCACTTTTCTTCAGATACAACATTACCATACTGTTTTGAAGTGTATCACACAAAATTTCTTTCCCTCTAGAAGGTATTAACCTGCTAACTGTTAAAAGCCAAATAACCCAATATGTAGCATGCATGTATTGATAACAACAAAAATTAATGCAACCTGGTTGGCATAGCAGAAAAGTCCTAGTATCTTTGCTGCTTAGTTTTTGGTCCACCTTGGATGTAACTAATGTTCAAACTAGTAATTTCCTCAAGTGAAAGTGTAGGAATTAGACTGCTGCATAATCAAGTTTGTAGATAAACGATCACAAGAGATAGTTGCTGTCTGCACATGCACAACCATACTTGAACTCCTATCCATTTCGAGATCACAATTTAACTTGCTTGACAATCACATACCTTTTTCCATCCCGAGAGGTGTGCTCTCTCCAGTCTGATGATGGATTTTTGGCAGGGTCTGGCAGAATGTTATTCCCCTGAAACCAAAAGAAATCTCTAGAACCTTATTTTTGGGGTGAAATGACACAACAATAGCAGAACAAAGCAGTTTTTATATAAAATGAAAATAAGGTAAATTTAGGATATTCTCAATAAACTGACCACAACAGTACTTTGTTCCTCTGTCTGCTGAGGTGTACCAGATTGCACATGTTGATTGCCATCAGGAAACCTCTGTCGAGCACTAGCATTTTGCTCCCCATTCTGCTGCAAAGGGGTGACGGGCTTTATGTTCTGGGCCCCAGTTGATAACCATGTGTGTTCCACGGCACTTTGTTCTGCAGCTTGTTGCGTAGGCAAAACTGATTGTATGCTATGATTACCAGTGGGAAACCAATGTCCTGCAGCAGAAATATAGGGAGCATCTGACTGGGACATTGGCTGATGTTGCACTGCAGAGACCACATTCATTTGTTGTTGGCCACTGGATGATGAAGATAACTGCAAACGGATATAAGTATTGAAGGATATTAGTCTCACTAGCTATGCCAGCTTCATAACTAATATAGGAGCAAAAACATTTACATTGTTTGGTACATGAGAAATTCTCGGACCACCAAAATTAGGCATGAAACTGTTAGAGATTTGAGGCTGTACAGGAGCAGACATCAAAGGTCTGCTGGGCTGAAAATCTGGCTGTGGAAGTGGTGGTCCTTGAGGCAGAGCATGCCCTGCAAGACTGGATCTTTGAGGTGGTGCCTGTGATGGCAGAGGCGGGACTGCTTGAGGATACTGAATTGATGGGGGATGAGGAGGCATCCCCATGTTTGCATGTCCACCAGACTGAAATTGTTGAGGAGCCACTGGAACAAATGGCTGTGGTGGTGGCGGTGGCGGTGGCGGTGGAGCCCCTCGGAACTAAAACAAAAGAATGATTAATGCTACTGCTAATAAAATATTACCAGTAAAAGGCATTTTTGAATAAGAAACAAGGAAACCTACCTGCATTGACATGGGAGGAGGAGGATTTGGAGGAGGACCAGCATGGCCAATTATACGAGGCTGAACAGGCTTTTTCCCCAGTATCCAAGTAAATACAGACATAAGTAAGATGAAAGGAAGCATAAGAAAAGAAATAGAAACAGAACAAAAACTAGAAGCAGGGCTCTACATGACCATAGTTTAAAAGATAGACAAAATGCCATATGATTCTATCGTCAGTTACAAATTCCAGAGAAGCATAATGTTCACACCCCACCCTCTTAAGATGTTAGAAAATTTTGAAAATACAGTTAAGTAGTCTTTCCATGTGGACCACATGACTGAAAGTTGAGACATAGAAAACAGATGAATGTTTGAAGTAAGACACTTGCTAATGTATCAAGATATATTCTTGAACCACATGACTTCACTACCATCTTCTGCTATGCATAACTATATTTAGAATACGTGTGGTTTAAGAACGGTACTAGTCTATAAGGGTAGAAATAGCGTTTTCTCCAAAGGTTAACCTAACAATAGTTGCACGTTAAACTACTTCACTTATAACAATGCATAATATACTGATGTGCACACCAAATTCGTTCACAAGTGTGTTTTCCAGTATATGCGCACTTGCTAAATTGTTAGCAGCTTGCCACATCCATTCATTTTGATTGCAGTGGCAGTGCATCTAAATCATGAGTTTACCTAAAAGATATTATCAGACACATAAAAATGTGAACAAGAAAACGGATAGCATCAAAATTCTTTAAGAAAGCATCTCAAATCCATTACCTGCATTCCCGGGAACTGGGGGTTGCTCATTTCAAGCAAACAGGTAATTTCTGAAACAACCATGGAAAAACAATAAACATTGGTTCGTTATTTGCAAGTTCCCACAGTCAAAAAGACACTGTATGTTATAATAATTTGACAAGCTAATAATCATAAAACTAAGTTTCATAACAAACAAAGAGGAAACGAAAAAGAATATAAGGAAAATGCCTAATAAAGCAATGATAGAACCAAGACAAGTTATACCTTCAATTAGCGTTAAACAAACACATTAATGACGGTTTACTCGATATGTGGCCATTAATTTTAATTGCGCTACCAAGCATAAAATACTTACAGCTCGACCAATAGCAACAACAACAATAATAATAACAACAACGATAGGATTGACACAAGCTACCCATTCAATTAGCACTCAAAAAACACATTAATGACTGTTGACTCAATATGTGGCCCTAATTCAGTTGTGCTCATGAACACACAATATTTTTCACATGACAAATACTCAAAAACATATAGTTGATGTCCGTATATGATCCAAGATTACATTTTATATCAATGCCAAAAACAGAAAAGATCGGAAACAAATTATATTTCATACCTTATCAACCAATAAAGAGACTAACAGAAACAGAGCCATGAAAACAACTAAATACTTACATCGAAATCATCACTAGCTCATTATTTTTATTTAAAATCTTTTTTTTTTCTGATTTTTCGTAGAAACTGTCACTCAGGCATCATGAGCTTTAATTGTTCTTACTATTGAACGGTTGGTGAAACAAAACCCCAAAACCCAGAAAGATAAACCCACTCAATAGGTCCCAGTTTGAAATGGACGATCACCCAATAGAAAGAACGAAAGAATCAGTATTGTCTCAGAACCACGTCAAACTCTGGATACCGCATCAACACAACTAAGGTTTCCTTGACAAGCTTCTTTTTTCTTAAAACAAAAACCTGCATTTTAACTCCACAAGCCCTTAAAGACGATTCCTGAGAAAAATGAATTCAGGCAACAGCTGTGTAAGTAATACCCTTGGCACGAAATAACCAAATTCTTCAAAATAAAGAACCGAAAATGTTGGAAGAAAACCCTAAAATTGGGCAGAAGAACCCAAAATTGTAACGAAAAGGTGCGTCTTTCCCAGATACCTTTTAGCAAAGGGAGCAAAAAAATAACCAACTACTTCCTCGAATCCAATTTCAGAACTCGATTTCAACTACTTCAACCCAATGATAAACTCAAAAACTTTCTTTCTCCCGTTCCTTTTTTCCTCATTCAATAATTCAAAAGAGCGTGAAAGCCAAATAGTGGTCGAATTGAATTACATTGCAACACAAGAGAAGAGGCCCCCGTTTCGAGATTGCAACCGCAGGCCGCTGTGCACAAATGACAGAGGAGAGAAGCACGATGAAATTAAAAGGATGGATGAGATTGGAACGGAAACGTGACGATAGAGGTAATGACAAATGATTCAGAAGTTACGTGCGCGCGTGTGTATATACATGACATGGGACTGGGCTTAGGGTGGGGTTTTGCGGGGAGTCACAGAGACAAAACGGTCTCGGACACACCGAATATTTATACACGCCCTGACAAAGTGTCACGGTCTCCTTCCGAATATAGGAACAAAATGAGTACCATGTGCTCAGCAATTACTTCGCAACCGAATACGTCTTCTTAAACCCATAAGTAAATTGATTGTGCACTATTTTAGAGCACAATCACGATAGTTTCAACAGAATATAAAAATAATAATTATTATGTATACGATTTGTGAAAGAAATTTACTTACATTAATGAAAAATTTAATTTATATTGAGCGACAATTAAAGAGGGGCTACTTTAACAATCACAGACTACACCGATAAGAGATGGCACCAATATTATTTCCCTCAACATCTGACTCAATTTCATTTGATTCGGGCATAGGAGGTGGACCTTGTTTTGATGGCTCTGCATCCTTTAGGCTTGATAAAGCCTTCACTAGCTTTCTCTTCGAACAGTCCCAAAGCATGTGTGGCCTATCACGAAGAAAACACCTAATCGTTTTTAGTGCAGTACCTTGCTTGCTGTTAGCAAGTCTATTATTATAGTTACTTTAGGGATTGACCTATGTTTGAGACTGTCGGTTCCCCCCACCTCTGTTGGAATTATTTATGACGTCCTCTCACCGTTCCTTTTTTGTTGGGGTGCACTCACTACCGGACGTTCCTTACGAGGTTCATCTTGAAAATCCACGAGTCACTCGGCCACATCCATGACCGAGCTCAAGTCCACTATCCACTGGCGCTACAACTCCGATCGTACTGTGGGTTTTAAACCTTCCAAAAAAGTGAAAAGTTTGTCCTTTTCAGATATGTCCCAAATATCCAACATGAACGCCAAGAATGACTTCACATAGTCCCAGACATTCTTGACTACCTCAATTCCCGCAATGCCCTCTTGACATTATATTCTACATTCTCTGAAAAGAATTAGTCCCAAATAGAATCTCAAAACTGCTCCCATGTATCCAGGCACACTCTGTTGGCCAAAATGTCAGCATATTTGGTGCGTCACCATAGCTTGGCATTACCTATCAAGTACATGATGGCGGTAGTGACCTTCCTGACCTCATCAATAATGTTGGCCGACAGGAAATACTGTTCCATGTCAAAGAGGAAATTCTCTACCTCTTTGGCATTTCGGGTGGTTCCAAAAGGCTGCGGTCTGGGGACTCGAATTCTCGGCCCAAGGTCTTGGGCGACTATTGGGGCATTGCCGACTGCCCGTTGGAGTAGTCCAATTTGGATGGACATCTGTTCCATCTCTCTTTAGAGCTTTCCAATAGTACCAGCTCCTTGATTCTCAACTAATTCCAAAAATAATTCCTAACTCTAGGTAAGTTAGGCTTGGAGGTCCACAACTTCGGCTTCTAAACTCTTGACCTTTTTCTTCAAGGTTGTTGCTACAAAATCCATCGGGGAGCCCTGCTCCTCCAGGGCTTTCAATTGCTACTTGGGGATGAGATTCTTGCGTAGCTAGACTTCTACCTCATTGCCCCCCCCCCCACACATTCGTTGATGCAGTAGCATTTATAATCCTACACCTCGGCCACAATCTAAATTGAGGCTCTAATACCAATTGTCACGGGGCTTCTTTCAAGGATATGGACAAAAGGGGCACCGTGCGGCTAGCAGTCACTGCGCAACCAACTACATCCGCTTGAACCCGTACGCAAACTGATTGTGCGCTACCTTAGGGCACGATCCTGATAGTTTTGACAGAATGTAAAGAAACCAGTAGCTATGTACACAATTTGCGAGAGAAATTTACTTACATTAATGAAAAGCTCAATTTACATTGAGTGACGATTAGAGGGGGGCCACTCTAATAATCGCAAGTTACACGATGACTACTTAAAGCTTCAAGAACACTTTGCCCCCTATAATAGGCTTGGTAAAAAAAAAGTCAAGTGACAGTAGAATACATTAAAAAGTGGAGGAAACACATCTAAAAATAAATACAAAATAATTACAAATATTTACAAGTATGTAGAAAGTCTTAGACCTAGCAGTAAAGGGTGATGTCTTGTTCGGCATAGGGCTGCGGCAGGACCAGCTTTGCATCAAGCGGACATGTTAAGTAGACGACCCTCCACATAAAGGAACATCCATGTGAAGTTTCGTCAATCTCCGTTATCATCTTTCAGCATTATTGCGACAGATTTCATGCCTTCTCGACATGAATCTAAACGAACCTTCGTTTGCACTTCTCTTCAATTTAATCAATCTCCCTATTACTCATGTCTCTTTTCTTCCTTTTACCTTCCCAGGATTTGTCGCATTTATCCCATCTTTGAAGAGTTTTTTCCCCTTTTAACTGATAATTTGTTTTCGCCTTGGATTCCTACTTCTTTCAATTTGTTTTGCCATTGCATGTGCAATGATAAAATGTGATTTTTCTTCTTCTACTGCTATGTATAGAAATGAGTCACAAAGATATGATTTCTTGCAACAGCTTTGCCTTTCAACAAAAGTAGATAGCATCAAAATTCCAAACTATGATTGTTTTCATTAGCCCCCAATTTTGTAAGTCGGATACTGTCTTTGAGTCATGTTTTGGGTTGTAATGAGCCAAGCTCAATTTAAATATTAAATCATTGACAGTTTTATTTTTGTAAATTTTAAAATTAAATTACAATTTGAATTAAACTTTTAAGTTTGAATACTCTAAAATATCATTGAGCTTGATTAAAAGTTACTTAAATTCAAATTAAATAATTTATCTTATAAACTCTTAGTCGTGTCCTCTACAATACCTTCAATAGGTTCAAATTGACTTGAATTTGTTTTCATTTGCAAGCCAGATGCTAGCTATAATTATGAAAATCATAAATGGGATTTTGGCCGCACCATATGAATGTTCAATGTGTTAGCATTACATACTATAAATTTCTATTTGTCAAGAGTAAATATAGTTTTTAGCTAGAAATTATGTACATCTTACCATAATTTTGGTATGGCACATAAAGAGAGGAATCATACGAAGGGAGGAGCTTTGTTTGGAAGCAAATTAATGTGGAAAGTGTAAATATAATAAGGTTAAATAGATAAAAATAATCATTTTGTTAGATGATAGAATTATAAATTTTGATACAAAGGAAATTGAGGCATTGAATTCAAATATATTCGTTAAGTCTTATAGGTGGAGCATATCAAATCATTTGGCTCATTGTTATACTCCATTCCTATATCTCAAATTTCCCCTAATACGTGGTAATCACAAATTTACAGAGTCATTGCATGTTAAGAAATAACTTGTGTGATAATTATATGTTAATAGGGAACGAGATACAAAAAAGTGAGAGATAAATTAGATTTAATGAGACAAAATTGCCTATCGATAAAAGTTTGCTTTGGTATTGGTATTATTGCTCCAAGGCATTATGATCAGCCCTTTTAGTCACCAAGTAGAAAATTCAAAACTCATAGACATAATCCCTACGATAATAAGGCTGTACAGGGGTAGCACATACTTGAGCATCATGAAATTTTTAGGCATAGCTTGAGCATCTCAATGAACAATAGCATATGTTTCAACATGTACAAGCCAAAAGATTAATTCATCAAATTTATAATTCTATAAATATCAAAGATGTCAAAAGCATCTCTATTCTATGTAAGAAAAACTTGGATTAGTGTAGTGAAATCTATGCATAATAAATGAATCCATTTTCTAGGTTTTCTTCATTATTACAAATAAAAGTAATCAAATATCTTTGAGGCTCACTTTCTCTTCTTCTTCCGTGTAATGTTCATTGATCATGCATTTGAGACTTTCTTTTGGCCTTTTTAGTGTGTGTGGTTCATCTTCTCTTACTCCTTTTACTAAAAATCATCAATATTCCCCTAACACATAAAAATAAACGTAAAACATGGTATCCTCTACCTGGGCAAGTCACATTTACAAAAAAACCATCTATGTAACTCCTCATACAACATCCATAAAAGAACTCATGATAGAACTAATCATGCCTTTTTCATTTCCCTCACAAAAAGATCAAGGCTTAAACTTGGTGGGATTGCTCAATACAACAATCATTTTAGTGTACCCACTAAACACTTAATAGCCACCTCTATTAGCTTGTTGCAAGTATCCAAGTGTTGCCATTATGTGGTAGCTTTGACTTGGGCTTGTTGAGGCTGGTTTGGAGAACTTGTTATGTGGTGTTTACTAGTCATTCTCATTTTCTAATGACTTTGTAGGTTTTCCAATTGAGACGTGTATTGAAAGAGTAGTGACCTGTCCTATTTAGATTTGGAAGCTTTAATAGTTATTATATATTGGTAGCATTTGCTTCATTATATTGCTTTTGCAGCCAATAGATTCATCTTGGGGACTGATAAAATCAATCAGAACCTTTAAGTCTTTCTAATGTATCTTCCTTTCTTGATCAATTGCTATAATTGACATATTCTACATGTACGCATATTTTGCAAAGCTTTAATAGTTATTATATATTGGTAGCATTTGCTTCATCATATTGCTTTTTGCAGCCAGTAGATCCATTTTGGGGACCGATAAAATCAATCAGAACCTTCAACTCTTGCTAATGTATCTTCCTTTCTTTGATCAATTGCAATAATTGACATATTCTACATGTACGCATATTTTGCAAAGCTCATTGCACAGTAAGAGCATCTTATAGGTGACATTCCCTTATACGAAAGACGCAAAATTGGTGTAAAAGCAGCAAAAATGGAATGAAGTAAAGCAAGAATTAACCAACTTGCTAAGTCGAGGAAAGATGATTGATTGAAGTAACTAAGTACGTAATTTCTCACATCCATGGTGTGTAAGGTGGATAATGGGAGAATGGACTCCTAATGTGGGTCCCTACAATGGAGCCCACATAATTTAAAATTAAAAATTAAAAAAACAAAAAGTTGGGTGGTAGAGTCATTATAACTTTACTGCCATAGGGATGAATGTAAGCATATGACGTGTAGTGGTGTGCTATGCAAAGAATTGAGATGTGCTGATGTGATCAGAGTAACGTCAAAAAGTAATGGTGTAATCAAACCCGAATCCAAGAATCCCAAAGATGCAAATCGAGTGAAGAACGCCAACCCAACGTGGTAGGATTGGATTGAACCCGATAAAAACGACCACAATTAGCACACCGAATACTGATTGATACGTTACGAATCACACGAACCACTCTGGAATGACTCAATTTGGGATAGGAATTCATGAGAAATTGAAAGCACAATTTCAGGAAATTTGAAAAGAAACCTGAATTGATTAAAAAATTGTCTGTCTGAATCCTTCAACTGAAAAACAAACTACTATTTATATTGAAAACTATCAGACTCTAACCTAAAAGCCCATATGACCTAATTTATTCATAAAGCCCATTAACAAATAAAATTAAAATTAATAAATACTAAAATAAATTTCGTCGGGGCCTTGGATTGTGTCATACCCCTCATCTTGAAGGCAAATTGTCCTCAATTTGAATTTATATCCTCCTAGATCAAACACAAATTTCTGGAAGCTCATTAACTCTTCTCGTTTTGCTGAAACTTCAGCTTCATCTTTCTATGAGCCCAACACAGAAATATCAGCAACAAACCATATAAAGGAAGAAAAAACACTAATAACTTGTCCAGATATACATATGTAGCCTCTGCAGATAAAAATATCTTCAACTCTTGCATAGTACAAATGGACAAGGCATCTGCTAGATGATCAAATGGGTCAAGGTACACGTGGCTCTGTAAAAGTTTAATCTTCCAATCTTTTACTCGTTCTTCATTTTTGTGGCTGTCCTCAACTTCTATTTTGATTTCTATGACTTCTTCCATCTCAACTCTATTCCTTTGAATTTCTATGGATTCTGTTATTTTTTTCGTTCACTTTTCTCCTCAATTTCCAAATATGTGCTAATACTGTCATTATCTTCATATTGTATTTCCTCCGGTGGCATTTTCACTGCAATCCTCACTTCAGTCAAAGATGACGTCGTTGTGGGTGGGCCTTTCTTCTCTCACATAACTTTGCTAATGCCAATATGAGTATCAACTTCCTCGTTTCGACATTCACTCATGTTATGCCCACGCTGAAAGCAATTAAGACATAACCAAAATTGACCTTCAATATAAGAATCTGATACCTTGGATGTCTCGTCGTACTCATATTCCTCCTCATAATCATGCCGATCATGCCTCACAGGTCTAACATGATGCCCATGTCTGTCCCTAGTCTGAGTTTGGCTTGGTACGGGGTTGCCTCTGCATCCAGGTGGCTTAGACAATGAACTGTCTCTTTCTAGGGTCGTGGCTTAGGACGATTCTACGCACCCTAACCGGTTTAGTATGTCTGTCATCCTATCCTGAATGCCCTCCATACTCCTAGTAAGCTTCCTCAATTCATCATTGAAAGACTCAAATAAGAATTTAGTCTCGTCAGGGTTATTACCCTGGCCTGAATATTGACTGGCCATTCAACGTAACTGAAGCTCTACTCGTGTATCACACAAAATCAATTTATTTTCTTACAAACTTCAATTTCTCGTACCCTTCTCGTGTGATTCCAAAGTAGCCTTAATAATTCAAACAACGTAAAACAATACAAACACTCGATATGATGGATATGAGACTACAATGGAAAAAGATATGAGATAAGCAAGTATCTCAATCTGCAACATCCTCAAATACAATCACTAAAAAAATTAATAAAATGAAATTTCTCCCTTCTCTTTTTTTTTTTTGCCTTCTCTTTTCTTCTTCTTCTTCTTCTTCTTTTTTTTTGGCCTTTTTTTTTAAAAAAAATCAACAACCAAATAGGCCCTTAAGTTGAGAAAGAAATTCTGCAGCCAAACAGCCTTACCACGTCGGCACGAACAGTCCAATCCTGCAGTAGCTTCTGGTCTAGCTCAATGTCTTCGGCCCAAATACGTCTTTGGCTCAGCAGTAGTCTGGCCCAAAGCAATTTTAGCTCAATCAACTCCGACCCAACTAAATTTTTTTTTTGGGCTACTCAAACCTAGCCTAAATTGTGAATGGCCCAAGTTGTCTCTGGCCCAACCCAACCCTCAACCCAGTCGAAAAAATCTTTTTTTTTTCTTCGCAGGCGGCGGCGGCAATAGCGAATGGGCTGATTTCACTGACGTACGTCTGCGGAAGCAGCCGACGTCAACTGCCCAGGCATTGACGAGCCCTGGGCAGTCCTCAACGACGGCGACAGGCCGCGAAATTGGGCAGAGTGGAGTGTTTTCGCGGCGGAAACCTAGTGGCGGTTCGCGGCGGAATTGCACCCGATTCGCTCCTCCTCCAGCGGCAATTCAGGTCGGAATTGGACGCACTCACAGCGGCGTCGCTTTGGGTGAGATTTGCGGTTGGAAATCGGCTGAGACGGTGGCGGATTCGGCCACGATTTTCGGCCGGTTGCGGCGGTCGATTTTCCCTTTTTTTGTTTTGATTTTTGACTTTTTTTAAAAAAACTTTAGATCGTGTATCGAACTCTAATTTGATACAAGCTTGCTCTGATACAAAACTGATGTGATCAGAGTCACGTCGAAAAGCAATGGTGTAATTGAACTCGAATCTCAGAATCGCAGAAACGCAAACCGAGATAAGAACGTTGACCCAACGTGGTAGGATTGGATTGAACTCGATGAAAACGACCACAATCAGCACACCAAATATTGATTGATACATTACGAATCACACGGACCACTCCGGAATGACTCGATTTGGGATAGGAATTCACGAGAAATTGAAAGGACAATTTCAGGGAATTTGAAAAGAAACCTGAATTGATTAAGAAACTCCGGCTGTCTGAATCCTTCAACTAAAAAACAAATTACTATTTATATTGAAAAGTATCAGATTCTAACCTAAAAGCCCATATGGCCTAATTTATTCATAAAGCCCATTAACAAATAAAATTAAAATTAATAAATACTAAAATAAATTTCATCAAGGCCTTGGATTGCGTCATGTGCCGAAGTGATAGGTAGTAGAATTGAGGCTAGAGGATTTGTTATAATAACATGAGTTGAGAAATTGTTAAAGCGAAGAGGAGACAAAAGAAAATTGTAAGAATTTTTTTATTAGTGACAAAATAGTGATGATTTGTTTAGAGTGTTTTTGGGAAACACTTAATTACTACTATTTTGAAGAAATTTATCTCTCCTGTACTTCTGCTTGTTTAATTGTAAAACAATTTCGAAGTCTGTCTCATAGGCATAGCCTATTGAAGGATGAATTACGTTTCAAATTGTTGTGCCCTTATTCATTAGTTATATTTATTTAATCTTTATTTAGTTTTGCTTGGTGGACAATCAATCTTTTGCTTGATGCTTTACCCAACGGATTGTGGCTCTTTTACCTAGCAGACTGTGACTTACCTTTTTTTTGATATTTTTGTTGTGTGGCTAGTAGGTATTTCAATTTTGTCAAAGTTTTGCCTTGTGGGATATTCAGTAACAAAACTAAATATTGATATTTGTTACCAGTAAGAGGCTCAACAAGTGGTATCAAAGCCTTATGCTCAAGTTCCTCAATGTTGATTGAAATAGAATAATGCAATCACTTCATTGATATGACCTATGAACTTGTGGAACTACCACTTAGGAAGGAAGCCTTAAAGAACAAATGAGCGTACAAAATTGAAGTTTGATACAAATAGCTCATAGCCAATACATAAGACAAAGTTGGTTGCGAAAGGTTATGAACAAAAAAAGGTATTGATTTTGAAGAAATATTTTCTCTACTAGTAAAAAAGACTTATATCTAAATTGTTTTAGGATTAGCTGCAAGTTTGAACTTACAGACTAAACAACTCAATGGAAAGATAGTATTCTAGCATGGAGATCTTGACAAGGAGATCTATATAGAGCAATCAGATGGATTCAAAGAAAAAGGAAAAAGAAACTTGGTTTATTGATTGAGAAAAAGACTTTATGGATTAAAGCAAGCACTTTGATAATGGTACAAAAGGTTTGATAGTTTTATAAATACACATGACTTTCGTAAAACTAATATCAACTATTATGTTTTTGTTAAACATTTTAGAAACAATGACCTTTTGATACTATTATCATATATTGATGATATGCTAATAATCGGTCGAAATACCAACAGAATTTCCAAGTCGAAGAAGGAATTGAATAAATTATTTATCACAAAGGATTTGGGACATGCCAAGAAGATTATTTGAATACACTTCTTTTAAGATAAACAAAATTACAAGCTTTAGCTTTCTTAAGAAAAATATATTAAGAAGATTCTTGACAAGATTGGCATGAGCAAGGCAGAACTTGTATTTACACCACTTGCTGGACATTTCAAACTTAGTGCACAATAATGTCCCACAAGTAGAGAAGAGAAAAATCACTTGAACAAAGTTCCTCATTCCTCTTTCGTTTGAAGTTTCATGTATGTAATATTGTGCACCCAACCAGATTTAGCTTGTGCCATTGGACTTGTTAGTTACTATCTTTGCAACCTTAGCAAAGGACACTAGTGGATTTTTTGGTATTTTAGAGGTACTTCCAAGCTGTACTTATGTTACGATGTAGGAAAAACAAAGCTAATGTTCGAAGGATACAAACATGGCTAGAGATGTTGATTTGAAGAAATTTACATCAATGTACCTAGACACTTTTGTAGGAACAACAGTATCTTGGCAAAGTCAACTTTAAAAGCGTGTAACTTATTCAGCACAAAGGCCAAGTATATAGTAATTATAGAAACATGCAAAGAACTCTTGTGGCTAAGACAATTTCTTTAAAAGTTAGGTTGGAAGCAATCTGACTATTCACTTTATCGTGATAGTTAAAGAGCTATTCATTTATATTATATATTGAAGTACATTGATGTTCATTATCAGTTAATCCAAGGAGTGCTCAGTGAAAAGATTATTCTTTTAGGAAAAATTCATACTAGTAACAATAGAGCTAACGAATTGACAAATATTCTTCTAAAAGATAAATTTGAATTTTGTTGTTATGTAACAAACTTGGTGGTACTCCCCTTTTGTTGAGGGGGGGGGTGGGGTAGATATGATATGAGTCCCTCTAGTGGAGCCACATAATTTAAAAAATAAATAAATAAGGGGTTGGGCGGTGGATACTCCACTGCCATTCCCTTTTATAAATAAAGGGATCAATGCAAGCCTTTGATGTGTAGCAGTGTGGTGTGCAAAAGTGATGGGCGAGAGAACTGAGGGGCAAAGTGAGGCAATCTAGGGACCTGACAAAATTTATTTTAGCATTTATTAATTTTAACTTTATTGTAAATGGGCTTTATTAATAAATTAGGTCATATGGGCTTTAGGTTAGAGTCTGATAGTATTTAGTATAAATAGTAATTTGTTATTCAGTTAGAAGAGATGAACATAGACAGAGTTTTTAATCTATTTAGGTTTCTTCTCAATTCCCTGAAATTGAGCCCTTCAATTTCTCGTGAATTCCTATCCCAAATCGAGTCATTCCGGAGTGGTCTGTGTAATTCGTAATGTATCAATTAGTATTCGATGTGCTAATTGTTGTCGTTCTATCGAATTCAATCCAATTCTATCACGTTGGGTCGGCGTTCTTCGCTCGATTTGCGTCCCTGAGATTATCAGATTCGAGTCCGATTACACCGTAATTTCCGACGCGATTTTGATCACATCACAAAGCGTATGTCATAATAGTATAATATTATTTTAGTGAGTTGGGAAATTGTTAAGAGTGATGGGGAAATAAAAAAAAAATGTAAGAATTTTTTTTTTTTTTATGAATGACAAAATAGTAAGAATTTGTTTGGAGTGTTTTTGGAAAGTATGTGAATGTCATTATTTTGGAGAAATTTATATCTCTTGTACTCATACTAGTTTAATGGTAAAACAAATTTGGAGCCTACCTTGCAGACATAGCCTGTTGAAGGATGAATCATGTTAAAATTATTGTTCTATTATTTACAGATTATATTTATTTATTATTTATTTGTTTTTATTTGGTGGTCAGTCGCTCGCTCTTTTACGTGACACTATATGACTAATATGTTTAATGGAATGTGGCTCTTTTACTAGATGAATTGTGGCTTATTTTATTTTATTTTTTTAATATTTCAGCTGTACAATTATTATTGATAAATATTCAATTATATCGAAGATTTGACCTCCTCATAGAATATTTAATAACGAAACTAAATATTGATATTTATTATCAATAAAGGACTCAACAACTACATACTCACGGGGCCAATGGGCGATCAGAAAGGCCCAGGGCCTAGGTTGGCGATCTGCATTTGACTTGGGAGCAGCGCCCGCCTAAAATTGGTCCATGTAGTCGAGCCTATGCCATAATTTGTAGTAGTGGGGGCTTCGTTGGCAGGCACGTGCCCAATTCTAGTCCTAAAACAGTGGCTAGAAGGTACATTTATAGAATTGCAGATAAAAAGATTGGCTAGCTTTTCTCTTGGTCGATTTGCGGTCTGCCTTGAATGCAGTCCACTTGGTAAAAAAGCATAAAATGATCTGTGGAATTTGTTGATTTAGTTTTATGGCAATCAGTTCCGCAGTTAAATAAATGTTATAATTTTATGAACTTCAGAATTTGTTGCACACCGGCAATTCATTCAAACGAAATCGTGGAACGTTGGTTCTATTGCAATCCAACAATACGTGGCCTTTTTATTTGTTATTTTCTGGAAGGGCTTTTTAATGTTATGATGTAGTTCTTTCTATTTATTTTTTAAATTTATAGAAGTTCGTCATGCTTAATTAAATGTGCCATTTTTTGTTACTTAATTTCTATCATTAATGGTTTTTAGTTTTCTAAACAAATATTGAACTATCAATGATCAAATTAATTATTTTTTATTAATAAAAACTTGCAAAATTAATACTATTTGATATTATTGGTGAATTGTTGTGAACTTTAAAATAATAGATTTAATTCTTGATTTTGTTTCAAATGGTATTATGATGTGGATATTTTTCTTAATTACAATTAAGTTTAATTAAATAATTTTGTCAGAAAATTATTGAAATAAAATAAAATACATGAAAATGTTTCGTAAATACTACAATTATTAGAAAGATTTTTTATAATGATTTTTATCAGTGTTTCTTAAAGAATTCAAATTATTTAATTTATTTAGGTCTAAATTTTGTATATTATTGTGGAAAACAAAATTAATTACTTTGCCTTCAAACAATTGAATTGTGCTATAATTATAAATTATTTTCCAATTATGGTTATATGCAATCGACGGATTCAGAAAGAACACATGAGATGTCAACACCCAACTATATTGTTACAGTGTGAAAAGAAGATACGTGAAGTTTTAATATTTATAAGTATTGCATAAATCAAACTTGTTTAATATAATTATATCATTATCCAAAATAAAAGATACGTGAAGTACAAATGCTCTGCTTTGTTTATTTGATTAGAAAAAAGAAGCAAACTATATTTTTAAAATGTCCTGCATTCTACTTTATAATAATGGCAACAATAATAATCACAATTGAAGATAGGATTCTCTTTTTAAAAGTTTTACAAAATACCAATCCATCAAAATCATATTAGTTTTACAATTCCTCCTTTCTTAATGAATAATTCAGATTTTTGATTGGTAGGAAAACTCAAAACATTACGATTGAAGATTAAGTAAAAATAAGAAAAAAGAAGTAATATTCTTGATTTAAGTTATACAAGTTGTTAAATTGAATAAATATTCATATATTTTAAAAGATAGAAAAGGATATTTAGGAAAAATATCATAATTTCTTACACAAATATGCGGAGCGTTTTCAGAGATGCACAATATTTTCAAAAGGCTATAGTTGGCTATGTTTGTTTTCAATTTATCTAAAAAGATAAACATAATTTAACCGTTATATATTTTTTACTTTTTATTTTTCCTTTCATGTTTGCACATAATTAAAAAAACCAAAAAATATTTTAAAAATCAAAACAACATAGCTTATACGAATTTTTGAAGACAGCACAGTCATTGTTGGGCCATCAAATATTAAAATAATAGAAAGCAGCTTCCATAGTTTTGGATTATGGTAAATTTAGAACTATTTTAAAAATAAAATATTTTTTAATTTATAAACTAATTTATAATAATTAAATATTATGTTGCTTCTGACTCACCGCTGAACAACTCACTTAAAAGCCCATCCACCGAAATTTGGTCTTGGAACCACTTTCATGGTAAGGTTTATACTAAATCTATAATTTAACAACAATACAACACTTTATTAGTTTTTGAATTCCTCTTATTAAAGAAAATTATTTCCTTCATTCCAAGCCGCGTATGTCCTCAAGAATTTATCTTTTCGTGATCAGATTCAGATGTCATGCTAAAATCATGTTTATGGTATTTTGACACTGTTTCTCTTCCTGATTCGCTCAACAGCAGTGGGCAATGGCCATGAGGACTTTTACAAATCATTTCTTTCTGCAACCATTGAGAAATTAATTGTGAGAAGTCCAATGAAGTTCTGGTGGGTTTTTTCATTCTTTCCTTCCCGTGGTTTTCCTCTACTTGGATTTTGGTCTTACTAAATATTAAGGCCATGCTTATTTTGCAATTATACATGTCCAAAACTCATATTCGAGTATATTTTCTTTTCTTATTTTTACACATTTTTTAAAATAAAAAAATTTTAAAACATGCACCAAAATTAAAAAACAAACAAAAGTTAAAAGAAATGCACTTCGTTGCTCTTACCTGGACTTGTACATTTTTTTTTCAATATAAGCTGATGGAGCGATGGGTTGCAGTTAAGCAGCTGCTCTCTCTCCCACATGGTTGGATTTCTGAATTATGTCCTTGGCAATGGACTATATATGGGCAGCAACTCGCGTTGTCGGTTCTTATCTTTGCGCTTGGGGCAATGACGCAGCTAGTGAGGTTCTAACCGAGGCGCGTCTATTGCTGGTTGAAAACTATTTCCAAACCCCCTCTTGGGCCTGGGTTTGGCTCAGGCTCAGGAGAATTTCTGGAAAGGCTCCCTCTTGCGTGAGGTAAAGCCCTACAATCCCCAGTCCGAAGTATCGTTGGTTATAATTTTTCGCGATGTGTATTGATGTGTCGGGCCACCTTTATAGGGCACAGACACGTTGACTCTTTTGTTTTCCCACTAGGTTTTTAAGTGCCGTTGAGGCCTGTGCAATTTTAGCGTTTTAGCCGAGTATTAAATGAAAAAACTGCTGAGAATTGTTGTGTTATATATATATTTCATTCTGTTATTGAGTAATGGGCGGACTTGTTGATCTCGTAAAATTTGCACACGCATGTGTGGATTGATTTATAAATAATTAAGTTATTTTATTTTAACTAACAAAATAAATTTGTTTAATATTTAAAAGTTTACAAATATTTAAAAGAAAAAAGTAAATTAAAAAGTATATGATTTTACATTATATAAAAATATTTAAAATAAATAGAACTTAAAAAATGATAAAAATTTATGATAAAGTATAAATATAAACTGCGCCTAAAATAAAAAGAGAAAATAAAATTATGGAAATAGTAGAAGTATTTAATCTAAGAATAATTGTGTATATTTATTTTTTATAAATAATAATTTTTATTGAAATAATAATATGGTATAAATAAAGGTATTTTAAAAAGTGCATCAAAGAGACCAATATAGTTACTTTAGGTGCTTTATGTTTGATATAAATTTTGAACGTAGAAAATTTGATACAAAAATTTAAAAACAGTATAAAAATAACAAATAAAAATAGATAAAAAAATATTATTTTAATATTTAGTATATTTTAAAGAATTAATTGTGTAAGCTGCAAATTTACATCCAAAGGTATTCTTGAATTTCATATGATTACACGTGGAAGAGTAGAGTTTATAATTATTTAATTTGACTGTTTTAAAAATATAGTTTATGGGTAATATTCAAAATTTCTAATTGATAAGAAATAGAAGGGCACGATTTTTTGGTGTTTGGATTGTTTGTGCTTAAAATTAAGCATCAATGTGACATTAAAAAGTTATGATCGGAAATAGAAGAGTTAAATTTTTAGGTGTTTAGGCAGCCTATTCAAAAAATAACAAAATAAATTATAACTTTTTTACATTTAAAAAGGAATTAACACATATTCTAATGATTTGTTTGCTCATATTAATTTTTGATGCCATGTAAACCCACACACTATAATATCATTTAGTCATTATATATATATATATATAATTTTTCTGTTCACCAAAATTTTAATACCAAAAACTAAATTTCCTCTCACTCAAATCTCCGTCATTTTTTCACTCACCTCAACAAGTAACCACACATGCCCACGGTAATTTTGCAGTCATTTTTAACTAAATAATAATTTACTAAATGAGCGGATATATTTCTTAACATATATCCCCATATCTACAAACATTTAAGGTGTGTGTTTAGTTCGTCTACTTTAGCGGTGGCTTCTACAGGATTTAAGGTCCAATATCGTCACCATTGTGAGTTACGATGTTATAAATGATGCACAAAATCAAAAAATTTCACTTAAAAAATATCTCTTACAAACATCCACAATAAAGAATCATAAGAAGGGCTTCCAAACATAGTAAAAATTTCCAACGTGGAAAAAGCATGCCTTATTAGGCTATGTTTGTTTCCATATTTCTAACTTTATATGATTCACTAAAATTTTATTATATTATATGTACAATTAAATAATATTTTTATTTAAATTTAAATTTAAATTCTTCATCTGTTATACATGTATAACTGATTAATTATTTTTTAATAATTATATTTATTTACAATCAAATTAATATATAAAATTATACAATCATACACCTACATTTATATATATTTATATCTCAAGAAACAATCATTATCTCATATATTATTTTATTATTATATATTATACATATTTAAATAAATCTAAATTTTTTAAATTTTAAAATCTTATAACTAAACATAGTATACGTTTTAAACTTTTATCAAAACATTATCTTCCACCAAAACCTTTCTTCCAAATGTAAACTTCGTTATTTTCATTCTCTTTGCTTCTGCAAAATCCTAACGGCTTGTCGAAGGACAAGTCAATCTTGGAGGATCCGAACTCATGCATCGGACCGCCCGACTCTCCTACCCAAATCATTAAACCCTCCGATTTATCACCGCATTGGAGATAAGCTTCTGTGAAACCTCCCATTGCTGACCTTCACCATGGCTGTCCTTCTCCGCTCCCTGCCGGCCGTTGCTCTCCGCGCCAAATCCTCCCATCTAACACCCTTCTCTGTTTTCTTTCTCGCTTTCAACCGCCACAAGTTGAATCCTACAAAGCTACTCCAGAAACGTCCTTTCTCCTCCATTTCTGCTTCCGCTTCCTTCTCCGACACTCTCAGTATCCCCAACCCCAAACAGCCCCTTTCCGCCTCTGCTGGCGTCAATACCCTCAATTGGGTTAGCCGAACCGCTTTCTGCGGCGAATTGTCCGAACCGGACGTCGGCAAACGGGTCCGACTGTGCGGGTGGGTGGCCTTCCACCGCGTTCATGGCGGTCTCACTTTCCTTAGTCTCCGTGACCATACCGGAATTGTTCAGGTTTCTTTTCTTGACCTCCTCGTTCTCTGTCAAAATATATGGTGCTGTATTGATTAATCTTCAGTTCTGTATTCACGTGTCGATGTTCAGGTTACTACGTTACCGGATGAGTTTCCTGAAGCTCATTCGGTGGTGAATGATTTGAGGCTTGAGTACGTTGTCGCAGTGGAAGGCGTGGTTCGACCCCGACCGGTTGAGTCGATCAATAAAAAAATGACGACTGGCTTCATAGAGGTGATTCTTCAATTAAACTTAGTTTTATGCTACATTCTTATGCATATGCGTTGGTGTGAATGTGTTGGTTATTTAAAAATTCGGACGGTGCTTCTTGCGCGGCGCTTCAAAGTTGAATGGGTTTTTTTTATTTAAGATATTACTGGCCTGTGTCTTGCTCTGGCGACGAAGTACTCGGGCTGGAGCTGACAAGTCAAACGCATGCTCTCATCAAGTTTGCATTTTTATGCGCTGAAAATAGGAAATGGATTGTATTCTTGTCTCAGAGTTGGTTAAAAAGTTATAGACGATAAGTTATTGCTTGTATTTCAATGTGCACAAATGATGTTAGAAGATGAAGTATCTACAGAATGTAAACGGGGGCAAAGTGTATGAGAATATATCCACCGTTGTGAACTTATGAATCTAGTCTACTCTACCTTGTTAATTGCCAATAAAGGAGGGATTTTTAATAGTTTGCTGTAATCTATTATGAATTATCTTTGATCATTATTTTGACTGGGTATACTCACAGGTGGCTGCTGAGTATGTCCATGTCCTGAATGCGGTGAGATCTAAGTTGCCTTTTTTGGTTTCTGCTGCAGAAGGCACAAAAGATTCTACTAAAGAGGAAATCAGACTAAGGTAATTCTCACGTTGTAAATCTGCCTATCACTGCTTTGGGATTTAAGCTGTGAATTTCACTACTCTTTTTTTAACTTGTTCTATTTTATCTCTTTTGGGGTAACTTTTAATTGTTACGAGATGTTAAATGAAGATCTTGCTCATTAATTGTTTATGCCTAACAACTGCAGCTTGTGTTTGCAGTTATGTCCCCATTCGTTGAGTCCATTAGTTGGATGAATTAACTAATATGCCTACACTTCTCACTATTAAGATGATTTATGAATTTCTCATTCTGCAAAGCTGAAATAATTTCCTGAAATGTAAACTGATTATTGAAATTTTTTTTTTTTCAATTTTGTGGACTTAAAAAATTGATTGAAGTTTCAATAAGTTATTCAAAATCGAAATTTTATGATCTCATTTTTCTTTATGCTCCTTTTTGATTGGGGTTCGCTGTGGTGGGGAAGAAAGGGCCATGATTTGCGAGTTCATTGCCGATTTAATTAATATTACTGAGTTTGATCTTCATTGTAACCATCATAAACATAAAGTTTGATTTGATGACTCTTTTATGTCTTGACTTGTAGGAAAAGTAGCTATCTATTGTTTTGCCACTGACAACAATTCTGCTATTTTGGAATGTGCTCTGCAGGAATGTTTAAAATTTTCTTTCAAATCAAAAGGGCCATGAATGATATTTCTGCTGCTTTGCCAATTATTGAGTTTCATAATGTCATAAGCTAACTACTAAAAGCTTCACTTACATGTCAGATATCGATGCCTTGACTTACGACGCCCTCACATGACTTCCAACATAATTTTGCGGCATAGAGTAGTTAAACTTGTTCGACAATATCTTGAAGACATTCGTGGTTTTGTGGAGGTATTAACTTTTTAGTCCATTTGGACGATGTGATAGATGCCAAACTAAGCTTATTTATCAAAGAAAATGCATATATTAAAGCTTGCCTTTGTGTTGATCCTGACCTTTTAATGGTTGTAAGGTAGATTGAGACTCCAATTTTATCTAGATCTACTCCAGAAGGTGCGAGGGATTATTTAGTGCCATCCAGAATTCAGGTAACTTTTACTAATTTTTGTCTGATAGTAACTGGCTGAATATATCTTTGCATGCTTTGGTATTACTAGCGAACTGTTGGTTGATATAGTTGGGGCAATGATTAAAACTTTTGTAAGACTTGCTTCAAGTTTTAATTTCTTAATAATTTTATAAAAAAAAATTCAAAGGTGGTTAATGTCCCTGCTTCCACGAAACTTCAACTTTGCAGACTTAGACTTTATTGATCTTATGTTGCTTCAAATAGTTACTATATATCCACATAAAGAGATTTTGTGTGCTTGGTATTCTTTTCCCTTTGTTCATTTTCACCAAATGCTAGATGAATTTTTTGCATGTCACAATGCGAACTTTTTTGCTCTATTTTATTTGCTTGCTTCGTAAAGAAAAACTGTTCAATATACAGTGTGTGGCTTCTTTACTGCTAACTCTTCGAGCGAACTGATTACAAAAGAATTTTAGTACCAATCTGTTATGTAAGAGCACTTTGCTCTTACATTAATTTATTGATTGAAGTATTTTTCTTGATGGAATGAAGATCTGATGCTTGATTCTTCTCTTTGAAGCCTGGAACTTTTTATGCCTTGCCCCAAAGTCCACAACTCTTCAAACAGATGCTAATGGTCTCTGGTTTTGATAAATACTATCAAATAGCAAGGTATTGCAATAGTTTATGGGATAGTTTGATGTATTCATTCCTTTTTTTTGCCTGTTATGCATCTTTCTTGATACAAATCACTTTTAATGCACTATTTCTGGCTCTACATGTGCCAGTTATGCTTATAGTGAAGTATTTGCCAATTTTATGCACTGGATCATAAATCTTGTGATTGGTTGGTGCTTCCAAATTTCAAAATCCGTCATTTTCTTTTATTTTATTTTGAAGAAGTATACGCCATGTTTCTGCAGATATGCTGTCAGCTTTTGATAGGAATTTCGTGCAGATTCATTTTTCTTCTTCTATTGTGCAGGTGTTTCAGAGATGAAGATCTAAGAGCAGATAGGCAGCCTGAATTCACACAGCTGGACATGGAAATGGCATTCACTCCTATGGAGGATATGCTGAAGCTCAACGAAGATTTGATTAGAAAGGTTAGTCAAACTGGTACTGAATTCTGCAATATTTTATAGGTGCAAGAGGACTAAGGTCTCTGTTGAACTCTTGCACCTAATACAGTGGAAATAACAAGAAGCGTTGGATGAACATTTACACATGTTTGATCAGATCAGCCTTTGATCAGAAGCCCAGATTCTAGACTGCCATGCTTCTGGTTGATCAATGCCTTATTGTGTGTGCTTGTGCTGATTCAGCTTCTTGGACTGTGATTTTTGTTATTGTTGCTCTAGTAAAGGCTTGGTGCATGTGGTCTCAAACAATCTTTAATTAAATTAATGGGAAAATCTCTATTGGATCTTTTCACGTGTGATACAAAATCAATCCCTTGTTAGTTCTGAAAGATGTTTATTAAAGAATCTGGCTGACTGCTGATGTGTCTGACAATGTTCTCTTTTAGCAACACCAATTTTCATGTGTGATGCCTTGGACTATGATGATCCTGTTTCAATAATGTGATTTTCTATTTGGGGACCACTGTTTCGAATTTTATCTTGTTGAATAGGACTTGCAAGCAGACTAATCTATTATAAAAATTCCTTGCATGGAAATACTAAGTTCTACCTTGAGTAGGTCTCTAGAAAACTTCTGGAGATATTGGTAAGTGGTCACATTCCTTTCGACACTGGCATGTGTGAGCTTGTACTTTCCTCACATGTAGATATTGTAGGCTGTAGCTGTCTTATTTAGTTATTGATATAGATTCCACAGTTTCCTTCCATTATATAAAAGTGCATCATGACCAAATAATTCACTACAGGTTTTTCTTGAGATCAAAGGCGTTGAACTACCTAACCCTTTCCCAAGGCTCACATATGCTGAAGCTATGAGCAGATATGGTTCAGACAGACCAGATACACGATTTGATCTTGAATTGAAAGATGTAATCTCTTTGTTTTGACATTTTTAATTTTTTAATTTTATCCATTCATAATTATTTTTTTGGGGGGGTGGGGGAGTTGTCATTTTTTTCCACCATTTCATTGATGATTCCAACTTGCTTGCTAACGTACTTTGTGAGTTGTTAGCTGCTGCTGCTTATTTTTATTTCCTTTTCCATTCTCTCTCTCTCTCTCATACACACACAAACAAAGTGACCATGTGGTTTACTTCTCTGTAATAAGTTACTGTTTAGTTTTGTTAGTTTTCTTTAGAAAATGAAAATTTTTCATGCTATACAGCTAATATGGAAGTTAATCTAGTGTGACCTAAATATAATGATATTATTACCTTTTCCTTTATTTTGATGAAATTGTGTACTATCTGCAGGTATCTGATATATTCAGGAATTCTTCCTTCAAGGTTTTTGCGGATACTTTGTCAAGTGGGGGTATTGTTAAAGCGCTATGCATACCTTCTGGCGCTGAAAACTACTCAAATAGTGCTCTTAAAAAGGGTGATATTTACAATGAAGCTATTAAATCTGGAGCTAAGGGTTTACCTTTCTTAAAGGTCTCAAATGATGGTAACAAGATCCTATCCTGTACATTGCATTGTGCATTTTGAAATATTTTCAGTAGTTACATAGTATAACGTACCATTGCAGGTGCCCTCGAAGGGATTCCTGCACTAGTATCTAGTTTGGACACTACCGAGCAAGAGCGGTTACTCAAACAACTATTTGCTAGTTCTGGTGATCTAATCTTGTTTGCTGTGGGTAACCATTCATTAGTTAATAAAATCTTAGACCGGTTGAGGGTGCTTGTAGCTCATGATTTGGGCTTGATTGATCCTGTAAGTTGTTGGCTTGGATATATATTTTTTTTAACACTAGCAGAACTAAATGAGAAATTTTTACTTAGCTCTTTCTTTGTCTGATCTTTAAAAAGTTTATCCCTGTCATTGTTAGTCTGGGCATTCGATCCTCTGGGTTACTGATTTTCCAATGTTTGAGTGGAACGATTCCGAAGAAAGGCTTGAGGTTTGTATGATCTGTTTTATCTCAGTTTTGCTAGTTTTACGATATTCATTTTCAAGAGAGATGGAAAATTCTCTCCCAAGAGATCCCTTGCTAGAATTTATGTGGGAAAAAATTAATCTTGAGTTTAATTGTGTCAGGATGAAATGAAACTGATATGGCGTCTTTGAGCTATGCTTTGATGTCAGTTTTTAGGTTTCCGTATTATGATCAGCTGTGCTGTGTGCATTTTGGATATAACCGTGAATGAAGGATTTTGGAACACTCTTCTTTGAGCTTAGGTGACATTTCAGAAAGCTTTGGAAATATGCAAATGCATTATTTTGAATGCTGAGAAACAAGTGAGTTTGACAAATATTTAAATGATGAATCTTGACCCAGTCCAAAAAAATTGCACCTGGAAGGCAATCCAAAGCAAAGAAAAATAATTTACTTATTTGATGGAGAAGAGAAAAAAATACCCGCACGAGCCAAATAAATGGAAATTTGGGGACAAGGAGGACCCCTGGACCCCCACAAGGGGCTAGGCCCATCTAACAAAGATGAGTGTATATATTTATAAATAAGTGATTGTCCTGTGTGTCCTTGTGGATAAGAAGTTAATGACTGTTCTCATTTATGACAGTAAACCACTCATATGTGTCACTTATATTTTGGCTTTGTTGGTCCAAATGCGACAAAAGGTATACATGTTCTACACCAAAGTCTTGTTAAGTACTTTAAACAAATGTTTCTAGATACTTGGGAATTCTTTCACAGAACATTTTGAAGCAGTATATGTTTTGGATTTGTTCTTGTATGATTAATTTGGTTTGGTCCTTGTCATAAAGATAATTAAGAAGTATGATTTTGGCTATGTTTGGAAGCTATCTTTTTGAAATTTATCACCCATCAAATTTCATACTTCAAACATTCTACTCATCAAAATATCCCGTATCTTTTTTCCTCTCCTACTTGTTTGCAATTTTTAAATTTTTACACCAACTTTCCTCCCAACAAAATTTACACGCAAACTAAGACTTTAGTTTCATACTTCTCATGCAATAAGCACGGCATTATCCTCTTTGTAGGCCTTGCATCATCCCTTCACAGCCCCTCATCCTGAGGATATGAAGGACCTTGCCTCTGCCCGTGCCTTAGCTTATGACATGGTTTACAATGGGGTTGAGGTACATGATTTCTATTTTTGCCTTTAGTTGTAGCATTTTGCATAGTGAGGACAGTACTTAAAGATATGATTACTTTCTGTTGTTAGATTGGTGGAGGAAGCTTAAGAATTTACAAGCGGGAGGTCCAAGAAAAGGTTTTAGAAATAGTTGGTATTTCCCCTGAACAGGTAAGCAGATTGTTATACTATAAACAATTAAACTTGTAGTGAAGTTTCAGCCACTAATGTGGATGGTAAAGCAACATGATAGTTTTGGCTTTCCCTTGAAAAATTGATAGCGTGTAGTTTAAAACAATTCTGATGATGTGTTGTATGATGAATCTATTAATTTTCTGTATATGAAGAATTGGAAGAGGCTCCATTGAATTTCAGTTTCCTATCTTGATGCTATTAGTTTTCTTTTCCTTGTGCTCAAGCATAACGAGAAAGAACTGGAGAAATTTTACGATGACTAGATAAATTCTCAAGAACTTCAGTTGTAAATTGCTTTCATTTCTGGAAACATCTTGTGGGCGAATGCTAGGTTTTCAACAATGGCAATTCAATGGTGCCAATGTTTTTATGCAGGCTGAAGCGAAGTTTGGGTATCTTCTGGAGGCTCTGGACATGGGTGCTCCTCCACATGGTATGGAATGTGTTTATTATCTCAGAGTAAACGTGTTCCTAAGAATCATACACATACTGATCATATCATATTTTTGGCATGAGATCCATGTCTGTGCCAAAATGAAAGTTGAAAATAAGAGAACATAACAAAAGCAAAAGTAGCCCATGGGAAATTAGCTTTTTATGATTTGAACTTGTTTTGTAAGAACTATGGGTTGGGAGTACGATGAGTTATCCTTAGGTTCAGGCATCATGTTCAGGCAATGTGAGGACACAGCTGTCTGGATGTTGCACTTTAAAGTGTCGTTTGTTTGGGGGGAATTGCATCTTTTTACTGAGTTTAATGCAGGAGAATCATTATTTTTGGGTTTGGTGAAATTTGCTAGGATTGAGAAAGTAATATTCCTAAATATTAGGAATTTTACTACTAAGAAGTTGGGGGATATGAATCCCATTTTTTTGGGGGTGTTCTTTCTCTTCAGAATCTGCATATAGGGATGTTATTTGACATCTGTCACATATAGGGATGTTACTGTGTTAGCCCTGAGGCTATTTGCCAAAACTTGAGATGTACTTGCCAAGGTTTTCCTGGACATGGGATTTGACTTGCCTTGGATCCTAGATTTGGCAATTCAGACCCATTAGAATTGTTAGACCCATTTTATTTTTTTTTAAGAAATAATATTGGAAAAAAAACAGTTATGTGTGTTTATGTTTTTAATGGGGTGTGTTTTTCTTGAAAATTGTGTAAAATGAAGAAAGGGAGATAAAATTTGAAATGCATAATCATTACAATGTGGGTATTTGGGTGGAAGAAAAGCAAAACAAACCTAGCCAGCAATAATACCATCATAGCCTTTTGAGTTTTAAGAAATCAATCTTCTTAATAAAAAATTATTAAAATTCACATGTTAAATATTTTAGTCTTGAAAGCTAAAAATTTGAAATATACTTTCTATTTTTATTTATAAAAGTTATATATTTATATTTTATAGGTAAGAATATATTATTTTTTTAACATTTATAGTCATATAAATACATGCACAATAAATAACAATAAAAAAAAGTGTCAGGTTCATTTTGGTTGTGGACCAAAAATTAAAATTGAAGATCTGTTTATAATTTCAAAGCCCATTCCCTAGGTGTGTCAGTTCCAGGTCAATCTCTGCTTATTATTGCTTTTCTGAAGGATTGTTGGTAATAATCCTCTTCTGTAAGAATTTTTTATTAGGTTTGCCTTACTTTATTTCCTATACTACTATTGAAACACTAGAAATGAAGTCAAAAATTAGTGATCAGATTCTCTGTATAAAGTTTCCATTCATCCCAACCATGCGTGGTCTAAGTTAGCTATGGCAATGTTTGTAGCTCTCAAAATACATACTATAATTATTATATTTTTTAAAATTTTATCTTTATTTCTCTTGTGTTTTTACACCAGTTCGAGAAAAATACACTTAAAAAATACATATTCAAAAACAAAATCAAACATAACCTATGTTTTCATCTGCATAATTTGTCTCTCAGACGCTACTCAAAATTGTCCAGGTGTTGGAAAGTGGTTATGGCCGATGACTTAAAAAATAGTAAAATATGAAATGAAAATAATGGCTCATTGGCTTCGGCTGAATTGCATACTTCGAAGCTTCTTAAGTCATCCATTTTAGTTTGCCAGTGCTCAACAGTCTCAGAATTGTGTCATTCCTTCTGTAATTTCAAATTTAGAATTCAAGTGAGATAAATTTAATAGGATACGCCATATGGTTGTAGAAGTCTTTGGAAATATTGTCGTCCAGTTCTTGAGTTTTTACAATGTACTCTTTTACAGGAGGAATTGCTTATGGGTTGGATCGACTGGTGATGCTATTAGCAGGGGCTAATTCCATAAGGGACGTCATAGCTTTCCCCAAGACGACCACCGCCCAATGCGCCCTTACTTGTGCACCCTCTGATGTGGATCCCCAGCAGCTGAAGGATCTTTCCTACCAGGCAAGTTCTTAAAACATCTTGATCCTCACGGTGGTATTCTCTTACATGTCCCTCAGAGCCTGTGATTGATACATGGAGGTTATAACCATCATCTTTCATTTTGTACTTGATGTTAGGTTCTCAATATATCTATTTGTCTGTCTGCATTCTTTTAAGGTCATTATATTCTTAATTTCTGTGTTTTTCTCAATGAGTTTTAAAGGATCAAATCTTGATATATGGTAGAAGTGAAAAAGTTGTATGATTTTTTTGTGATGAGCTAGTTTTTTTGACGGAAATGCCAAAGTTCATTACAAAGGGAGAAATTGGACCTTAGCTAAGGGGTTGTTAATGAATGGGGAGTTTAAATTTGTTCATTTGAAAAAAATGGAAACCCTTCTTACTGGATGTTCTTCTCAAAAATTGAAATTCTTGATCAATGAAGCATCGCCTTTTTCGTTTAATAAGATACCAAAGTGGATGATAGGTGGATTCCATACCCGAAATAATCACAAGAAATCTTTTGAGTACTAATTTGATCTTAATAACTACTTCAGTTTGACTTAATTTAATTCAATTCAATTCTATTCTATTGGAGTTGAATTTAAGTTCAAACTCAAGTAATGGGATTGAGATTGAAAATCTATGTAAAATTTGAATTTGAATTTAATAAGACAAAAAAAAAAAAATTGTTTGAATTCGGTCAAGTTTCGTTTATTAACATGATAGCGTCCGGGAGTTCAATGGCAGGCCTTCCTACTTTACAATTCGTTAATTGTCATTCTTGTAATGAATTTTAATTGAGTTAATTACTGATAAAAATTAATTTGTCTGAAACTACATGCTTGGATGCGAACTAATTGCTTGATTAAAGTAGCCTGCACTGCTCACTTGCTCCAATTGAAAATGCATTTAACCCTAAACTAATCAAAGATTTTTTCAACTTATAAATCTGGTGCCAACGGTAATGAAACAAAATTGCCTATTACAGTCGTACTGTAAGTAATGTCCCTGTCACCCCATGAACTATCTTTCTTCGAACGTGTCACGGATTTGAGTTTTAAGAGAACGAGCGACTATTATTCTTTTTCATATAATCTTTTTTAATTAAACTTCATAAATAATTAAAGTTAAAAAAACCAACTCCTCTTTCCCAAAATAAGTGCTATGTGATCTCGAAAGTATTTAATCTTTTAAATAATTATATAACGAGATATTGATTTTTAGGTGGTTTTCATGGTAGAAGCATTCAATTTTAGTGTTTTTTTTGTTTGTTATTTGTTTATATTGTATTATTAAGATTGTCAGACTATTTTGGTTATAAAAGGTAAATTTTGCACTATTGTCCTTAATTAAATAATCTGAATCCAAATTACGATCTATCTATTTATGTGTCTTTGGTCTTCAAAGTGTGAAGCCTAGAATGTTCTCTGACATGTGTTTAATCTTCGTTCTCCTGTTTCATTTCTCTCTCATAATTTATATCTTTCTGATACTCTCTACCATGAACTTTGAATCGTATATACTATTTTCTGCTTAAATTATCCTCTGTTGACTTTAATTTATTATAATTCCTTTTTGCAAATTTCTTAGTCTTAGCTTAATTTCAATGTCATTTTTCTTTTTTCTTTTTATTTTTATGTACTTCTCTTCAGTCTTTTTAGTGTTTTTTCATTTGATTTTTAGCCTCCATTTGATTTTTCCTCTTTTTTAATGTGAATGTGTGTGTGTGTGTATATATATTCACATCTATTTTGATAGATTTATTTTTATTATTAAAATAGATTATATAGTTATTAAATATCAAATTTCTTTTCTCAAGTTTGATATGAATTTCTAATTAAATAATATATTGGTGAAATATATTTTATACATACATATTATGTTTTTTTAAAAATTACACATGCAATAAGTGTTAAAAAACCTACCGTATCCAAAACAACAAGGAGTTAATCATATAATGGTATACAAAAATTATAATTAATTTTTATTAAACAAATATATGCATGTCTGGATTGTGAAAACTAAATTATAAGTGGTAAACATGTACAAATTTATTTATAAATAGTGAAATTATTGCATCTGTAGTAATATATATAAAATTATTTAAAATTTAAAAGTATAACACATTTAAAATAAAAAATATAGAAACACGGAAAAAATTTAAAAAGAGAAAAAATTTAAAAAATTTACACATTAAAAATAGTTAATTAAAACAAAAAAGACTTAGAGCTTAATAAAAGTAAAAAAAAATTAACATAAAGACAATTACGTAGTTCTTAGCCTGCGACAAATCCTTACCGAACAACGTTGAAATAATAAAGAACAACGTTGAAATTAATTTATTCAATAGTAAATTTACTCTAAATAGATTAAACACAAAAGGTTTACAAAATTGCATAAGTTAATTATTCCTATCTTCCATTTTTTTATTAATCTTCTATTTTTCAACATGACACAAAAAGACAGCATAAATTAATAATTTATTCACATTTCTGTATATATGAGATGGGGTGATTTTTGAGGAATGAGCTGAAATATTAGGAAAATTGCTAAAAATACTGCCAACATAATATTTTTAAAGAAAATAAAAAATATAACTGGCTGCATTGACTAAAGATTGAAATAATGATTAGATGATAAGTTACTAAACTATTACACTTTTACCTTAAACTTTAGTTGAAATTATATATATTGCATATTTAATATTTCAAAGAAAATAGATGAAAACATAATTCATTAGTTTTTGAGAAGTTTCGCAAATAAAGCACAATTTTACTTAAAATGAAATTTACCTGCATTGATTAAAAATTGGTTATTGTTTAATAATGCAGCAACATTCTTTGTAAAAAACAATTATTCATAAAGTTTATATCAGTATGAAATTATTCTCAAAATACCATAACTTAACTTCGAATACTATATATGAAAGAATTAAAATTTTCCATAGATAGCCTGGTTAATTCTAGGAATCAATTACAGAAGTAAATTATATATTATAAAGGTTTTAAGTAACCAATAATTAACCAATAAAAATAAAAAATTCAAAATTCTGTAAATTTAGAGTTTGGCTAAAATTGGTCAAGCACCGAGTCGCTATTATACATTATACGGTGATCGTGAAGGACAGCAGCAGCCTCGTGAAGAAGACAACTCAGAGCAGGAAGAAGATCGAAATCAAGAAAAATTGAGAATATAAAATTATACAAGTATGCTTTATACAAAATTGTGCATCATTTTCATAAATTAATTATTATGTGATATGTACACCATAGGTAAATTATAATGCAAGAAGGAAACATACAAAAATTAATTATTTTACAATACATTTACCCTAAATAGATTATAAAAAAAGAAACTTTCGAAAACTAAGTATTCAATCATATATTTATTGTAAATAAATTATAGCACGAGAAAGAAACTTGCACAGATTAATTATTTTAAAGTATATTTAACTCTAAATAAATTACACAAAAAGAAACTTTCTCAAATTTACTTTTTGTTTTGTAATATATTTACTGTAAATGAATTATGACACAAGAAAGGATATTGCATAAATTAATAAGTACTGTAATCTTATATTTTTGCATGATAAATAAGGAAAATTGCACACATTAATAATTATATTAAATTTATAGAATATTCTTTTACGAAAAGAAATTTCAAAATTTTGAGAATTCAGAATTTGGTCAAAATTATACAATTGTAGTCAATGGACTGATGTGCTATTATAAATTATATATGATTTTTCTATAATTTTCGTTTTGTAATTTCTTTTAATTTATCATTTTTATTTTTTCTTCTCAGATTTTATATCTTTTCGAATTCTTTCTATCTTTCTCTTTTTTTTTTTTTCTCTGATCTTAACTATTGTTTATTCTTTTAATCTATATTTACTTTATATTATTATCAAAATAAGACTTTTTGGATTGTACATTATAAATTTATACAACTATCGTATGTAAAAAAATATTTTGTACTTTTACATATTTGTAAACTAATTAAGTTTTTTCCTTACATAAAAATATTTTTAATAAAATTTTATATTTTTTCAAAATTACGTATACTTTTATATACATCAACATACTGCACACATAATATTTAACTGGAAAGCCAATATTATAGGCTTTTCCATAATTATTTATAACTAGTCGCCCATCAAATCAAGGGTGGTGATTAATAATTTTATTCGACGGCTATAAAAGATGCTTAGGACTTCTCCCACAAAATGTCTCCCTGCTCGATTAATTTAGCAAATTATATAAATATTTTATTCACCTTCTAAAACCATTAATGTTGTAGACATTTTTTGAAATATCCTGGAAAATTAAGAATTAGACATTTTAGAATAGTTGGTGATATTCTAACACTCCCTTCAATAACTAATTTATGTTATTTCATATCTTCTCGCCATTCTAAATCGCCTTCTAAATATTTCAATTTTTTGGCCATCAAATCTATTTGTAAATATGCCAGCCACTTAATCTTACAGTGTTGGTGTGTTTCATTTTGCTTTCTTCTCGAAATACTTTTTACCTATTGAAGTATTAATGTACATTAACATATTTTCTCCGCCAATAGAACATGGGTTTTGGCCAATTATATTACTAATTAATTATCGGAACGTATCTAAGTTGGGTAATTAACTAGTTGTCTAAAATACTTTAGTAGTCATATACCAACTGCATTCTTAAACTGCCATCATTGTTGTTTTATACTTTGTCTCCATACTTGACAATGTCAATGTAGATTGTGTTTTGCCGCATTATGAGATAGTTACGCTAGATCTTCAAGAAAAAGAATTTCTCATAATAAAATAATTGTAATAAATAAAAAATTTAGTCACAAAAACTAGTCATTTTGTAACAAAATAGGATAGTCATTATAAGAAAGTAAATTTTTTGTGATAAATGTATTAATTTGTTACACAATAGTCATTTATACTTATAAATGAGTTCTTTAGTAACTAAAGAAGAAACCTCTTACTCAAAGTAAAACTTCTTAAAAATAAGAACACTAGTTACAAATGTATTACTTTTTTTTTGTGACAATGTTTGGATTGTTGCAATAAATTAATTTATAACAAATTAATCCTTGTTACAAAATAGTTTAAACCATAACTTTGTAAAATATTACTAGAACATATAAACAAATAAATTTGATTTCTTTTAAATTTATTTCAGCATATATTCTTTGAGGACTAATTTTTCTGTTTTTTTTTTTATATTTAATTAAATCAAGGACAAATAACATGTCAAATTGACCCACATGTTAATTAATCACTCTTACATCAATTGATTAATCCGTATGGATTTTTGACATCAGATTTTTTTGCCACTTACTGATTTATTCTTTGAGATTTAGATATAAAATAATAGTGATATATAAACACACTGCCAAAAGAATGTAAAACAAAAATAACTCGAAAGAATTAGCTTCACCTAAGACCTTTGGCCAAATTTGATCGGAAGGGCATTTCTAGCTTGTTATCTGTTAGTCCTTCGTCTGAACCCTAGCCTTACCACCACCTCCCTCTCTAATCAAGCCATCCCCCCTTTTCTCTCCCTGGCTTTAGGGCAAGTTTTATTAAGAAAATATCTTGAAAAAGCGTTCCTACAAAATTCAAGAAAATATTAAGTAGTGTTTTAAAAGTGATGAAAAAAGGACATGAATGTTGTTTTGAAAAATATAAAATCCCAAATTTAAATTAGTATTGCTACTAATTTAGATTATTATCGACATGAATACTATTAGTGAAGTATATAGCAATGTATAAAATTACCAAAAACATATACAATCAGAGATAAAGACTCATGATAAAAAATAGATCCGATACTAAATTATCAAAATTCAAAATAAATAATTCAATTTGTTAGGTGTGACAAAGCAATCTCAATTAGTTCGCACATTCGATATTTTATTTAAAAGACATTTATCAATAATATTTTTATAATATTTAAAATTAAATATAATTTTGTGATAGTAATAAGTATAGAAAAAATAAATATAATTTACAATAATTTAGTTTTGTTCAGTAATATCAAATAAAATTATGTTGTAGATATTAAGACATTTATTTGTGAGGAGTTGAAAGTAATAAATAAAAGATATACAGTTTTTTTAAAAAAATTAAGTAGGGTATTTTAGAAAATAAAAATAATCACATTAAATAATCTAACTTAGTGAACACATCATTAATTATCTAATGATTACCACTTTATCTTTCAAAATAATCCTTGAAGTAGGATTAATTAAACCTTCGAACCTTAATCCTACAAGGAGTAGTTCATTTTGATTGATGGGATTAAAGTCTTTTGAATTATTTTAAAGAATGAATTAATTATAGGATATTTTAATATTATGTTCACTAATATGGATCAAAATATAAAATAATTTAATGAGGAGTAAATCAAATGAGCTAATATGCTTTGATTCTTTTATTACATTTATTGGGTTAGATTATTTTATTAACATTTTGTTAAACTAATACCGGATCTATATTTTATTATAGGTTTTAGTAAACATTTAATTAGCTAGACTTGATAAATTAATTTTTAAAGATGAACAAGCCCTGAGTCAACTTGCCCTAAAAGATTAAACAGTTTGAGATCGTTGCGAACAATGCACTTATTTTAGAAAAAAAGAGTTATTTTTTTTTAACTTTAATTATTTACAAAATTTAATATTATAAAAGTTATATGAGCAAGGATAATATTCGCCCATTCTCTCAAACTTTACAAGTTATCTAGATTAGTTTGGGGCTAAATGCATTTTCAATTGATACTACAAAGTACCTGAAGCTACTTTAATCAAGCAATTAGTTACGATCTAAGAATAAGATTTTGAATAAATTTTTATCACTAGTTAATCTAATTATAATTTATTACGAGAATTGATTACTTGGGATGCGCAGAACGTACACTTGTCATTGAACGCCCGACAACAGCATTCGAACCGAATTAAACATGTTAATAAACCAAATTTCGATTCAAATTTGATTAAACTCCATCATATTTACGGTTTAGACTCAAAACATATTTTTCCGTCTTATCAAACTTGGACTCAAATTCTAAAATCATTTTCAAACTTGACCTTGTTGGTAGATTCAAATTCAAATTTGACTTCAGCCTAATTGAGTTGAATCAATTTCAAGTATTAACTGGGCACTAGTTAACATTCAAACTCGACCAATTACCCCTTCATAACAAATTTCGAAATTCACGTCAGAATACTAGCTCATCACAGAAAAATGATGCACGCAATTGTTTCACTTCTACCAAAAATTAAGACATGATGATTCTTTAAACTTATTGAGAGAAAAAATAGAAATTAAGAATATATCAACATTACTAGTGATTATACTACAGTAAAACCTTTTCCTTTCCACACTAGGGTATGTTAACCTTGAAACAATGAGACAATACAAGTAGCAATATTGTTTGTTTAAGATGTTTTAAGAACTTGAGGTTGCCTAGCATGGCACTAAGTCAAGGGAGATTAAGCTATGACATCCCCTATGGAATTAGCCCCACGAACAGCATCACCAGGCGATCCAACCCGAAACCCTAAACTTTAGATCTAGACAACAAAATTTCTTCTTACAAGCACATTGCATATCCTATTAAATTTAGCTCACTTGATGAATTCTACATTTGAAATTACAGAAGGAACAGCATAATTCACAGAGTTTCGAGCACTCACAAACTGACGAGGATGAGGTAAGAGACTTCGAGGTATGGAATTAAGCTGAAGCAAATGCGCCCTTATTTCAGTATTTGTTCCAACTGAAACTTGTTGCCTGCCAAAACCATTTTTCAACACCTGGACAATTGAGTAGTTGATCTCACGGAAAAACAGAAGGCCTAGGATGTCAGAATGACAAATTATGTAGATGAAACATAGCTAATTTAGGAGGAAATCTTTATAATCTGATCGCTAATACTTGATTTCATTTCTAGTGTTTCAACATTACAAGGAAATATAGGAAAACTTAATAAAAAAATTCTTAATTCTTCGGAAGAGGATTAATACGGGCAAAAATGTCCTCAAACATATGTATTTAGTATATATTAACAAAAAATGTTCAACAAGTGACAAGAATTTTGAGAGTGGGGAGGGAACTGGAAGCTGACGCAGGGATGGGCTTTGAAAGTCTGGGGGGTCTGGTCCACAATCAAAACAAACCAGACCCATTTTTCATTTAATTTTTATTTATTTGGCATGTATTTATGTGATTATAAATTTTTAAACAATCACACATAGTCGTCTATAGAATATAAATATAACACTTTTTTAAATCAAAATATTTAATAAATTTCGTAAATAATAAATAATAATAGCAAGTATATTTCAATTTTTGAGCTTTCAAGACTCAAACATGTATTATGTGAATCTTTAACAATTTTTTTGTTATTAAAACTGAGTTCTTATAATCAAAAGGTTATATTGGTATTATTATTTTTCAAAAATTAATTTTTAAAATTTAAAACGGGTCTGACAATTCCAGCAGGTTTGAATTGCAAAATCTAGAGTTCAAAACCAGTCAAATCCTGTGTCCAAAAAAAAACTCGACGAGTAGTTTTCAAGTTTTGGCAAATAGCCCTTTTATCCTAACCCATTGTCATACCCAAATTTTTAGTAGTAATATTCCTAGTTCTTAGGAATATTACTTTCTCAATCCTAGCAAATCTCCCCGAACAAAAATATGCTTCTTCTGCATTAAACTCGCACTAAAAAATGCAATTCCCCCTAAAGAAAAAACGCTTAGAAGTGCAACATCCAGATAGCAGCAGTGTCCCATGATGCCTGAACCTAATGGCAACTCGTGTCTGGCTCCTAACCCACAATTCTTACAAAGACATGTTCAAATCACGGAAATCCAAGTTCAAACACGATTCCGGTTTTATCACTAAGACAAGGACCAAACCACAGCAATCGTAAAAGAATTAACCCAACAGAGAATTCCCAAGTATCTAGAAACAGTAGTAATAAAACGCCCACGAGACCTTGTTGTGGAACATGGAAGCCGTAAGGACCCACAAAAACCCAAATATGAGTGACTCATTTAAGTGCTTCACTGTCATAGATTAGAACAGTCATTAACTTCTTATCCACGAGGACCCACAGGGAAATCACTTTTTTATGAATATAAACATAAGGGCCTTCCTTAACCCCCAAAATTCCATTTATTTTGGCCCAGTTGGATCAAATTTCCAAAAAAATCTTCTTTGCTTGGGATTGCCTCTCAGGCGCAATTTGTTTGGACTGGGTTAAGATTCATCATTTAAATATTTGTCATACGTGCTTTTTTTCTCAGTATTTTGCATATTTCCTAAGTTTTCTGAAATGTCACATAAGCTCAAAGAAGTGCTTTCAAAATCTTTCATTCAGGGTTATATCCAAAATGCACACAGCACAAGTGATATTTAGCTATTTAATATTATTTTTGCATCAAAAGGAAAACATCAAAACAGTATATGCGCGCGTGTGTGTAAATGAGTAGAAAAAAGTACAAATTGAATATTAAATATATGAGTGCGCGCGCTTTAGATTATTCGAATAAAATAATGTTTGTTTTTGCTCTTTCATCAAAAAAAATATTCGCGTAATTATTATATTTTTTAAATTTTATAACTATTTTTTTCTTACTTTTAAAAAATGCACCTAAAACACACACACACACACACAAAATTAAAATGAAACATAACGTATATTAAAATGATTTATAACCATGTTAGAGAATCAAATAATGAACTCTGGAGAGACACTGGAAATCATTAGTTTATCATCTAATAAACTTCAAAATATAGCTTCTAACAAATAAATCAAGTTGTTATTTTGAACAATGATTCGAAGACATTTTAAATATTTTTTACCTAACTATTAAAAATTTTAAAATTGAAGTTTAGTATAACAAAATTCCACACTAAGCAAATATTTATGTCGGTCTGATATCATTGACGCTTATTTACAATTTTTCACTTAACAACTAAAGGATTTAGAATCAAAGTTCAATATAATAAAAATCCACACTGATCACGACATAATTATATGTTAACTTTTAAAACAACTAAAATAAATAGATAAAATTAAACTATTGAAAACATATAATTTTAAAATCAATACATTAGATAAAAAATAAGAGTGGTTGTTACATGAAAAATAAAATATCAAGACAATACGAATATGAGAAAAGAGAACTGAAAAACATATTATTTGAGTTTAATCCAAGAGACTGGTCAAATAACAAGAGGTCTATTTGATTTTAATTCAATTAAAAGTTTATTTCATTTATTTATTTATACAAATATATTTTTTTTTTCAAATTTCTCGATAACTGTTTTTATCTGAATAAATACAAAAACAATATGTTTGTCATAATTAGCCCCTAAACTTAAGGCATATTTTAAGGTTAAATCAAAAATTAATTTGTTCAACCTTTAAGAAAAAAAAGGGGGATTTTGTTCCAAATTTGAGTAATGAGAGTTATAACCAAAGAAGGATTTTGTTTCCATTAATGTTACAATGAATTTCTTGCAATTACTTTAATTATTGCTGATATTTAGATACGCTGAGTAATTAACTCAATCAATCCTCAAGCATAAGGCACATATAAGAATTTAAATAAAAAGCAATTTATTCTAATGTGAATATTTTATAAGTTTTGAGGATATTAAAATTCATTTTCAAAAATTAATCAGATAGCCAATCATAGATGCTTCAATATTTTTAACGTCAAATATGGCAATCTGAAAGTTGTTAAAATTTTATTTAAAAAATTAAATAAAATACAAATGGAAAAATAAAATTACTTATTATGGAAATTTTAATATTATTAAATATAGTATAACTAAAGTTGAATTGTATTTTTAATAAAATACAAATGGAACATGCACACATTAATGATTATATTACATTCTTAGTTTAAATAAAATTTATAGAGTTTTTTTTTTTTTACAAAAAGAAATCCCATAATTGCGCAGCCTTTTCACAAATTAATTATTCTGTGATATATTTTCCATAGGTAAATTATAATGCAAGAAGGAAACTTACAAAAATTCATTATTTTACAATATACTTTAAATAGATTACAAAAACAAGGAAAGTTTCAAAAATTAATTACTCAATAATATATTTATTATAAATAAATAATAATACGAGAAAGGAAATTGCACAACTTAATTATTTTAAAATATATTTACTCTAAATAAATTACACAAAAGCTAACTTTCTCAAATTTATTGTTTTATAATATATTAATAAATGAATTATAACACAAGAAAGGAAATTGCACAAATTAATCAAACAATATAATCTTATTTTTTTTACACGATAAAAAGGAAAAATTGCACACATTAATAATTATACTATATGCTTAGTTTAAATAAAATTATTTTTTTTACTAAAGGAAATCCCAAAATTTTGAGAATTCAGAATTTGGTAAAGTCAACGGAGTGATGTGTTATGATGTGGTATGATATATGATTAATTATATTAGATTAGATATTAGATATGGTTAATTATATGCATTCAACACGAGTAAGTCTCTATTTGTATATTACAATCTTTGACAAGATCTCACTAATTGAGCCCTAAACGACTTGATTAATATTTAATTAATATTACATTCTTTTCCCAACGTTCTCCACTTTAATATATATACTCACTCAAATTTTCTTTATACGCCTTTTTGTGCCCTGAAAGAAAACATGGTGATCATGAAGGAGAGCGGCAGCCTGATGAGGAAGACAACTCAGGGCAGGAAGAAGATCGAAATTAAGAAAATTGAAAACCTGAGCAACCGTCAGGTCACCTTCTCCAAGCGGCGGGTGGGTCTGTTCAAGAAAGCGAGTGAACTGTGCATTCTCAGCGGTGCTGAGATCGCCATCATCGTCCACTCCCTCGGCAAGAGGGTCTTCTGCTTCGGCCACCCCACCACAGACTCCATCGTGGACCGGTTCCTGGGCGGCGGCGCTGTGGACGTGGAGACGAGAGAGAGCTGCCCGCCGCCGAAGACGGTGGAGTACAACAAGCACTACACGGACGTCTGCAAAGAGTTGGAGGTGGAGAAGAAGCGGAAGGAGGCTATCGAGGAAGCCAAGAGAGCGGGAGTTTACGGCGGCGGAGGTGTCGGCGAGGGGTTCTGGTGGGATGAGCCGGTGGAAGGGCTGGAGCTGGAGGAGCTCGAGCAGTACGCGGCGGCGCTGGAAGAGCTGATGAAGAACGTCACCATGAGGGCTGATGACCTGATGCTTATACAGAACTCCCACTCGCTGCCGCCGCCGACAGCCGCGGGTTTGATAACCATTGGCAACCCCAACGTGGAGGCGGCGGCTGCGGGAGCGGCGGCGTGCACGTTGGATGAGGCGACGGGGATGGTGACCCAGAATGAGGTTAACAACGGCTATGACATGGGGAATAATTGCAATTTCCCTCGTGGGTTCGGACAAGGGCAGCTTTGAAGTAGACTTCTGGTAAGTTCGTTGCTTTTAGGGTTCTGAATCGTTAATAATACTTTCCCAACTTTGTTGGGAACACTTTAGCAAATCTTAATTTGCCATGAACAGACTTGTTGTTTCTCCTTCGAATAATTAACTGGATGATCGATTGCATGGAATCGATCTAACTTGGTTTCAAGACATTAATTTAGTGATGGAGTGTCTGAATTCAATAATAATTATTACTTCCTTGTGCCTGCGTTAAATTGTCGCTTGAACGACAGCGTTACTTCAGGTTAAGTTTATGGGAACTGGTGTTAGGTTGATTTTGGGTGCATTTGTTGATACTAATTAAGTAACTGAAGACACACTAAAGGACCCCATAATATGGAATGGGCTTTTTAATTCATTGATATCCTCTATCATAAAGAATTCTATGTTACATATAACATGTACACAAGTCTAGACCAAATCATATATATTAAATGCAATATAATTTAGTAAATGATTGTACTTGTCGGAATCTGACCCGACATCGATCAAGAAACCCTCTTAATTAAACATAGCACGTTACCTGAAAGGCGTGAAAAAATATTGGGATGTACTTATATAATTATAATAATTAAAAAATTACATATACGGGTGATGGAAGTACACTTGATGTGTATAATAAAACATATAGAATAAGAATTATGATTAAAATTAGTAATTGTAAATAATTAATTTTTTTAATCAAATTCCAGTTTCGGAATTTGAATTTTGAGAGAAATGAAATGTTGTTGAAAATGAATTGGGAGAAAAAGACATAACGAAACTTTTGTGAATGGATTAGAGATTTGAACGAAATGAAAAAAAGATTTTAAGAGTGAAACAAATTTCAAAATTTAATTATTACCAATTTACCCATTATATAGGCTATGTTTGAAACTGGGGTTTTTGTGAATGGTGATATTTGGTGTGAGCTGTATTAACATGAGTAATATGTTTGGTAATGTGATTTTTATGTTTTAAATTTTTTTATTTATTTAAATATATATAATAATAATAATAATAATTAGATGATGTAATAATATATAAGAATAATGATTAGTTCGTATATGTATAGGTTTTGATTTGATTAAGAATAAGTATAATGATAAAATAATAATTAATTGGTTAAGAGAGAAATTTTAGATTTAAATTTTAATAAAAATTTTGTTTACTAATATGTTTGGTAGTATATATTCGATGATATAATGAATGTTGAAATTTCGTTTCAAACATAGCCGTAATATTTTAATTCGATTTTGACCTTTTTCGGTATGGATATTTTGAAATTACACATTATGAAACCTAAGAATGGCCTTTAATTATTATAAAAAAACTATTGATCGAAAATGGTGCACTCACAGTGTGTGCGTGTTGTATAATTTAAAATACGTATATATAATTTTTAATATAGCATAGCATAATTTTAATGATTTTGAAAAAATTAAAATGTATTGAAATCTGTGTACAAAATTAAATTAAAAGTTCAAATTTTGAAGAGAGTGAAAAAAATTAAAAGAATTAAAATGAAATAAATATCAAATATGCAAAGAAAAATAAATATAAAGGGAGAGTCACTTAATATATATTTGGCAAGAAACAAAGAGTTTAGATTATAATATTTATCGAAATTGGCTTAAAAATTATTTATTTTGGGGAAAATAACCAAAGTAGGTCCATTAGTAATTTGCAAGGTGAAGGATTTATTGTTTATGGGAAGGTGGTTATTGGAAATCTGCATGTCAATAAGAAAAAAAACACTAATAGTGGAAAATAAGCGCGAATAACAGGGAGAGAAGTTGAAAATTACTTAGTAGTGAAATTATATGTTTACCTGTGTGTCAATACTTTTATTGTTTGAGTAAGAATAATTATGTACGTAAACTTATGTGACCAACAATTGGCATTTAGCTATAACACACACACACACACACACACACACATTCTTTATAGCAGAATCCATTAATTCTTTATAGGTTAAATATTTAATTCAATCTAAACAATTGTCAGCAAATGTTAAGGAAATTCGCAAGATCTTTTACTTTAATGGAGTAAAAATTCAAATATTTATAAACCTCTCATCATTTGACATTTCTCTTGGATTCCACTGGTAGACAATGTGGGTTACCATTTTTTCTTCCATTGTCATATTCTTATTTTCCTAATTTTTTTTTTATCATGCAATAATCTCTTTTATTCATGTTTCTTAAATCTTATTTCTTTACTTCGATCATTTTGAAAATTAACTTAGGTCTTTGGGGTGGAATTTTGTTATATTGTGCTTTAATTCTAGATCTTTTAGTTGTTGGGTAAAAAATTGTTATTATTCAACGTGAGTATCTATTTGGGGTGGACTTTTGCTATATTGAATTCATCGGTTTTTAATATCATCATCAAAAATAAATATATAATTTTATTTATTAAGAGATCTAGGTTGAAATATTTTTATTTTCAATTTTGCAATTATTTTTAAGATGAAAACTGAATATTTCAATCCCCTTTCCAATTCTTTATTTATTTTTGTTTCTCTTACACGATTTTAATTTTTCTTAATGTTTAAGCCTTTTTATTTCTATATATCATATTTTCTAAATTTCTAGCCTTTATTTGTTTTATAGAAAAACTCGTGGGTTAAGAAATAATTATTTGAAAGAAGAGGTAATCGTGTTTTCTAAAGAGACTTTTAAGATTTATCTTTAACACGTAGTTTCATATTTGATTCTAAAGAATATGAACTTGATAAAATATCATATATCATTAGTCACGTTTCCCCTTGTGTTTTGTTCGAGAGTTCCTCATGTTTTCTTATATTAATTAAATATTAGATCTAGATTAAGAAAAGGATTTCAATCAAATTATTTAGTATCGCCTATTTGGTGAATTTTGTTTAATTATTGATTATTCAAATTTCAATCAAGTAACATATTAATTAAAAAAACCTGTACCAATTTGATTTCACACGACCTTCATTTTATTTTTTATTTCTCACTTTCATATGGTTCTTCATTGTCTATCCTTATTTAACATTACACTTAAATATATAATGGGATTCCCCATCCTATATGATCTGTTATTATTTATTTTACACTTCTAACTTCCTTTTCTTTTTCATTCTATTATATTATATATTCCTGGAGAGAAGGAAGCAAAACAGAGCAAGCAAACTTCGTAAGTTATTAGACAGATGACAACCTTAACTTACATACCATCAACATTTGTTTTTGGGCATGAAAGAAAACTTGCCTACATTTTTACTTGCAATGCTACAAGTGAGTTCCCCAAAATACTTCACCCAAATGCACCCTCTGATAATCTGAACGTTTGGAAAGAGTAACGAGGGTGAAGACTTCCAACTCATGGGGGTGAATGGATCAGTATCCAGCCACCCCACGTATTCTCACTGTGCTTCAATGCGTTCACCAGTAGTTCCTTCAGTTTAAGTCTGAGGGAGGGCATTAAAATCTGTGCCGACATATTTCTTTTTCAAGGAATTGGAATCAGCTGAATCAATAGTCTGACTGAACTTCTGTGCCACCGCTTATATCTGATTTCTCAGCCGCAGTAGCCTGAGGTTTCTCTGCTGCAGACTCCATGTTGATCCCAGAATTCACGGAAGCCTGTGATCTAGTGATTTTCAGTAGTACAGAGGAGTCTGTATCATTAGATAGATTAGATAGGTTAGCCTCATGATCAGTTGCATTAGAGCGGAAAGGATTATTCTCCACATTCAAGGTGGAAGCATTGGTACGCTCTAATGAAACAGTTTGGGAGATGGATCCATGCCTGGATGTACCCTCATATACAATTCCCTGACCATGACCTGATTCAGATGCGCCCCGTGTTACATTTTTCAAGCGTAGGTCCGAACTCTTTGCTGCAAGCTCATCTGATCTGTTTCTTGTTTCTAAATTGTCGTTGGACACTTCCGTCAACTTGTCACTTGGAGGCAAACCATCATTTGAGTTGCCAAAATTACTTCCCTTGGCTTCACCGGTTGTCACATTTGTTTTACCATCGGTTACATTTGAGTTATTCTGTTTAGCCATTTCACCACCACTCACCCCCAACTGTTTCCTCATATCACTGTTATTGGTTTCCTCACCATTGTTCTTTTTGTTTTCCTGCTCCAAGACGTTTTCATGGTGCTCCTTGGAGTTTTTCGCACGTTCATTCTCATTTTCGACAGTCTCAATGTGGGAATCATGAGTCACTGCACTAGATCCATCATCCGCCCGGTAAAATTTCTCACGTGTCTCGTGGGTACTTCGACCATCTCCATCATGATCGGCATTCTTCACTGGACTTTCCTTCTCTATTTGATCACGGGCATCGTCAGAATTCCTTCCTTCACTTTGCTCCTCAGCATTGTCTTCTCTGTCCTCATCATCCACAAAATCCTCTTCTCGATCAACTTCTGTATCTAATTTCTCTAATTCAGATTCATCTGTCTCATCATCTATTTCTCTCATCTCTTCATCCTCTTCGTCTTCCACTGTTTTGTCTTCCGGATTTTCTTCTTCATGCCTATTTTCTTCAACTTCTTCTCCTATGTTTTCCTCCTCTTCTGCTGTTTCATCTTGCTTCTCAGTCGTAGCCATAGTCTCATCAAATTGGGTTTGGATATCTTTCCTTCCAAGTTTTATAAATCCAACAGAATTCCCTCTATCAAGAGATCCCTTTGCATCACTTTCGTCAAATTCTTTCTTCTTATCATGAGAATGCTTAACTTGGTAAATCAACCAAAAGCATACAGCAACCAACAAACAGATTTGCAGAGCATGCTTAACCTTAATCCCCTTGGACCTCTGGTTCCTAATGGAGGACTGCCTGTACATAATGATTTTCTCAGGAAGTTCTCTTCACTTATTATCTTTTGCTGCAGCTAATCCCAACAGAACATGCCACAACATAGAGGAGCATTAGTTACTAAGCTAATAATAATACGATTCAAAATCTAGCATCCATCCATCAAGCAATCTTTTCAGACAGAAGCCATAAGCAGAAATAAACTAAAAGAAGGCTTATTGAACAAGGACATATCATCAAAACCCACGACGCCACCTCATAATTGAGAATTATCAACAACCCCTTAACATTTTATTGGCTGGTCTTAAGAACGGCGAGTCCAAGATTTGGACATACCCACGCTTCTTTTCCTAGCAGTTGGCGTGGGTTTCAATTACCTCCTACATTTAGCTAATGTGCAGCAATGAGTTAGTTAGATATATTAAAACCACCTTAAATTCCAAACACTTAATTTACGTTACAAGGTTCTTATCAGCACTCCATCATCTTAACTCTTCATACATAGAGGAATTCTTAAAATATTCAAGCATTAAATGACCCCCAAGGAATTGAAATCAAAACCTAAACTTTACCGTAAAAAAATCCATTCATCAAAAAAACACTTCAATAGAGGCAACAGTGCACAAATCAAAAGGGTTATGATTCCACTCAGCCACTCTCATTTATAACTCAAATTCACCACAAATAATAACTTCAGTAGATCGCACAACAAATAACAGGTGATATAATGACAAAGAACGCGAAAAAAAATACTAGGAGAAGCCAATAAATTGGGAAAAGGGTCTCCAAACAAGTCTGGCTTTTGCTAAAACGAAAGATGAAAAAGTTTCACGACAGCTTCATACTCCGAGGCGAATAAATTTGTGAAAGAAATACACCGAAAACTGCTGGTCAAATTGTTTCCCTTCGGCTATCTCCTCCCCACGCGGTTTGACAGCAATACATGGTGAAATGCTGTTCCAGTGGTTTTTGGTACGAAAGTGTACGGACAGATAGAGAGAGAGAGAGAGGAACACTTTTCGCTGTCCAATGTTGTACTCGAGAATGGTCGCGGGCATTGGAGTTGCAACTGGACGGGGAGTCTCTCCAGTTACGTTTCCTAGGGTGTCTTTCAGAGAATACTAAAGTCGCTATCTATGTTATCCGATATCAACTTCCTTTAACGTTTCATTGACGATTTTTGTCGGCAGTTGACGCGCAATTGGGATTGTCAGTTCAAACTGTGAACTTACGCGGGGATTTCATATTACTTGAGGTGCGTGTTAACTATATTGTATTAAAAATAAAATTATTGTATCATTCAGTCTTTTAATGATAAAAATAAAAATATTTATAAATGAATATTATATTTAAAACTTTTATAAAGGATGTCGAAAAAAAATTAGAAGTGAGAGTAAAGAAGAGAAAAACTCACTTTTTATTGATAGAAAATATAAAAAGATAAAAAAAATATGATAAAAAAGATAAAAATTTAAAATTAAGAAAATAAAGATGATTTAGTTATTTAATATTGAATTCTACAGTTAATTATTATAAGTCCCTTACACTTGAGAGTGTAACTAGTAATAATATAGCCCACCTAAGGTGTGCACAGAAATTTTTGTAACTTACAAAATTTTATTCACAGTAATAAAAATAAAATTATGATAAAATATTTTTTTAATATTGAAAATTTAATATATATATATATATATGTATGTATGTATGTATGTATGTATGTGTGTGTGTGTGTGTGTGTGTACAACCAGTAATTTGAATTATATAGTAAATATGAAAGAAAAAAGTATGGAATTATATTAAAGTACAATGAAAAAGAAGGAAAATTTTAATATAATAAAGTATGGGCATTTTTGTAATGTAATAATATGCAGCTAAAATTAGGCTTTTAAGTTGTAACTTTAATGTATAGTAATGGATTTTATTCATTTTAACAAATTTATAATAAAAATTAAATTATGTTAAATTTCAACTATTAATATATATATATATATATATATAATAAATTGAATGATATAGTAAATATAAAAGACAAAAGTATGAAAATAAATTAAAATAAAATGAAAATCGAAAGAAAATTTATAAAACATTAAAGTAAGGACATTGTTATAATTTAATATTCCGCAAACCAAAATTAGGCCTTTAGTCTTGATATATGTTAACAAGTAATAACCAGCTTTTTCTATAAATAAATTATCTAAATGAAATATTATTTTATGTTATTTGTATGATTTAATTATATAAATAAAAGCTTTTTAAAAACAATAAAAATAAAAACTGACTTAAACTATTAAGTATAAGTTTAAAATAATTAATTCTTTTAATAAAAGAGATGATATATTTTTACCAATGAACCTTTTATTTTACCACTACTACTACTATTATTATATAAGGAAGTCGTTATAACAGGGTTTAATCCCGATGGTAATATATGAAATAATTAAATGACTAGGATTCAGAATACACACACGCACTATTTATAATGTATGGGACTTGGCCTTCTAATAAGTTTTTTAAAATACCTTTTTGGATAAATTTAATTGCTACCACTTCACTCTATTCTTCAATATGTTAAAAAAAAAAGATATAATAGAAGGATTATTGGTAAAAACATACAATTTCGTTCAGTAAAAGATATTTATATACAGCATAGCATTTTTTGACGAAAAGAAAAGTGAAAAAAGGAAAAGAATAAATTCCTTCAAAATCATTCCTTTGCATATTCTTTTAGTATTTAATTTTTGTTGCATATGTCACCTAAGATGCTGCTAATCACGAATTACTTAAAGAGAAAGTAAACAACGATTTAAAGAATTTTAAATAATTAATTAAATTACAAAAATCAACTGTTAAGGCCTTCACTCAGTTTCCCTTAATTATTACTCATTTAAAATGCATTAATTACAACGACTACTTATTGAAATTAGAATGTATTTAAAAAAACTAAAAGGCATTATATATATATAGTATTTTATTTCCATTAATTAAACATGTAGTATGTTTTTATTCTAAGAAAAAAGTTAGTAACTATTCAACGATCTTGCCGCGGGATGCAATAATTATTATATTTATAGGATAAAAAGTAAAAATAGATATGGCTCAAATAGGTCACCTAATAGATATATATATTTTTTCCTTATTTCAATTTTGTTGCGTGTGACAAGAAGAATATATAGGATATATCATGGACGCGATTCAACGTGGGGTTGAATTGAATTTGATCATATTTGTGATGATTTTAGCCAGACTTGATCTGAAACATGCGTATCAGCCTTTTTTTTTGAGGTTTGTACTGTCTGAGACATTTTGTTTGGGCAGTCCCTGAAATTAGGTCCGTTACAGAGATGGTCCAAGTCCATGAATTCAACCTACTCTAATAATACGCAAATTTATGAAATAATATGGGATAATGTGAGTCTGATTGAAGTTGAAGGTTGACAGCCCCACGACCGTTTAAGGCGGATTTTTTTTCTTTTTTTGTTTTATGTTTTTTTTTATCATTTTTAATTTTCAATACACACATTGTAATTATTATGTTTTCTAAATTTCTATCTTATTTTTTCTCTTAATTTTTTACAATTCTTAGAAGAAAACATACCAAAGCACTCATTTAAAAATGAAAACAAACATATTACACATCGAGCTTGTATTTATGCAACCATTACATTTTAATATTTATGACTTTAATTATTTATATTTAGCAACGTCGTTTGGTGAAGTTTTATAACAATCAAATCTTATCATACTATATAAAAGGTGCAAATCTTCTTTCATTGGTTATTTTCTCTAAATTTTATATTTTCCATGAGATTTTTTGAGGGCTTTGGATTTGTGACTGTAGACGGGTTCCTAGACTCTCCTCATGGTCGTGAACATAGAAAAAGACATTGTTCTAAAGTAAATGATGTTTTATCTTGAAGATATGGTAGTTGTCCAGACACGAAAATAACTTAAGAAGGGAAACAGTTGTGTTGCGACTCTCTATTAGTGCAATACTTTTAATTTCATTGCTTTATATATTTTATTTCAGGAATTTTGATAGACAATTGGATGTCTCCACTATAAACAAACCTGGCAGAGTACCCACACTAGCATAAAATTTACGTTATGCACGGTATTTTCAATTAAAAAATGTTTCCAAAAAAAGACAAAAATGATAAAGATGACTTTATACAAATTTCCATCTTAAACGAGTATCCTTTCACCGACTTATAGTGGTATTCTTTTATTAACAACTCAAGATTTATTCGTATATGCTAACCATGTTAATGCTATGCATGGATAATAAATAAATTATAGTAGTTATATATAATAAAAACATATATATATATATATATATATATATAATATGTATCTGTTGCTATGCATATTAATAAAAACAATAAATGTTGAATTGTAAAAAGATGGTAATACTATTTTAGTCATTTAAAGTCATAAATATTTTTATTTAATTAATGTTTAAAATCATAAATTATGTTGTATTATGTGACCACCAGAAAACGAAGGGTAATATGATAATAAAAATGCTAATGGAAAATTTTGGTGATTCAAGAATTTATTTACTGATTTATTAAATTATTTCTCGCTATTTTCGTTTGCAAAATATGGGGTAGTATGAGGCATGTGTGGAAGGTAATACACCCCTATTTGTGTAAGTCAAGCCTTACCAAATTTTGGTAGATTAATGAAAAAGCCTTGCCATGCATATAATGGGACAAAATTAGGGAGTTTGTGGTGGATTTGAATCTGAAAATTTTCAAGAAATTCGTGTGAAATTCTTTCCAAAAATGTAAGAATCCAACTTTTCCATAAACATTTTAATACACCCATACATATATATGTTAGGTAAAAAATAATTCTTCCACCCAAGAAAAAGCAACAGTCCCGACCAGAGGAAGAAGGAGAGACTAATTTTGTAGCCAAGAATTCGTAGAAGTTCAAGGTCAACCTGTCACCTAACGCCATAGAATGCATGCATGGTCATAAGAATTATGGTTTATACACTTAGACACAGGATATATGTTAATTTTATGGGTCACGCGTAGTTGTAATTAGCAGCGAAGCAATAAAATTATGGTAGTATAAGTTATGAGTGGGAGTTCGACAAAAAACGAGATATGGGAAAAATATGAACTTTACTGTTTAATCCTTGTTTCAACTCCACTTTGGTGTTTTGTGAGTTGAACATTCGTTAAAGACCTCTAAAAACCCTTGTAGAATGTTTAATCACATGTTGGAACGTAAAAATTTGGGTAGAATGATAGAAAATGATCAAACGCAGCCTTATTGTGCATGCAACATCGCACTATGTATGTAACTCACGATTGCGCCGTTCTCCATCACAATTGCAACGTCAAGTTGCGCGGTTGTAGGTGAAACTATCAATGAAATGCTTTCCAATGTCAATAAAAAATGAGAAATGTCAAGGGCATTTGATTGTATTTATGCTTTTACTCAATCATTAATAAAATATTGATATATATATATATTAATCGTTTGGAAATTTTTTATGAATGTAAATTTTGATTGGCGTAAAGTATTGTATGTGCTTATGTGTTTGAGTTAAGAAGCCTTATTTATAAAGAGTTATGAATATGGATACAAGATTCTCCTATTATTCAATCATTAAAACATGTCTGTGAGCCACAAACATAAAGGATTTTAGAGAGTTGATATGACTTGCATAGATTGTATTTTCACGGGGAGTGTCATGTCGTTTAGTATGAGATATTGAGAATACATGCGTGTGGATATACTGTTGGAGAATAGGATATTTGGACAATGACTCGCAGATGCATGGAGGTCGCTTTTGATTGTCAACGTTTTGCTTCATGATCATATTAAGTGATCGTGGGCCATAGATCTAAAACAACATGACTGTCTTATACCCATGATGGTTAATGTGTCATTGAGACTTTAAAAGCTAATATCTATTTTAGTTTAAAATAAAGTCATAAGTCCTACTTATCGTTGCCTAGATGTGTACAGAGACATGTGTGTATTTAATAAAGGATTTATCTTCTTATAAGTGAGTAAGACGTTTATCTTATATAGCTAGTATTTTATGAGATGAAAAATCCTTGATCAAGACAATGTATAATTAGAAAAGAGTTTTCGATGGGAACATTTGTTTCATAGGAAATATCGATTGATCATATGACTAAGTTTGTAAATTTAACTAAATTTGTAACTTTCGCTTGATTTGGATAAAGACAAAAGGTCTATATGGGATGGTAATCATAATCAAAAAAGTTTATTGTGATCTAATTCATTTTATCTTAATTAGGTTACAATATGGGTCAGAAACTAGACGTTACCCATATTGTTCGAGTTATACTCATTGTCAATTAAGAATGAACTTAGTGAGTCACGCACATAAGGTTACGATGTATTATAAGTGTTGAATTGATGAGTTGCATACGAGGTTTGAGAAGACTCATGAAATGATTTATTTAGATGTAATTGGATTGAACTAAAAAACTTGCCATGGTATTTGTTAATGATCAGTTATCCTGAACGCTCTACTATTGGCGTTGTGGAAGTGAGGATGCTTAGACCTGCTTCCCGCAGTCGCAAGGTTCGGCATGGATTAGGAATGGCCATTTCAAATTTCCATCTCAAAATCGGTCAACAATTGTTCCAAACGCTGTGGCCTATGCTTGGATTAGGAATGGCCTATGGAAGGTGTCCCTAAGTTTGGAATAGTTTTTCAAAAGTCGTTTCAAATGATTTGGAATGTTGTGATTTGGATTGGTCTTTTTAGCTATTTCCAAGCTGAAAAACTATTCTAAAAAATTGTACAAATCTAAGCAGAAAAACGATCTAAAAAGCTGTCTTAATTCAATAGATTTCTTATAATGTAAATTATATCAATAATCATGTCGGTAACTTTATAAAAATATTAATGAATTAGGTAGGTTAACCGTGATTTTACTACAATAAGTATGTTTGGTAATCTTTAATTTCATAATTTTTCCTCTAAAATCCCTCCATTAAGCTTACCATGACTACTTATGTTAACAATTATATTTAGTAATGCTTTAGTTCTTAAAATTAGTGAAATTAGTTGTTTGATACTAAATATACTGCAATAATTATATTAAGTAATGTTTTATTTTTTTATTTGCTGTTAATATAAATCAATTAAGCCACAACTAATTAATTATGCCAATAATTATATTTAGTAAAGTTTAATGAATTAAGTACATTTTATATACTAAATTAAAAACACATCATCCAATAAGGTAATTTTATAATAATTAAAAATCCAAAAAAAATCTCTAATTTTTGTGGTTTCAGAATTTTTTTCAAAATTAACACACCCCTTTGAAATAATATATATAATATTATATCTCAGCCATACTTTATTCTGCTAGTCGAAGACAGAACAATCATGAATTCAGTAACCACTCCACAATATTTGGACTGCTTGTTAATTAGATCTTGGAAAACGATTAACGAGAAAAAATGAACATTCAACCTGAGAATAATAGTCATTTATAATGCTGTTGAAAAGCCATCCAGCTTAAATATTTAATGTTTTAACCACTGCTACAAGTACAATGGCGTTGACTACAAAGCAAAGTCACATAAAGAGAGGTTCTCGTCCCCTTACACTTTTTCTCCTCACAACCATAGGATTACCAAGCAAACCCCCTCCTTATTTACTAGCGATTTTTAATTATTACACAAGATCATATAAGGCCTTTCACACATTTTAGAACATTGGGAGATGCATGCATGGATGCACGTCTAATAAGGACTCCGGTCAGCGAAATTGCCAGGAGGATCGTAGTTGCAGGAAACAAACCACCCTCCATTGCTGCACTGTGCCCTGGCACAGCCCAGACGCACCGAGTCACGCCACACCACCTGCGTGTAGTGCCCGCACTCCCCACCAACACAAGAATTCGACGAGTGGTCGTAGTAGGACTTCTCGCCCACCCACATCTCCACCGCGGCCTGGCCGGTGAGCTGGCTGCCCTCGGCGAGGTTCTCCCCATACCGTCCTTTGCTATGGACCATGCTGCAGTCACCAGCCCTTTGGCTGACATATGCTTTGGCGTAAGCTGCCACGTTGTCGTCCCATGTCATGGCTCCAACTCCCACCTCGGACCGGGCGGCGTTGTGGGCATTCAGATAGTCTTGCTGGGGGTTTTGGGCTTGAATGCGTGAGTTTTGGGGGAGGGCTAGGACAAGGAAGAAGAGGAGAGCAACTGATGATGAAATGTTTTTATGCCCTAATTCCATTGTGATTTGGAGAAAATTGTTGGCCTTAATTCGGGCACAAGAAGAAGGGTATATATATGAATTTTTGACCCTCCCTGGAGTGGGTGTTACATTTTTTTTCCCATGATGTTTGAAAAATTAATGGCTTAACTTCAATTCCAACCCGTTTCGCACGCAATCTCGGATTTCTGAAGACTTTAGAGGTGCTTAGACTTATTGAGTTGGAACTCTGAACTTTTGGATGTTTTTTTCAAATTCAATCTCGACTCAAATTTAAAGTTTAATTCGACTTCTATAAAGTTGAATTGCATGAAATTTAAATGATTATTGAATTTGAATAGAAACTTAACTCATTATTATTCAAAATATAATTGACTGTATATAGATGAATTTATGAAGCAGTGATTTGCAATTATCTTCAAAATATTTGTTGGATATATAAATTAGGGTTGACCGACGAGAATGGAAGATGTAGTTATTTATGGTGGTAAAAATGGTTTTCTACAGCAGGCCATTTCCCATTAGTTGACGAATTAGGAAAAGTTAGAACAGTTAAAAAAAAAAAGGAAGTATGCTCATTTTCCAATTGCCAAATTTTCCACAAAGTTCCTATCATTAATTGCCAATTATTTATCAACGGATAATTAAGAGTACACATTGTTCATAAGAAATACAGCTCAAGTGACTATAGTCATATAATTGAGTTTTGATGAGCCCCTGATCACACACACAAGAAACCCTAAACCCTAGTCCGTTTTATAACGCCATCATATTCTCATTTAACAAGTCATTACACTGGTTGTCTACCCATTTAGGAGAAATGAAAAAAAGACTCGTGCTGTGTCTTACAAATTATTAAATCACACGTAATAGCGACTTAATTACTACTTAATTTAACATACAAACATGTATATGTATATGTATATCCTCGAGAATAACAACATGAGGAAAGTATGGTGTGAAAACACGTACAGGGACATACAAACCATCCGCAAGTATCGGAATGACAGGTTGAGTCATGCATTAATTCTATGGTTATGTTTGGAATCCAACTTTCAAACTAAAAAATATACTCTCAAAATTTACACTATCAAACTTATCATTCAACAAATTTCTTTTATCTAAATTCAAATTCAAATTTACTATATATACAACTGATTATTTTTCAATGATTATACTTATTAATAATCAAATCAATATTTATATGTATCACACATATGTTTACCGTAAAATTTAATAATTATCTTTTCATATTATTTAATCATTATTATATATTTTATACATTTATAAAAGTAAATTATACTATTTATTTTTTCAAAATCTTTCGTTCAAATATATTACTCATCTTAATTCAATTTCTAGCCGTATCCAACAAAAACCCCTCTCCCAAACATAGCCTACAGGTGCCCGGTCAAAAGGGGGAAGGGGACAGGATCTTTCAACTTGCCATGTGCAATTCGTTTTTATTCAACTGGAGAAACCAAAAAGCAGTCATCTGATGATGCTTCGCACATGCATCATTCAATGTTAGGGTTATAGATTTTGAGATTTCTTTAGTCGACAACATGTTAATTGACTATGTGGTCTTTGAATAATGCGAGTTCACAAACTATGCATCAAAACTATACATTAACTAGGAGGGTTACATTCTGTAGCCTAATGTCTAGTTTTTAAATAATTTTATTTCATTATTAAAATCATTAAAATTTGTATTAATTATAAATTTACATAATTTTTAGTTGTGCACAAACCTTGCGCGTGTCATGACTTTACTATTATATATGGACGCCACTTTAAAGTAAGATCCAGTATGAATTTTCTATTAAATTTTGACTAATAAAAATATTTGATTACTAGTTCACGTTTTAATTTCAGACATAAATTGTGTTAAAATTTGTTATTCTTAATTTCTGTTTTTCTATTCAAATATTCTTGTGGTTAAAATGATAAACTTATTATATTATGCCCTCCAGCGTATGTCACTCAAGGACTTGAAAAGAGCAGGAATTCAAATTTTATAAATGAGGAAGAGTTTGTTTTTCTTATAAACGCTTCACTAAATATGCTTTTTTATTTAAAATAGCCTTTCAGCATATCAATTGCGTGTCTAATTAAAATATTACTTTATATATTATATAAATTATATAAATTATGTTTAATGCTGATTATTATAGTTTAATTATATTAATAAGGCTTAAAAATGCCTTCACTATTAAATATGGATTTTACAATATTGCCCATATTATCATAGCAAATTAAACACCTCATAAGATAGAGATCAAGAAGTCCTTTAGAACACATCCCAATAATCTGTTATCCTTTTGTAAAATCAGGTCACAAATTCAAACTTTTGGAGGTATATATGTACAATTTTTTAAAAAAATGCAGAAATATCATTTGAAAAATAAATTAAGAGTCTTTTTTGTAAATGAATAAGAAAATAAAATTATTAAGTACATACATAAAGTTTACTCCAACAAAACCTGATCAAGTACATGAGCATTGTTGGTTGGAGGCGGGCTCAATTACAAGTTCTAATTGGATCTTATTAAACTAAGTTGTGAAACTCATCTAAATTGAGAACATCACTTATAAACAATACTAATTGAGTTTGGATATCATCCCTACCAAATTGAGGAGAACCATTCACGGGACTGCATATACGCATATACATAAGTGAACTTGACACCATATATTAAATTAAAGTTTTAAGACTATAAATTATGGGTCAAATATCTACTTATATACAAATCACTTTTATTTTCTTCTAGCAATGTGGGATTTTTGGCTTTTCTCCTAACTCATATTTGTTTATAGTAATCTCCCCTCAAATATGAGTTTTTTCAACTTACTCTCTCAAACTTCTAAGTATCTCATAGTTTAACTAAGTTGCTCATCCACACGCATCAATTACATGAGCTTTCTTTCTGTGGGATATGGGACTTCCATGAAATCACCAAGTACTTGCACGTCTATTACTTTTGTAAGCTTTCTATAGGATATGTACCTCTCATGCGATCACTAAGTACTGTCTTCCTTACTTGTTTCAAGTCGAGCCGTTAGCTCTGATACTACTTATTCGGCGAAGGGTAAACCCACTCTGATTGGATTTTATTGGACTAGGTGATGAAGTCAAACCAAATCGGGAGCATTATTGATAGACAACACTTGTTGGGCCTAGAGCAAAGTTGAACCAAATCGAAGAGAATTGTCCATGAGTCTATGCATGAGCATATATATGGGTAGACTTGACACTATATATTAACTCAAAACTTTAAAGGTTTGGGTCAAATATCTACCTGTATACAAACTACCTTTTTTTTTTTTTTGTCTTTTATTAGTGTAGGATAATTACCTTTTCTCTTAACTCATACTATCTCAAAGTCTTATTAAATTGCTCAGTCAAGCTCATCAATTCCATGGGATTTTCTTTCATAGGATATACGCCTCTAATATGATTACCAAGCATTTTCACATCCATCACCTCCGTGGGCCTTCAATAAAATATGGGTCTATTGTGAGATTATCAAGCACCTGCTTCCATACTCATTTCAAATTGAATTATCAACTTTGATATTACTTATTAGATAGAACCAGACTCAACTGCAAGTTTTGATTCAATCTTACTGGGTTAGGTAACGAAGTCCAACCAAACTAGAAACGTCACCCATTATTAACACTTATTGGTCTTAGAGCAAAATCCAATCAAATTGAGATAACTGTTCATAGGTTGTGTATAATGTATAAATGATTTTATCCTACACAATAGTATGAAACCCGTGTAAACACAGAAAGCGCCCGCAAGGAAAGTGGAGTCGTGCATTCTTTTTATGGGTGTCCGGACAAAGGGGAAAAGGGTCAATATCATTTTCCAACCTAGCATACACAGTTCATCCTTAATCAACTCGATATACCTAAAACAGTCGTCTGGTGATGCTGTACAGATGAATATATATATGTAGACATATATATGCATGTAATAAAGTGTGGCCCAATAGGAATATTTTCGAATTAAGTTATGGTTATTCAGGAATATATTTGATTTAACGTTGCAAATTTTTTTCTACAATAAATTGCAACTCTGAAATACTATTTTTCTATATAAACATTCTTGTTGTTAAAAACATATATGTATCGTCATGCTTTTTAAGTGAAGGGATTTCAATGTTCTAAAGCGTAGAGTGTGTCGGCAAGGAGTTGAAAAGAGTAGGAATTTGAATTTTATAAATACTTTGTGAGAGTTATTTTTTCTTATAAACTCTCCACTACTAAACAGGTTTTATTTAAACTAGCATCTCAGTTAAAAGATTATATTATAAATAAATTATTTGGATAAAATACATGTCTTATATTGATTAGTATTGCTCAATTATATTAATTGGAGTTTAAAAAAGAAGCAGAACATAGATTAAAAATATTAAATATAAATTTCACAATTTGAATTATCAAGTGAACATCCAGTGATTTGTTATCCAAAAAATGAACAGTTCAACTCTTTGAGAGGATTGTGTACATGAGCTTTAAAATTTTTAGAAAGATGTAGAAAGATCATTTAAAATAAAGTAAAAATATTTCATAAATTAATATAGAGAACTAAAGAATTATAAATATAAATTATAAGTTGGATGAAAAGAGAGGAGAAAATGTTAGAAAAAATAAAAGTACTTAAACAAAGGGTAATTGTGTAAATTTATTTGGCAAAACAAAAAATCCTTGTTAAAATTATAATATAGGACAGCTAGTAAAGGAAAAATTGAAACATTTTTGTGCTTGATGGCATCATGTATTCCCACATTATCATTCACATTTCAAATAATAGAATTTTTTCCTTCAATTGCCATTCACTTTCTGTAAGATTTCATTTTGTGGACAGAAAAAATAGGTTTAGTGAAAGGATTTTGTTCCTTCTTTTTTTTTTAACGAATTTATAGGTTTTTAATTTTATGGATTGGCTAAATACATTGAGATATGTGGAAAATGTATTCACATTTTATTAAGAAATCTCATGTCCAATGTGTGGGGATACATGAATTTAGTTTTTTATTTTATTGTTGATTGCTAGGAACTTATGTGATCCGCCTGAATTATTGAATTAAAACTCATTTACTATTTATTCCAAATCATGATTTTATTTTAATGGGTAGAAAAATCTATAAAGCCATATACGTTGGATTCCTTAAATAAACGTATGAAATTGCCAGTAATGAAGTCAAGTGTCTCTACTTGTTTATTATCTTGGAAGAACCTCAATTAATTAGTCTAACTCCATCTCCACCTTCAGACCATTATAACATTTTAAAAATTGCAAAATCCTTGTCATGTTCAAAAACTTTCCCGAAACATGTTCAAAATTTTCTCTAGGAAAATGTTTTCATTTGACTTAATGTCGTTAAAAATTCAAATTTGACCCGTTAAGTTAAAATTTAACCTTATGCGATTAATATATATATATATATAAATATTATAAAAATAATCAACTCAGTTACTTAATTCAGTTGATTATTTTATTTTAGAATAAAAGATGTATATATTCGTGTCTTCAAGACGATTTGAACTGACGAAAAATCTACACATAAATACAGAAAATTCTCCTTAATTCCGATTGAATTTGAACTAATTAATTCAGTTAACAGAATATATTTTAATTGACATGTGACTATCACAATATAAAGAAAACAATTACTAACAAGATAGGCGCGATTGCTTGTTCGGGTGCCAGGAATTTATTGAGTAGTCATATTAAAGTTTGGATCAGAATTTTTTCCATGTTAACTTCCCAAGATACCCTTATATTTCTATCATTTCCCTTTTCTTCCTTTTTATTTTTTAAATCTTTTACCTCTAGCTACAATAACCATCTTATTTCTCTTTTCTCGATAGAAAAGTTTTTATTTAACTTTATAATTTGAGTATTACTGTTTAAGAATTAATTTTTAATGAAATCATTTTTTTACAGAACTAAGCACACACAAAGAGTTTGTCAGTTCTACTCGTGTAGTGTATTGGGTAGTCATATTAAGGTTTGGAATCGAATATAATTTTTTTCCATATCGGTACTTAAAATTTTTGTTTAATTTTTCATTGCAACTTAAATTCGGCATGATCTTCGAAGAATTCAGAGTTACAAGATGATTTATATGTTCAAAGCCTCATCTTCATGGAACGAGAGCCCATACTTGATCAGTGCTAAAACTTTTTTAATTTAGCCAGATATTGTATCTTTAACTCTCAAATATACAATCAGGACTTAATATTGTTAATTTTTACAATAATAACATATTCTAGCTATAAATAGAATTGTGTTTTTGCATATGTATCTTCACCTTTTCTAATTATAGCCTATTATACAAGATTTCAAGAAGTGTTTCTTTAAATATTTATGATATGGCAATGGGGAACAAAAACACGCACACAAATTATTATAATTAGAATAAGTATAAATAGTAATTCACTCTCTAAATGTTTATTCTTTTAGAAAATTACTTTTTAGAAGCAATATAATAGCAAACTTTACCGGCCCCTTGAATTTATATTACTCGTAAATACACATGTAATTGTGTTTTCAGTTGATAACAATAAAATTTACTGTGAAAATTAGAATAAATGGTTGCGAGTGATATACACAAAAAAAATAATAATAAATGCAATCTTTGCACAATTGTATTAGTTTAAAAATCTAGAATTCTGGATATTGCAATAATAATTATTAACAAAATGTTTTCATAAATAAATAGCTTTGCGCTACATTTATATTAATTGCACCATTTCATCCCAAAATTTAGCCCACATTTGAATAATTTTTGTTTCATGGTTTCTTTAATTTTCTCCTTTATCTCGCTTAAAAACAGAGCAGAAATTTTTTCGAAGTCTAGAACTATCAATAATTAAAAATGAAATTAGAGTAATTTAATATCATATGGTGTATGAAAATTAATTAAGTGAATAGAAATTCTAAAATTGATGAAAATATGAAGTTTTTCAATCAGAAAATATAGTTAACAAAATTATAATTTGGTTACATTATGATTTCTAATTGTAAATTTTAATAAAGAAACTCATCTGTAAAATACACCTAATTTATTTGTAGAGGATAATGTGCATCAAAAGCACCACACTAAAAAGAGTGAAGGGTTAAAATTAAGACTTCCCTCCATCTTGCACCCATGAGGGATATAGTAGGGATGGGACGGGAATAGGGGAAATATTTGGGTCCATTCGAAAGTGCATTTGCTTAAAATTGTGACAAATACATAGAAAAATATAAAAAAATTAATTAAGTAATCTTATTACATATACCATGTGCACGAGACCAGATATTTGACAATGCACAACGTTACCATCCCTAAATATTTTAGTTAGTCTATTTCCTCATATCATTTTTTTTTTCTCTCCAAAACTCTTAACAATGCAATAATCAAATATGCTGTTAGGTTGATCAATCTCCCTAATCATCGCGTACATAATCAACGACACAAGGTGCTTCAACCAATTAGAACATTTATTATTATATAATTATATTCAGCCGTATATTGATCTCCCATCATCTTCTGTTGACAGAAGGCTAAGAAGTCTCCTTCATTTCCGCAAAACCATGCACGTACGTGCAAATCATATCGCTGCCTTTATTGTCAGACCTACCAGCAAGGCTTTAAGATCCTTTGTCAATAAGGACGTTCGCCGATGTAATTCCCCGGTGGATCATAACTACATATGACGAACAACCAGCCGTTGCCGCACGGAAGCCTGGCGCAGCCAAGGCGGACGGAATCTCACCAGACAACCTGCGTGTAGTGCAGACACTCCCCTCCGACGCAGGAATTCGACTGGTGGTCGTAGTTGGGCTTTTCGCTTACCCACATGCCCACGGCGTCCGCGGCAGACAGTTTCCCCATCCCTTCCGCCAGGTTCTCACCGTACGGCCCCGGGGAGTGCTCCAGCGCGCAGTCTCCGACACGCCGCTGGGCATAGTTCTCGGCGTAGCTCGCGACAGCGTCGTTCCAGACGAGGGGAGGCACCCCGACCTCCACTCGTGCGCGGTTGTGGGCGTCGAGGAATTCTCTTGGGGAGCTTAACTCGGGATCGGGTTCACCACGAGCAGCCATTATGAAGAAGATCATGAACAGGGAAACGCTGGAGGGATTCATTTTGGCGTTGCTATTTCGGATACCTTGTGACGGATGATTCTGTCTGTTGGTTTATTATTCACAGTACGAAGTTTTAATAGTTGGTAACTTATTAATCACACATTTTTTCATCTTTAGTAAAAATAAATAAATAGGATAGATGCGTTTAATTGGAATAGTATATAATTTATTAACGTTTAATTCGCACGATTGCATAATTTATAATAAATGAGATGTGCATAATGCAACAGTGAGGCTGCTGATGATGAGTGAAGACTTAGAGCATTCTTTTCTACAATATAAAGTGTATAAACACGTTACTCATTAAGTAATTGATTGTGCTCGAAATCTTTTATTTGAGGACATGATCTTTGTAATCTGCAGTTTATCTCAATTAGTATCAGTACTAGTGACAAGGGGCACAATTATATATAAGTAATTTTAACATATTCACGCGAGATCTTTGAATTTATATATGATAAACTATAAAAAAAAATTATATATATATATATATATATATATATACATAATTTGCTTTATTCGTATATAGTAATGTTTGACACAACCCATGTTACTCTTTTCTCATTTACCGCCGTGTTTACCCTTTCTTTCCCAAATTACAATAATAGGTATTTATTTAGTTTACTTTGTTAGTAATTTTGGCACAATTTATAACAGATTTTATTTAATTTACTGTCATATATTTTCATATATTTATAGAGTTAAAGGACAAATAAGTAATTTAACTTTATGTCGATAAAAAATTAATATTTAAAGATAATAGCCATTAAAATAGTATAACAGATATGTTAACGTGCCCTTCATTCTTGATCAACGGTGGATCCCATAAAGCTGTCATCTGATGAAGCTTTACACATGTGTACATATGAATATATATATATATATATATATATATATATAAACCCAGGGAAAAATTGGGTTGGGCAGAGAAAAAAGTAAAGTTATTGAGTCAACAAGTGTTGGAATTTAGTGATTGTTATGAATTATTATTTAACTATGTTTTAATGTTTCAATATAAATTTAAGTTTTTAATAAAGATATTTTAGAAATTGTATATTGTGCAACTAAAGAGTGGCCCTTGACTTTGATAATATAGTGTAAAAAATAATATATATATATATATATTTTTTTTTACATAATAAATTACATTTTACATTTTATGTACACAAGACGTGTGCATTTATTGCTAGTTTATATATATAGCTAATAATTCCAAATAGTTAAGGAAACATTGGAATATTTCTGTGCCTCATGGCATCACGAATTGGCAAATTTTCATTAATTACTTTTCAAATATTATACTTTTTTCAATTGTCATTCACTTTTCAATAAATTATTCAAATTAATGGAATGCAGTCTGATACTTGATACAAAAGTTCTGGGTGTAAATAAACAACCATTGCTCATGATATACAGTGAAAGACAAAAATTATAAAATTTATTTATTCGTCAAACACAGACATGTAAAATTAAAAATCAAGAACAAGAGAAGGAATAAGAGTTCGTACTCTAGTGAAGCTTTAATTCATCTCTTTCTTCTTGAATTGCAGCTCCCTTCTTGGATGTATTTCTCCAAACTTCTCTCTAATTCACTCTTGAGTGTTTTGATTTATCTTCGTGAAGATTTTGATGATTTTTGCAAGAGAAACCACTGCCTATTTATAGGTGTTAATTAACTACAGGAAAATTTAATTAATTAACTATTTGATAGAATACTTCACGATTTCAACATTTGTTTTGAAATATTTCAAATTGCTAGCTTCTATAATTGGGGAGGGATGCTTTCCTACTTTCCTGGACATGCAAGGGAAAAAGGGAGGGGCTGTTAAATCACTCTCTTCATTTTCTTTTCTAGCCATAACAAGTCATTAAAGTTTTCATTTTTAAAGTCTTCTACTGCCAGTTATTATTTCAGGGTCTCATTTAGTTTCATCTATTATTTCGTTTCACCACTCCCTTTAATGAGATAAGACACATCTTCCCTTAAACCTTGTTTGTTCCAAAAATGTGCCCACCATCCATTTCTCAACTCCTTGTCTTAAGATCTTCCTTCCCTGCTATAAAAGATAGGGAAATGCTTGAATATTTTTCTGTACATACTTAAAGCCATTTTGGCAGCAAGGGAAAATGCATTCCCCGAAGGCTTCAATATTCCTTGTTTGCCTTATAATGGCTCTAAGCCACCCCACAGGGGCCCACAACGCCCCGCAAGACTTCGTGGCCGCCCACAACGTCGCCCGCGTGGAGGTCGGCGTCCCGCCCCTCGTCTGGAACGACGCCCTGGCCGCCTACGCCGAGTCGCACGCGCGGAACCGCTCGGGTGATTGCGTCATGGTGCACTCCACCGGCCCGTACGGCGAGAACATAGCCGAAGGGTCGTGGGACCTGAGCGCCGAAGAAGCCGTCGGCATTTGGCTGGAGGAGAAGCAGCTGTACAACGTCGGGTCGAACTCTTGCTCGGGGGACGCGTATGGCTGCCTGCATTATACGCAGGTCGTCTGGCGCGACACGGCCAGGGTTGGGTGCGGCAGAGCGCAGTGCACCAACAACGGATGGACGTTTGTCACGTGTAGCTATGATCCCCCGGGGAACGTCGTTGGAGAGCGCCCTTACTGAAAATGCGACTTTGGGTGATGGTTATATATATTTATTCAAAGAATCAAGAGTGAATAGATACATTTGTGCTGATATTGATCTTAAAAATAATTGATACATTTCCCTAAAAATACCTTTTTTCTATTGCAACTTTGTGTGTGTGTGTGTGTGTGTGAGAGAGAGAGAGAGAGAGAGAATTACATCGCACGCATATACGCCCAATGTATATCTAAAAAAAATATTACATGCACATGGCTCTTATAAATAAAAATAAATTTATAATATTATTCTCTATTGGCAAAATACTCCTTAATTTTTTAAAGGCATTAATTATGTATTTGGAGTTGGGATTTTGCATTAGTCAAAAAGTTTTAAAAAAAAAACGTCTACTTTAGTCCATTATTATTCAAATACTTTTTGTCATCACAATGTAATCATAACATAATTATTACTTCAACTTTATTGTGAATAGCCATCCATCAACAATTGCAAAACGACTTTTGCGTCTGTCTTGTTAATTGATTGGGTGCTGTTCAATATATGCCACGTAGGTTGTGCAGGTGGAACACCCCTCAACAAAATCTAATTTTCTTGATGTAAATATCTGTTATATATGTGTATATATATATATAGATATGCATATATAATAAAGAAATTTGATTTTACAATATGTAACTGTTCAAATTTATGTCTATTATAATTTGTTACAATAGATAAAACATTATAATTTATAAAAAGTTACACTTGCATTGAATGTGACGCCATTATTAGTAATATATACAATATGGGAATCCTACTTTTTTTCATGCAACCAGTATCAATTATGCAATTACTTCAGCCATTTTGTAATCTTATTATCTGGAGTGATTAATGTTGAGATACACACACACACTATATATATATATATATATATATGAGATTGTTGTTCTTATTTTTCTATTGTTTTAACTCGAAGAAGAAATAGTTGTAATTATATTACCTGTTACCTGTTTGACTAAAGAAAACAAGAAAAAGTCAAAATTAAAAAGTGAATTTTCAAAAAAAAAAAAAAATTTCCATTAAAAAAAAAAGGAAAACATGCTGATTAAGTTTAATTGTTATTTTTGGTTCCTTTATGTGTGCAATGATTAATATACGCCAAAAAGAAATTTAGATTTCCTTCTCGTTTATTAAATTTGATTACTGGGGCATAAATGATATATAAATAAGAATACAAAATCTCCTTAATTTTCTCAATATTGTAAAATTTAAATTGCCCAAACTGGATAATCATAAGTGGATTTTTTTATGCAGCTCTCTATATTATTCCATCTACATATATATGTATGTATGTATGTATTATTGCTAGAGTCCAACCTTTGATTGTACAAAGTTAATTTGCATATTTATCCTTCATATATTAATGTGTGATCTCACAATGTTAACTTTCTAAACTACCTCAATTCTTTTATTATTTAGTTTTTTTTCATCCTTTTTATTCCTTTTGATCATTTATCTTTCGATAAATATTTTCTTTCTTTTTTCTTTTAACTTTTTATCACTTTTATAATTTTTTTACTTCTTTTTTAATAAAATTTTTAATGTATTAAGTATGTAGCCAATAACCCCTACAATAATGATCTTTTTCGACTGTAGAAAATAAACTTTCTTTCATTTTCCCTTCTTTCCATTTGATCTCTTATCCCTCTAATAACTGTCTAGTTTCATTATTCTTTTTATAAAATTTTTATGCAATTTTAAAATTTGAGCACAATTGTTTGAGAATTATTTTTTGAAAAAATTAGAAAATTTTTTTAAATTATACTCACGCGTCGACAATTTTACATATTCTATTTTATTATGGCCATGCCCCTATTTTTAGTTTCGCCAAAATACCCCTTCCTTCCACCTATTTCACAAGTGTTTTAATATATAAAAATCTGTAATTTCGTTATGAAATTAATCAACACTTAGTAACTGCATCATGCAGTTTAATATATCCCATTTTCTACTAATATTTGGAAACTGTTATAATGATTATCGTGACTATAATGGTGTGGCTCTTCTTTATCACTGTTTGACTTCCTATTTCTCTCACTCCGGATAAAACATGTATACTTTTTACATTACTTCTTAATTTATACACACATTTCAGATAAATTTTAAATAATCTAAATTTACTATTAAAATATTTTAATTTGTGTTTTATTATTGTTAATAAAGTTAGATAATTATTAATTAGTCATTGCGTCATTGCAATTTAATACATCCCACTTTCTACTATTACTTGTAACTGTTGTAAATTATAATGATTATACGTGATTGTAACTCCTCCCTCTTTTTGTTACTTTGTGACTTCCAATTCGTATTAAATATATACTTTCCACAATACCTTTCTCCTTTTCACATTACATTCAAATAAATTTTAAATTTTAAGTAATTTAACTTTACTATTAAAATATAGTAGGGTTTGTGTTATGATTAATGGCATTAGATGATTATTTGTAATTATAACAATTAGTAGATGATAAATTATAAATTGAGTGCATATGTAATATAATCTAATTCTAAAATAAAATATACTTGCTTTATAATGCAAAATTTTTATACAATAAAAATATAATTTTATATATATACACGATATATTATGTTTTAGATTTTATATACATGTGCATCTAGTGTGTGTTGAAGCAAGTTATATATTAAGAAGATAAGAAGAAGTTGCACAATATATGATTGTTAAATTATTCATAATTCTTTATGCATTCTCATGTCGAACTAATTTTTTATTTCCTCAATTTTATTTTTTATGTTTTCTTTTTATCATTTTATAAATTTTATGTTTTAAAAATATTACTATTTTTTCTATGCACAAGCATTGAGGGCATCCAAACTTTATTTTATTATATTTTTTTCTCTTGTCAAATTTCTTTTTTGTCTCTGATTTTTTAATTATGTAAAATATTATTTAAATTAATAATTACAACCTTTTACCACAGACAATCTTTGATTTCTTTCTCACATCAAGCGAAGACAAGTTTTTGAACCAAGTTGTGAATTGTGTTAACCTTTATTTTTAATAATTGATTTACTATTGATAGATGGGACCCGTGACATTTGTAGTACTATAGTTTGGTCCAATGTATTGATTTTGGCATTCACGTGTGGACTAAGAGAATGGATTGGACGTGGCCTCCAACTCATGATCCAACTCAACCTTCTTTTTTAATTATTAATTTTGTTTGAAAAAAACTTGAACCGAGACATTATTAATTAGTGATACTAATTGTTGAGATAAACCGCTTATTTCAATGATCACGTCTTCCAATGAAATATTCCAAGCATAAGAAATTATTTATTGAGTAACGTTTCTTGTACACTTCTTGAAAATAATTCATCCAAGTAATCAATTCAGCTCACTTTTTCATTATAAACACTAAAGTGCAACCGCATGGATCAATCATATTTAATTTTTATTGGTATGGTGAAATTTTTTGAATAAGTATTTTTTTACTTATAATAAAAATTATCAATAGTTAAAGAATATTTTCTACACTACTACAATGATAAATTAATAAAAAAAACAATCAAGTTCTCAAATTATATTCATTATGTAGTAACAAAAGTATGTGAAATAAAATGCAATTTCCTCAATTTACTAAAATTTAATGAGTGTGTATATATATAGAAAATGTAAACATAATTGAAATAGTTTTTTAAAAAAATTAAAGATGAATAATAAATGGTAAAAAATTTCGTGCTTGAATTTCAATAAATTCAAGTTTTAACAACTACAATGACAAATTAATAAAAAGTAATCAAATTGTCAAATTAATATTCAATATGTACAAACAAAAGTATGTAAAATAAAATGCAATTTTCTCAATTTACTAAAATTTAGTGTATATGTATATATAGTAAATGTAAACATAATTGAAATAGTTTTTAAAAAAAAATTAAGTACAAATACTAAAAAGTAACTAATTTCATGCTAGAATTTAAATAAATTCAAGTTTTAACATCAAGTTAGTAAAATTAAAAAAGTGTCAAATAACTATCATAATAAAGATTACACATCATTATTATTTTAATAATATCAAAAAATATGGGTGATGGTACTTTCTAATATAGAAGTGAAATGAGTTTGTAACAAAGTAAATTATATTTTTCAATATATTTAAAAGAATAATTTTCATATTTTTTTACAGGTGGATGATATCATCTTCTAAAAGATATAATTACTCAAATACTTCTTCAGTCAACCAATGGTTAAAATAAAATTACTTACTAAGATTACTTAAAAGAAAATTAATATTATATATACATTTATTAATGTTCAATGTTAAACACAATATAAAATAAATCATAATTCAACATAACTACGTATTTCTCAAGTTGGTTGGATTTTGAGTAATAAATATATATATATATATATATATATATATTATGACAAAGTGGGCCGTTGTTATTTTTTTAAGGAAACATATTATAATTATTAATAAAATATAAATAATAATTCAAGGCATAATGTGTTTGTCAAAATTTTACAAAGAACTCCTATAAGAAAGTAAATAGCATTGATTAAGTGAACTATTTTGGATATTTAGTTATTATTGAATCAATATTGCATTTCATTATGAATAAAAAAATTTAGAAAAATGTTAATAGTCTACCCAATAGAAAATTTTTAACTTAATAAAAAATACAAATAAATTTTTCAACTATTAGAATATAAATATCACCTTTTCTATTATATATAAATATAAATAAATTGTCCACATACATTATAGAAGAATTGTAAATGAGGCAATGAGAATATAAAATTAAACAATTTTTGTGCATTTATTGCTTCTATGCATAATATGGCATTCATAAAATTGTGTATAATATAAATTTTTGAAAGTGTCATTTTTTAGAATTTTATATAAATGTTAAGTTTTATGTTACATTTCACATTCTCATAACACATTGTTGAAGAAGGGGAAGTTGAATTACAATGCATTTCTATCTGAGCTTACAGTAACATTACAGCGGCAATGGTGACTTTAGGATTCAGTGAATTAATATTAAAATGATTATTTACCTTTTAAATTAAAATTGTAAGTTGATGTCCCAATCACTAAATTATAACTTGATTCTTATTATGTTGTGTTATTTTGCCTTTAATATATTTTAACTTTCAAATACTTTCATATTTATTTATACGTATTAGTTTTCTTTTAGAAGAATCATATTAATTAAATAATGTGTCGTTTAAAATTCTAAAGACTAATAAATAAAGAAATCTAATTTCTATGGATGAATACAATGATTTCAATTTATTTTAAAATTATATATTTTATAAATTTAAGATTACTATCAAAATTAGTTTTATTATTCATGCACGGATAGATTGTAGTTTTCAAAAAATAAATGACTCATATTAGATTTGCATGTCAAAAATAAATTTATAAATTAGTTGGACTTATAGAGTTTGGTTTTCAATTTTTTTTTAAAATTTTTAGTATGCATGAACTTTTTAAATTTTAAGTTTTGTAAATTTAAGCTGTTAGTTAAAATTATTTTTATTATATATGCATGATAGATCGTAATTTGAAAAAATTAAATGCCTCATAATTTTCACATTAAAAACAAATTTATTTAAAAATTGAACTTTTAAACAATAAATTTTTAATAGTATTTTCATTAAAATAATTTATCATGCATGAATTTCTATAATTATATATTTTCATTAACATAATAATAATCAATTTATTTATATTTCTGCATTTTTTGTTTGTGTGATGTATATTTTAATGGCAATTTATCGTAATATTTTCTAATTTTTATTTTCTTTATTAAATCAGTTAAGAAATTTACATATTTGCCTTTAATGCTAATATATGTGAAACTAATATTTTTCTTAATCAAACATGCCAAATTGAAACATGGTTTTTTTTTATCTCTATTGTTCCTTGTTTTTTCCATGTATTTTAGATTTCAAGTACTTTCACATCTATTATACATATTAATCTTTTCAAAAAATTATCTTAATCAAATACCACGATGTTTAGAATCTCAAATACTATTAAAAAAATTTTAATTTCTATTGACAAATCTAATGATTTTAATTTATTTAAAATCGTAAATTTTGTAAACTTAAGATTTCTATCAAAATTATTTTAATTATATATGCATAGATAGATCATAATTTTGAAAATAATCATTGACTCATATTTCTTAGAAACTAATTTACTAGAAAATTGAATTTATATAATATAATTTTTATATTTAAAAAAACTTATTTTGTATGATTTTTTAATTTTTATTTTCATTCAATGAAATAGCAATCACCTTATTTGTTTTTCTGCATTTTTTGTTGTTGTGAAGTATACTTTTTCTGCATTTATTGTTTTTGTATGATTTTTTAATTTTTATTTTCATTCAATGAAATAGCAATCACCTTATTTGTTTTTCTGCATTTATTGTTTTTGTGATGCATACTTTTTAATTGAATTTTTGTTGTTATTGTAATGTATACTTTTTCTGCATTTATTGTTTTTGTATGATTTTTTAATTTTTATTTTCACTCAATGAAATAGCAATCACCTTATTTGTTTTTCTGCATTTATTGTTTTTGTGATGTGTACTTTTTAATTGAATTTTTATTGTTATTGTGATGTATACTTTTTCTGCATTTATTGTTTTTGTATGATTTTTTAATTTTTATCTTCATTCAATGAAATAGCAATCACCTTATTTGTTTTTCTGCATTTATTGTTATTGTAATATTTCCTAATTTTTATTTGAAAAAGTTATGCATAAAAAATTTAAGTTTATAGTTAATATGACCTCTTATTTCTTTTAACACGTATTTATGCATTTTCAATTAAAATACTTAAAAATAGAATAGAATTTTATTTGCTTAAAATTGGTCAAATACCTCCTGGCTATATATAAATATAGATATGCATTATCTAATAAAATATTTTTAATAAAATCTATAGATATGAATAAGCATTATCCTCAATGAAATAGAAATCACCTTAATTTTTTCTACATTTATTGTTTTTGGATGTATATTTTTTAACTGAAATTTATTGTAATGTTTCCTAATTTTTATTTGAAAAAGTTATGCATAAAAAAATTTAATTTATAGTTAATTTGAACTTTTATTTCTTTTGACATGTATTTTTGCATCTTTCAATCAAAAGGCTTAAAAATAGAATTGAATTTTAGTTGATTAAAATGGGTCAAATACCTTCTTCCTATATATAGATTTGGATATGCATTACCCAATAAAATATTTTAAAAAAATATATATGAATATAGATATGCATTATGTTTCTAAGAAAATCAAAACTCTCCCAAAATTCTAAGATTTGAGAATTTGGTCAAAATTACATTAATTGGTCAAAGACTCCTTTGCTATTATATATTATATATGATAAATGATTTCATTTAATGCAATTATCTTAAACATTATAACTGATTATACTAATCCAATTATGTGCATCTATTCCACAACTTTTGAATAAATTTTTTTTTAAAAAAAAAGGGAAAAACGTGTAATTACTAAGTTGCCAACTATTTAGTAAACTTCGTAATATAAATAATAAACCAATACAATCATCATCTGTCACACATTGTCCAAATAACACCAAAATGAATCCCTCGAGCGTTTTCCTCTTCATCTTCTCCATAATCATGCCCTCAACGATGGCCGCTCGTCTTGACGCCGACAACACCTCCGGCCGGCAAGACTTCCTCGACCCCCACAACCGGGCACGAGCGGAAGTCGGGGTGCCGGCCCTCGTCTGGGACGACAAGGTCGCCCGCTACGCCGAGAACTACGCCCGGCGGCGGTACAAAGACTGCGCGCTGGAGCACTCCCAGGGGCCTTACGGCGAGAACCTGGCCGAAGGGGTGGGGCTGTCGGCCGCGGACGCCGTGGCCATGTGGGTGGGCGAGAAATCAAACTACAACCCTCGGTCGAATTCTTGCAACGGAGGGGAGTGTCTGCACTACACGCAGGTTGTCTGGAAAGACTCCGCCCGTCTTGGCTGCGCCAGGCTTCAGTGCCGCAACGAGTGGACGTTCGTCACCTGTAATTATGATCCTCCAGGGAATTACATCGGCGAACGTCCTTATTAACTAACAAGCGATCTTAATTAACAGTGCTGTTAATTAACAATTATATGTGCATTACATCGTTGATGGTTTTGCTGTAATGAAGGAGACTTCAATAGGTGTTGATAGATGACGTGATAATGTTGGTGAAGAATAAGGCAATACTTGGTGTCATTTTATCAAAAATAATATCACACCCTTGAGTTATGATTTTTTTATTATTGTTATTATTTTTTCTCACTTTTCTCTCCTACTTTTAAATAATTTTTGATAAAATGCATTTAAAAATATACATACTAAAAAACAAAACCAAGCGTGGCCTAAATGTTCTTCCTGCTTGAAACATTTCGTTTCATTGATCTTATTTCTATACTATTTATTTAAGACTAACCGCCTTGGTAGATGGACTATAATAGTCTTAATTATTTTTATTTCTTTTATCTTTTTATTTCTATTTTATTTTTAAATTAACATTTCATTATTTTTTTTCTCATTTTTTTTATCTTACCTCTTGTAACTCTTTTCTCTCTCTCCCTTTTAAAGAAATTTTTAAAAAATATTTTTGTAATCATATCGAATGGCAAATTTTACTAGTATAAGATGATTAAAAAATATTGGCAAATCTAATACTTTACGTCATAGTTGTTTATGTCACGCTGCATTCCACACTAAAGTGTTATCTCAATCCGTTTCTATATTCTGGCACTTAGCTTTGTTGAGGTGCATGCAAACGTACCTTTATAATTCTTTTATTGTAATTTACCATTTTAAGGAAACAAAGATAGAAAATTGTCACTTGATTTTATTCTTTTTTTAATTATTGGCCAATTTTTTCCTTATTTCTTTCTTTCATTTTTTGGCAAATTTTAATTTTTATTGTCCATTCTAGGTAAGGTTATCTTTTTCTTTCTTTGCTTTTTTTTTTTTTTTTTGCACTAAGTTTTTTTGTTCAATTTTAGGTGAGATTCGTTAGAGTTTTATCTTTTTTTAATAAATTTTCTAGTTCTAATTACAATTTTTTATTTAATGTATCACGGTGGATATACATATATATATATATATATATATGTTAAAATATACGCTCACAATGATTTTTCCCTCTTTCTTAAGACTAAGAATTTTTTGAAAATCAGAACTCTTATAATATATTTCTATTTTTTTCGTAAAGATGTTTATTAAATATTTTTTTACTTATTAATTTTAACTTTTTTAAATAAAGGCTAATATGTTGTATTTGTCTTTTAGAAAACTAAAAACATATATATTTGTTTTGTTAATTATTGTGTGGAATTTGTTTTTGAATTATTTTTGTGTAAATAATTAACAACATAAATTTATTTATTCATTTATATAATTATATGCCGTGCTTTAATAACGCACATACCATGTTATGAACAATGATGGCATTAACAACCATATAGCATAGGTATATAATTATTGCATGAAAAATAGTATAATATTTGGCCACCTTAAAACGTCAGAGCACTGATTCAGGATAGGGTCTTTGCGCCAAGACAATCAATGGGGCCCCCATATAATAACTGGCAATCGAAGACTTGAAAAATTGAAAACTGTAATGACTTATTATAGCTAAAAAGGAAAATGAAGAGAATAATTTAACAGCCCCTCCCTTTTCCCTTACATGTCCAGGAAAGTTGGAAAGTATCCCTCCTCAATTACAGGAGCAATTAAAAATATTGCATACCATGAAGTATTTAATCAAATAGTTAATTGATTGATTTTTCCTGCGGGCATCCAGAAAAGTATAATTTGGCTGGGCATTTAGTTAGCATAACAAGTACATTAAATATAAAACTTGATAGATTTGGGATGGTTCAGATTATATGTGTAACAAAATTTTTCAATCAATAAATACATAGGTGTCTCGTATTCGTATACTGAACAAATTAACACAACGATAATTTAATGCTGTAAGAACTATAAGGTTTCTTGTTGGCCTTTTTACCACAGTGAATACCATCACACAGCCGCATAATCAATGCAATGGTTTGCGGTGGAAAATTTGGCAGGCTGGCTTGTAAGATTTCTTGGCTGCAGCCTGCTCGAACTTCTTGATGGCAGATTCATTCTCTTCTAAGCTGGTTTGGATAAAAAATCTTTTCCACCAAGATGAGCTCCGTAATTTGGCCTAAATAATGAACACAAGCAAGCCATTATTGGAGTCCAACACCGGAAACTTGTTCAGCAGCTCTTAAGATTATTGGTGACTTTAAAAAGCACAACGTTAAATAGGATAAAGGATATCCCAGATTTGAATGCTTATTTAGAAAGAATTACTCAGCTAAGAAACATTTCACAGAGTCATAAATTAGAATTTCATTATTAGCTAAATCTCATCCACTCTTTCAATTTTGGCAGACATGCAACACAAATGAAACACTTCTCTTCTATGTGAATATGAAATGCGTTTCTTCATCATATTAATTTAATAAAAGTCACTAGCTTCTAAATGTAGTGAAACAAAAGTATCAGACAAACAGGAGTATCTGGCCCAAAACTTTTTATCAACCAGGAATCTAAATTCCACGTGCCTTGCAAAAAATCCATGTAAAACTGCAGAATAATCAGAAACATAATCATGTATGTTGTGTGTGTGTGTTTATCCTATGTTGTGCCCAGGGTGTTGAATATTGACACTTACCGGGCGCCCAAACTTGGCTGACTCTGGCACTTGAGATCTTTGATGACCTGGGTAGCCTGCAGTTACATGAACATTAATTTAGCTAAATTCAAACATGTCAGCAGATACAAGTACAAAATTATTCGATCAAAATTATTTGGGGCAGTTGAATGCATTCAGACACTATTTACAAAACACATTTGATCAATTTTGGGTTATGGTCTAAGATCTCAAACGCCAACGATACAAGGATGTACGGTCCTAGCCCTTTCTTGTCATATCATATCAGTTCTCTGCTACTCCACCTAGTGAGCCTAAGTTTACATACTAAGCCACGAATTTTGCACAATGAAGCCCAATTTCAAGAATGGAATCATTAAGAGTTAGCTTAATATTACATCATTGGTTTAACAAGGCATCAAGTAGTCAAATTGTAACGTGTAACTCCTACATAGAAGAGTATTAAAGACGACCTCCCCATATTAAGATAAAAAAACATAATTCAAAAAATGCATCAGTTCCTAGCCGTTCAAAATAATAATCCGTACTAGTTAACTCACTCTTGTTATGTTTACAATCTGTAGAATTGCTACTCATGGCTCCAGAGAATTACCAGATAGTATAACTAAGCCATCAGCAGATACCCTTGCTAGCTCTGGTACAGTCTTGTTAAGATACCTAGGTGACAAGTAGTCCACTGCATCTGACACTATAACTAAAGAAAATGACTTTGGCCTGTACGGAAGAGGAAATTTGATATCAGCCACACGCACAATGCCTTTACGTACAAGACTCTTGCAGTTAGCATCGGGATCATCTAACTCGTATGGCTCTATACCCCAAGCTTCTGTATCCTCTTCTTTTGATAGTTGAGAAACTATCGAGCAGGTTTCAGGTCCAACATGCAGTACTTTCCGCATGCTATCACCATATGCCTTCTTTAGAATAGGTATTATTCTCTGAACTTCTAGTGTACACGAAATACCACCTGCTTATAACAAATTACACATAAAGAGCTTCCAATCCAATGGCTATGCTTATTTCATTGTTCAATAAAATGATGCCACTGGGAAAAAATCCAGAGCAAAGACAAAATGGTGCCTGAAGTGCTAATAATTAGACAAGACATCTTTTTAATATCTAAGCAGTAAAACTCAAAGGGTGATCATGAATACAAGGGAGACTGTAGACCATGAGATAAGATGAGCCAAACAGTTGTCTTGTCCACATTAATAGCTCTACTTCACCCATCAGATGCAAAATAGTAAGCTAATATTACATGAACTGGATACAAAACCCTTTGGCACTGCAAGATATCCCAATATAAGTAAAATGAAAAAGCAATGCACTGCTTGACCAAAACAATATTAAAAAATAAAAAAAAGAATGCACATTGCAGGAATGATGATTGCAAGAACCAAGAAAAAAAAGGTTCTAGGCATGCATGCATTTATAAATTCTAAGTCATTGAAAAAGAATAGTTGGGTAAAAAATTCTGAATAAGGTTTTGCTTTAATAGCACTACTTGGCTAATTTTGATAAGTAAAAGAATGGAAAACCATATCTTGTAAAGAAGTCTTTGGCTTTGTTTGGATACAAATTACAGCAGTGTAGAAAAATGGCGTAAAAACTTGTACAACATAAAAGTAAAAAATTAAAAAAAAAAACAATAGTGATTAGTTTGTTGAATACTATGCTTTGAAACTTTATGGTTTGATGGGAAGAAAGTGGTCCAAGTTTGCATCCAAACATTGCCTTTGTTTTCTAACTCAGAGTGTTGCTTACATCCTCATATGCTAACCCACAATAAGGCATAACAAAATTAAGAGCTCCATTCTGTAAGTGTCTAAAATAAGAGGGAGTAGTCTCTTAAATCATAGACATACCACTAAGTCTACTCAAAGCAACAATGTCGCCACTCCTTCCACCTGTCAGGAAATAAATTAAAACTCAAATAGCCGAAAATGAATGAAAAAATTCACATGCAAAAATTGTCATTAATTTTTTTAATAAAAGGAACAGTTGCAGTCAAATGTTATATTTACCAGTCTGTGCTTCCTACCAAATTAATTTAGCAAAAGATATTTCTAAAATATAGCTGAAAAAGGAAGGCACGGTTATATCTGATCAAACTCCTTACAATATATGTATGTATCCCTAACAAGGCTAAGAACAGACCTGAACCGTGATACAGATAACCGACAATCAATATCGCTCCCTGAAAATTCCACAAAAGAACCCAATCAGTATGCCGCTTTGAATTCAAACACATCCAAACAAAATCATATGTTGCGAATGGCGTCATCAGCATCAGAAAATGAGCAAAGGGGGATCAGCATCATCCTTAAGCCACGGTTTTTAAAATTCACAAGAATACCATAGTTCACCATCATGATTGTGCAATATGTCTGGCAAAAGGAATATCCGCATGTGTTGTGAAATGTCTATGTGTGAGTAAGGATGTGCACAGTTTGATCCAAAATTTCGATATGTACTAAATACTAAATCAAAAATTCAGTTCGATATTCAATGCATCATTTTTTAAAAATTCAGTTTTCAATTTGGTATTGGTATTTGGATTTGAAATACTATACCGAACTGAATATCAATTTCTTTTATTTTTTTATTTTTAATATATATATTTATTTTTTTAATATATTTTTTAAAATTAACAGTGATAAATAGTGAATTAATGATAAAGAATTTAATTTATAATTTTTTTAATTTTTTTGCTAAAGTTTGGTTTATCAAAACCAACCGAAAAAATTCGGAATATATCGAACTTAACTAAAAAATTAGATTCAGTGATTTTGGCTTACCAAAATTTTGGTTTAGTTCGGTTCAATTTTATTGATTGAACAGCCCTACATGTGAGTGTGCGTTCGTGTATAAATATGGATGCTCACATGTAAGCGTTGAATAAGAAGCCAAGTTTACCACAACGAAAACTCCTATGGATAATAATGGAGATGGATGGGACTTGGAATGCAATGAACCCACAGAAGGAATGCTCCCACTGTCTGCAAAGCGGCGAGCAGTATTCGGTCTTCTAGACATTGTCTTACACTTGAAATGACCTGTTGGATATTGGATTCAATACACCAGAAAATAAGACCAACCTTTAAGAACCAGAAAGACGCTATTAAACATACAAGATACAACTTCACCAAATATGGCAACTCATTTGGCGAATAATACACAAAGACCTCCAACGATTATTCACTGGAATCATCGTGGATTTAAAGGATCATAAGAACCAAGCAAAGAATCGATCCACTTATTATACTCTTAGCCAAGCAATGCGTAATTGGGAGTTATAAAGTTCTTCATTGTAATAGTCAGTATGCAACTAAAATCTTCCAAGCTAAAACATATCCATGATATATTTCTAATGCTAAAAAAATAGATATTAGTATATAAAAATTTTCCGTCAGGTACAGAGCTAACCACACAAAAAAGTTATTTTCGAGCAAATTAGTTAGTCCCAAAAACATTACAATATCCGCTAAACTCCCATTCCAAATCCCAAACCCAGGCAGCGTGTAGCCAGAGAAAACCATAACCGGTAAATAATCAACAAACGATAAGCTAATTCAAATTCTTCGATGGCACGTGGAATCAGGTAAATCCGCAACATTCCGGGGCATTGCACCAAATCAAAATAAACAAACCCACTATCCAAACGGCCGAAATTTCACTCAATCACGAGAAGAAAGAACGAATGAATTGTCCCAAGAACTAGCACATCGCATCATCTTTCTTCCATACAAAGGACTTAGAAATGACAATTGTGTGGGATGAAAAACGCAATCAGCTCAGCAGAAACATAAATGGAGGGGCTACCTAAAACAAGAAATCGAACGAGAGATGCACGAGAATTGGAGGTGGGATCTAGATCTGCTTGGTAGGGTTGCTTACTCAATGATCTCAGAGACCGGAGAAAAAGCGCTTCAGATTTGTTCAAGCTGCAATTATCCGTTTTATTATATCAGTCGTGTTCCTGTTAGTTAAAGCGTAATCAAGAGGGAATGTTACGATCATTATCTCTAATGCCAACTACAATAAATGCTTAACTCCTAGTCAGCCAATCACATCACGAAGTAATTTTAATTATTTAGATTAGTTAAATAACGAGGAAAAGGGCAAGTCGGCAGAGTCCAGATAACGAGTTCTTCGCTTGCTCTACCTTATTCGAACGGAGTGGGCCACTGGGATAATGGGCTTACCTGATTATTGGGCTTTGTGGCCTATTCAGCCCAAAGTTGGAGGTAAATAATTAAAATTGTATAAGTGAAAATAGTAATTATAATATTAATGCACGCATTTCATAATTATTTGTATTCTTATATCTACTCCACCCATTAACATGCCTTTTGGAAAAAATAAATTATATTTTAATATCTCTAGTAGTGAAGATAAAAAGTAATGAAATAGTAAATTTATATTATTTGTAAAACCTTCATCTTTCCAGTATAAATATCTTAATTTTTTGAACCTTCAATTGATGATAGAACGCAGTACACTCCTAAAATTGACACATTATATACATACGTAAAATTATTTATAAATTATAAAATTATTATATTTTAGATAATAAAAATAATATTATTTAAAATTAAAAGTATAAATAAGAAGTGAAGAAGATCAAAATAAATTGAAAAGTGAGAGAATTTAAGAGAAAGTATAAATACATAATATATTAAAAATAGATAAATAATTGATAAAAAGACAAAAGAATTTAAGGTAAAGGTATATGTGTAAATTTGTATTGTATAATCAAAAAAAGTCTAAACACATGAGTATGAGATTATGAATGTGGGTCATCCATAATAATTGATGAGACAAGGTTATGCTTCTTTAGCAGAGGATAAATGTATATTATAATGATTTTTCAAGAAAGTAAGAGGAAAGCCTCCATTGAATATTTGTATATATAAGATTATCATCTATACTTTGTTGGCCATTATCACTTGATAGCCATCCAACCTTATGTTATTGTTGCTCTACTTATATTAAACTTTTTTAAGTCGTATAACAGTCATCCTAACTATACTTAAGTCTGTCAAATTATGTAGTAGTTATTCCAATTATATTTAAGTCTGTCAAATTACGTGATAACTACTCACCTTTATTGATGCATTCCCCTTCATTGTTTTTCAGGTATTTTATACCAAAGAGAATATGAATATTGAAATCTATTTTTTTTCTCCAAATAGCCAAATTTTTTATGCTACTAGTATAATTTAATTATATTGATAACATTTTTAAAAAAATAAATACAAAACATGTTCAAACTATTGAATCCAAATTTAAAATAATGTTTTTATAATTGAACAAGGAGGCATAGTTCTATTAATAAACCCTCTATTTTATTATCATTGCGAGTACTACTATTATTACTACTGTTATTATTATATATAGAAGAATAGAATAAAGTGTTTATGATTGAATTTTTATAAATAAATTATGACGAAATATAATTTTTATGTTGTTGGGTAATTTAATTATATTAATGGAAGTTCTAAAAAATAAAGAATAAGAAGAAACGCTAATCTATTAATCATAAGGTAAAAACAACAATTTTTTAATGAATTAGAGGGCATGTTTTTTTATCAATTAACCCTTTTTTATATTGAACAATACAGTAAAGTGGTTATAATTAAATCCACCCAAGATGGTTATTCAAGAAATCCATTAACAAGAAGTACTTAATATGTATAATAAAAAATTTTAACGAAAGACATGGTGTATTTTTACCAATAGGTCACCTAGTTTGTTTATTTATTTATTTATTTATGTTAGAGAATAGAAGAAAGCTGTTGTAAGTGAATTTATTAAAGAATGTGTTTTAGAACATTTATTAAAAGATTAAAAGGCATTCGAAATAGTATAGATACTTTTAAATGAAAATTTTAATAACATTAAATATAACGTTACTTGCAATTAAGCATATCAATATACTTTCTCGGATTAGGGGATTTGATTCTTTTATATTTTTTTAATCATTTCCTTTGATTACTCGTAAAAATAAAATCAACATATGGTGCAACAGGCAATATATTTGGAGAGGATACAAATACAACGTGAGGTTGTTAGAAAGGTTAAACGCTATAAGAACTGTGAAGATATTCAAATGTGACTTATTTCATATTTATTTTTTTTTAATTTCAATAAATATTGTTTCATGAGTTATTCAAAGTTGCTTGTTTCTTCTTAATTTGATTGGGTTTATCCTAATACAAAGATTGAAGACATTGAAGACCTCGCAAATGTAGCCGCAAAAAATATACATACTCTAAGATTACTCACAAATAATTTAATCACTTAAAACTTTTTGGATGGTCCATAAAAACAGATTAAATTATTCAGTATTGTTTATAAGAGATAATTAAAAATGCTTACAGTTTGATAAATTAATTAAATCGTGTTGAAATATTAAAAAAATCAAATCATGTATTTTGTATAAGATTGTTCAAACTCCCTATAGTCCATCCGATTTCGGGCTTTTAGTTTGATTTATCAAATCGACCCTGTTAACACTAAAGTCTAGTTTTAAGATTTACCATATTTTCACTTATTTTTTCTTAACTTTGGTCCAAAATTATATATCTATATATATGTATTGTTATTATTATTCATGACTTGGGTTTTTCATTCTTGCATTGATTTTTTAAATTCATATCATTATCTTATATTTTTTATGAACATCTTCTCACCTCGTTTTAGTACATTCTTTGCACATGGCTCGAACATACAAATGAGATTATCCAGATATAAAAATAAACTGAATAAATAAAAGGCCCTCAATATAGAAAAATTGAATGATTTCAAAATGCAAATTAATAACAAGAAAAAACAAGAAAAAAAAATAACGAAGGGAATTAGCTTTCTGCATGTACCAAGAAAAAGGAACTAAATATTAGTCCACACAAAAAAATAACTAGCCAATTTGTCCGAAGCTCCACTTTGGTGGCATCAAACAAAACATTGAGACCTTTTCACTCTCACCAAACAAGAACACGAATTCAGTGGATGGGATAAGACATTGTTACCCCATCAGGAAAGGAAAATCCGTCTTACAGATTGCATCAATTCTGCACAGAATCCATCTCAGCAGAATTCGGTTTCTAAACATATATATATATAGAGTACCTGAGACCAGAACAAAATGCCAAATGTAGAAAGGAAAACTAGATCAGGAATGATGAAAGGGTATCGGGTTTAAGAATTTGCACCTGCTGCTTCATTCACTTCAAAATTCTTGGAAGATAGGGTTTTACTGATTCCACAACCACCTGCACAAAGCAAATTAAGCCAGGAAATCGAACATGATGAAATTCTGGAAAAAGTACGGCCTCTGAAATTAGTGATTCAGTCAATCTGGTCCTGTTTGGTTTGAAGGATTAAAAGCTAAAAATTTCAAACCCTTGATGATCATTATATTTTGGATAACTATGAATAAGTATGGGGTTGTGATCATTTTGGTAACACTTTTTTGAGTTACTTTTCAGTCACAACTGCAGAGTTCTAATCCAAATGTTATAGTTGTTGGAATTCCTTAGCTCCTTTCAATCCTAATACACCGTATGTTAAATTAGCTTTATATCATATTAAAATAAAGCTTACATGCCTGCATAACCTGAATCTGAAATTCAGACAGGCCAATTAACACAATGGAGATACCATGGCTTTTCCATGGCATGGAAGCTTAGCAAACTTACTCTTCCATCATAAGATAATGAAGCAAATATCCATGGCTCCCTAAAGCTCCAAGCAAGACCTGAACAAGGTGATGGCAATTAAGTGACAACAGTAGCAAAGCTGAAGATAATCAGAGGTTCCACAGATTACCGTAAACACTGTCTTCATAGTCACTGTAGGAATTGAGCAGTGGATCTGTCGTCCGATTTGGTGACTCTAACAAACTACTAAAAATTGGATGCAATTAACATCAATGTCCAAACTATAATTTCAGAACACACTGCAGCAACTTAAACAAATTGCTCACTTATGTGCTGCTGAATCATCATGGTTTGGAGGAGAGGCCAACCACAAATTTACAGCAGAGTCAGTCCCAGCACTCTACAAAAGCTTCGGCATCATCAGCAACATATCAATGATTACAATAGAAATGATTCTAACTTGTTCTGAACAACTTGCAATCAGAACACAACATGCCGTGAGAAGGGTGCATAATAATGACTCTTAGGTACTTCTAACAAATTTCCTTTTTGTCATCATTCTGTTGAACTGAAGCAATGAAAATCTTTTTGAATACATTGTTGAGAAAAGGTAGAATAATTCAAGGGTATGAAGTTTTGTTTGAGCATGGGCAAGGTGGAAGAGAAAACAAAGTCACATAGGGAGGGAGTACCAGAATCAGGCCATCATACTCAGGATTGCATTTAACAGTCCATGTCCTGTCAATAATGATACACTCATTAATCCTCAAGATATGAGCCAACAAAGATAATATAACACAGTGAATGCAAATAAGACACAGAAAGGATAATTCTTGAAGGGACTGTTAAGAAAGGAAAGCTCAAATATAAGAAAACAAAAGAACGATATAAAAAGAATTAAAAATATATGAAATACATTATGTCTTGGAAAGCCAAAGGATAAAATAATGTCGTGTTGAGAAAACTTTACCAGTGTGAATGCCCAGGAAGATCTGCAACAGGAAACTTCAGCTTTCTAACGTCCCATATGTGTATGCCAGACTCATCTTCAGCAGTTACCTAAGTAACATCAACCAGCATTCATAAGCTCATTATTTGAAGAGGGGGCTCTATACGGTGAATGCAAGAGAAAATGCAAACATTTATAAAAAGTACACTAGGCATAAACTTATACAACTTATTGCTACTTTTACGTTTCAACAATTAAAAGCAGCCAAGATTAAGGAGAAAGTTCTGTGCAACTTTAACAACTGGGTTTTCCATAGACCATAATTGAAGATTCAGTAATCTAATTGGTAGCAAAAATAAATAGAGCAACAGGAAAGAATGCAAAGAGGATCCCAAGATGTAGCTTAATGGGCCTAGATCACATTTAGTAAGTTCAATCTATCCCAACTGCTACATTCTCAACAGACCTCTCACCGGCTTTCATTTGGGCAGCAAATCTCTCCTGCTAATGCTAATCACTGATCTAAACATCTTACTCTTCACTACACAATTTACCTTAACACTGCCAAAAACAATACATAAGAGAAATAGTTCAACAAACGTGGTAGTTTTTGTTCATGTCCATTGAGCAATCTATTTTCCTTTTCTCTATCCAAACTGTCAGTAAACAGAAAAGACCATAACTGCTACACCCCTGCCTGCAGAACCCTAAGGTAATCTTCAAGGTCATGAAACACCACATTTGATTCCACCACACTAACCTCCTAAATTTCTGCTGCTGCATCCCTCTCAAAAGCCCAAGAAGAGATAGGCCCATTCTTTTTCATCTAATTTGACATACTTTCAAAGTGAAAATCTTTGGCCCATATTTTCTGCAGATTTTATGGCATACGTTAAGGGAGGGTATCTAAAACACACATATATACTTCACAGTGATTAACAATGGAATTGCTAATAGTTATAAATAAAGAGGTACTCACAACATAAGTGTAAATCTGCCCTATAACTAATATGCATGTCCCTGATCAAATGAACAGGGAACACTGGGATCAAAATACTTAAATTTGTTCACAAAAAATGACAAAATCACATTAATGGAAATGTAAAATTTTAAATATCATGGTAGGAAAAACATTCAATCAAGTTTGCAGCATACTTACAAGCATGTACCTCTTTTTCATGTCATAGTCTACGCTGTGGACATGTGCATGCTCAATTGAATCAGTCTTCCTGCAAGCAAATAAGTTTTGATTTTCCTGGTTGCCATTGATATTTTAATTAAAAGACCCAAAATCAGTATGAACCAACTTCGCCATTGTGGGAATTTATTAAAGAGTAATTTGTGTTCATTTAAACTGTGAATGTACTAAATACTAAACCAAATCATAGATCATATGTTTGAAGTTCTTCACAATCTTATCAACACCCAAGTTTCTCAAAGAACCACTGCAAAATGGCATAGATGAAACACACCGGATAAAAACCCAGTATATTGGATGTTGAGAAGACAGAAGCATAACGATATCTATCCCAATACAGGGAACAAGGTAACAAAGGCAATGAGATATTGTGGAATCATAAGGTTATGCTTAAAACAAAATCATATCATAGAAAAACAGCATAAACAACGATTGTATATACCTCAACCATGAAGATTTTCAAAAATTGTTGCTTGAACATAAGTATAAAACAAGTGTGTGTTTTGAGGGTGGAAAAATGAAAATGAAATAACTAGTTACTCAAAATAAGCAGACATGTGGAGTTAAATTTAACATACTTCATGGTCCTCAAATCCCAAAGTTGAAATGATGAATCACATGTTAAGGAAATGGCATTGAAATCATGAGGATCCCATGCTCCACCAGTCAAATAATTAAGCATACCAGCTGATTCCTGCGATTGTACCTAGAATACATAGCAAGAACTGAATAAGAATTGCCTGAGAAATAAAAAGCTACAAGGTCATTACGTGGGTTATGATCTCTGTTTCAGTCACTAGTTTCAGTGCGCGTAGAACACATCTAGATAAAAAAATGGAAAAAATATATATACAAATAGAAAAGAAGGGCCCAAAACATGTTGACACTCAATTGTAGTATTGTACTAACAAACAGTGGTGTGTATAAGCATGGAAACTATAGCCTTCAATCTATAGCTCTTGGGGCCGATAAATTACATAAAGCAAAAGGCTACAAAGAATAACTTCTATATCATACATTTAGAGGGAATCACAAACTAAACCACAAAAAACACACAAATATCTAGCCTCTGCCATATTCATAAGGCGGCCAATTTACCCCATCCTGAAAATTTTCAGCCATTTGCAGCTTCATATCCTCTCCGACACTTTCTTACTCCCCTAGCAACTAGTGCTTTTGTGAAAGAAGGTGGTAGGCACAAGCTTGTGCAGTTCAGTTAAAATGAAGCATGCCCAAAGTGCCATTCCTACAAGCATGCCTGACACAATAGCATGTTTTATTTTTTTTATATTTATCGTTTCAACATTCAGGAGTTAAAAAGGATTGATGTTTAACAGATAACTAAAATAACAGGTGCAGTCCACATTATCATATCTGGTGTGCATAATCATATGTCTACATGAAATTATTTCTGCTGGTGACCACTACCTGAGCAGTCTTCTTTGAAGTATCCAAGCTCCACAGAAAGAGATTCTGTTCATCAATACTAACCATTTTGTCATGCCTTCCTGTAGGCCACCAGAGTGCACTAAAAAGAACACATGGTATCATTTAGCATACAAACGCATTAGTTACCAAAGTTTGCTTCTAAAAAAGTTGAAATGACACCAAAAAAAACTTCTATTTTGCCCAACAAACAGCAAGATCTAGTGTGGAACTTCTGAATTACATAATACCATTTTGTGGAGAGCTGGTTTCATACAAAAAAAAAAAACCAAAAACTTACTTCAAATTAAAAGTACCAAATGATTCCCACAAATCCCCTTAATTTTTCTTTCTTCTATCAATAGACAAAATCGAGGATACATCAAGCATGAACCACGAAAAATGCAAATTTTAGGATTACAAATAAAATTAATGAATAAATCGCATTCAAAGCAACGTCAATGAGAGTGTCAACTGCATTACAGTTTCTAATCCGATACTTGTTATATTTTAATGATTCCATAATAATAGCATAACCATGTAAATTTTTGTGATCTAATTACAAGAGATTTAAAGCAATCCACTATCAGTTATAGTCTTCTTGTTATATCAAGTCAAGAGGAGGAGGCTCCTAGCAATGAGAGGAAAGGGGAGTGGGTAAGAGGGCTCCTTTCACTGTGAAATGTCCCCCCTTATTCCCGACATGCCATGGCACCCCAGGGTGTGAAGGAATGGATTGAGTTCATAGCGTGGTGGGGCAACAGCCACATCCAGAGAGACCATGACGGAGTGATCCTGACTGGTTGGTCATGCAGGGGATAATCATTGAGCCAGGCAGATTGGAAGATATGGCACTCAAAGTTGACGAGCAGCTCATCAAACTACCACAAAGAACGAGTTTTCTTTCTAAAGAGATGCCATGTGACAGAACTCAGAAAAGTAAAAGCCCATACAATTAAGCAGGAAGCTATGTCCAATTTGAGAATTCAGAAACTAATTAAACCCTAAGACACAAGGTTGGGAAAAATGGATAATAATTGCACAGCACCAGCAGTTTGTGAGAGAAATTTAAAATTTAAAATATGCGTCTGGAATCTAGAATTCAATTGTCCAGAGTAATGACCACACTCTCTGCTGTTATTTAACTATGCACAGTGTATAGCTCTACTAATAAAACATTTATTAATTCCTGCACCGAGGTAGAAAAAGTACTATGTTGGTCTTAATTAAGATCAAACTCACAGATTACCCATAACAACATGCTTACCATCTAATCTTGCAAGAGTGTCCATCTAGAGAAGCAACATTTTCCAGTTGAGGAGAACTCAGCTGACCATACAGCTCAGGGATTTGCCATACTGCAGCCCCATATGTCTCCCCTTTGAGAAAACATGATAGACAACAAAAGATCAGACTCAATTAACATGAAATAATTTTTTCAGTTGAGATATGAACTACAAGAAAAGGTCCAGATCTAACTTTGGAGGAAAAACTCCAAAATCAAAAAACCTAAATTGAACATTCTGACATTTGGATAGAAGTATCACTTATCACAAATAGCTACCTTGCTTTCAACTATCAATTCGCCAAAAGTTCAAACAACAATGAATAAGCTTAGGGGTGTAAAGATGTGCAGTCAAGTAAACATTGTTGCTCGCTCAGTTTGGATTTCTTATCAAGCTTCGAATAATGTTCTGAACTTCATTTCACTGTATATGAAAATAATTTGAATTGAGATCTAATGAATGCATGGAACTCAAGAACCCTAATAATGTCCTACTTGTTTTTTATATCTTAACTTGTCAAGCTCGAGCAAGCTTAAAAATTAATGAGAGTGACAACGGTCTTCAAATTGGTGAGATAACTTGGACAAGTCACCGGTCTTCAGCCAAAGTTTAAGCATTTGCTTCGCTTCTTAACCTAACTACATTTCGTCATAAAACAACTGGGTGCATTAAGAGATACAACTATTTGAAAAATTAGAAACCGAAATTATGAAATTACCAGAAGAGAATACTGTAGAGAAAATGCGTTGGTCGAAGGGACAAGAAGCGAGATCCCAGATCTCATTGGGATGCGAAAACAAACCCTCGCAGATCAACTCATTACCACCAGACGAGAGCCTCAACAAATGCACCTCAAAGATCCCAATGGCACTAATATCAAACACCAATGCGCGCTAATTTCCGTAAGTTAATCGAGTACCGAAATTCGAAACTACCTCGTTTTCTTCTTTGAGACTGAGGGTACCGGTCAGAAAACTGGTATGATCTGTATCCGCTTTTACATCCGAAATGCATCTCGCCTAATACGATCAATTTCACTTCAAATTCTCATCTTCCTTCTTCCACGAAATTAGGGTTTACAACATTCAGAAAATTCGAAAAAAAAAATTTGACCTGGTACTTGAGACCATAGCCTATGCCGGTTGATCCGCCTTGCATCGTCGCATCAGCTAATTCCAAATTCAACTACAGAAGAATCTCAGCCGCTAAGCAGATCCAAATTAGAAGTGGCCGCAAATGGAGTGGGCCATAATGGGCCGAACATAGGCAAGCTTGGGAATAAGGTTTAAGTTCTACTTCTGTAGATGCTACGAGGCTATGATTGTTTCCCAATTATCATGGGAATGAAATTTTGGGTAGTTTAAAATGGGATGGAAATTATGTACGGCTAGTAGGATTATTTTTATATATATTTAATATATAATAATAACATGAAATAATAGTATATAAATTTATAAGATAATAAAAAATAAATGTAAATAAAATAATTATATAAATGTGTGTTGATTTGATTATAAATAGATGAAATGATTTAAAAATTAATAGTTGGTTATAAAAAGTAAGAAAATGAAAATTTTAAATTTGAATTTGAATAAAATTTATATGATAAATGTTTTATTTGTTAAGATTTTTAAATGATAATAAATAATAATAACATGGAACCAAACAAAGCCATAATAAATTTTACCATGTATGTTAATATGTGAGAGTTAAATAATCCATGAAGTATTAGTTAAAATTTGACAAACTAAAAATTTTATAAAAAGATAGAGAAAATACTTATTAAGGATATAAAAAAAACAAAAGAATAAAAAACAGAAAACATAACAGGATAGTATAAGTAACTTGAAAAAGTTAACATTGGGATATTTAAAAGTAGTTATTATAGAGATAGCATGCTAATATAATAAAAGGAAATTATGTAAATGAAGTTCCTACAGCCAGACAAAAGCCCTAGTCTTAATGTATACCAGTGAAAATTACATGTGTGCTGATTTATTTATAAATTATAAAATTATTAAATTTTAAATTATAAAAATGAATTATTTAAATTAAAATTTAAACATATTTAAAATAATAAAATAAAGAATAATCAAAAGAATTTTAAAAAGTTAATTTGATAAAAAAATATAATTAAAAATAATAAGTAAAAAAGGAGAGATGAAAAAAAAGAAGGAAGAAAGGATAGAAAAAATAAAAAATAAAAATAATTGTATAGTTTGACATTACGTGACCAAAACTCTTTATTAATATAGTTAAATTAAAAGAAAAGAGAAAAATAAAGAAGAAAAATGATAAATAAAAAATAAAAAGAATGAAGATAAAAGTAATTGTATAATTTAATATTATGCAACAAATTTTTTTTTTTTATTTATAATATTGTATAAGTTAGTAAAAGTCACATACTCTAATATATACAAGTTTATTTATAAATTATAAAGTTCTTGTATTTTAAATAATATAAATAAAAATTAAGATTAAAATTTTAAAAAATTTAAATAACAAAATAAAGAATGACCAAAAATTTTTAGAAAGGGTGGAAATTTGAGAAAAACATAAATAAAAATAACAAATTAAAAGAAAAGATAGAGAAATGGTTAAACAAGGGAAAATAAATTATAAAAAAAGGACTATTTTTATTATTTGACATTGTGCAACAAAAACTCTTTATTGACCTAATAATACAGTACAGATATGTTATAGATAGTTAGGTAATGTAATAATAATAATAATTATCTCAACCGAAAAGAATTTCACCTTACTAACACAATGTAATATTTGTATGTAAATTTTAAAAGTAGAAAGGTTGGTAAAAAGATTTATTACCAATATAAAAATAAAAAGAAAAAAATAAAAAATAAAATTTTAGTCGTGAATATATCGAAAAGAATTAATAACTGGTAAATTTTGCATAGCTGCTAATAAAAGGCTACAGGAAGAACCCAAGTATCCTCAGATGACAGATTCCCGCGTTCCGTGCTGTAGAGAGCTCGCACGCAGTCTCATTAGATCATCCTCGTCTTCAGGAGGAGGCACCTGAAAATAAAATTATACATTATTAGAGATATAAAAAATATTTAAAATAATAAAATAAAAATATAAAAAAACTTTGAAAAAATAAAATATAAATAAAAAAGTTAAAAGAAGATTAAATAGTCAAATAATTATATGTCGTGATGGTACGTAGGTATTAATTTTAAAGAAAATTAAATAGCCAAATGATAGTATATAATAATAGTAGTAATGCCAATAGCCATAGTAAAATAGAGGCTTTATTAATGGATATGCCTACTTGTTCAATTATAAAAACATAGTATAAAATTTTTATTTAATAGTTTGAATATGTTTTGTTTTTATTTTATTTTATAAAATGTTATCAATATAATTAAATTATACTAGTAGCATAACAATATAGGCTATGTTCGGAACCCCATTTTCAATTATAAAACATCATCTCAAATTTCACACTAACCAATATATAATTTAACAATATTTTCATTCAAATTTAAATTTAAAATTTTCTTCTCTTATATATATAACTAATTAATTATTTTTTAATCATTATACTTATTTATAATAAAAATAATATTTATATAAATCACATATATATTTACATTTACTTTATTTATACTCAATAATATATTTATTATCTTTATAAACTACCACGTTATTTAATATAATTCTTACGTGTCGTTTCAAACAAAACCCATAGCCACATATTATAATCAGAACTGACCTAATTTGTACAAAGCACAACGTGCCTTTAGCGCTAATTAACGCTACACGTGTCGAAGTAGTGGAAATTATTAATTTGTATGGCGTGTCTCACGTGGCAGCCGGTATTTGGTGCGTGAAGAGTAATTAATACAAAAGTATTGATTTAGCGGAAAGTGAGGAGCGCTGTAATTTTTTTGTATTCAAAACTTCATAAATTTTGAAATTTCGAAGCTTGAAATACCCGTTTAATTATTATATTTTTTAAAATTTATATAATTTTTAAGATAAAAAACTTAGATACACATGTTGAAATTAAAAACACATAGCCAAAAGAATAGTAATGTTGATTTTTATATATTTATTTTAATAGATTTATTATAAATGATGTCGCCTTCAATTTTGAGCTGCAGACATCCCTCGAGACCAATAGTTGAAAGTGATTTTAGAAAAATTATTTGTCACTATTTTTTGCAATAAATAAAAGGTTAGGTTGACTTAATTTAAATTTTTTAAAAAAACTCATTATAATTTAACCCAAATTGATATCCATCCACTACTAAAGAAGCGTAATCTTATCTCATCAAATATTATGGAGCTACACTCACAATCTTATACTATATTCTTAAGTGTTATACAACGTGAATTTATACATATTTTATTACTCTAATTTTTTTTTTGTCTTTTTTATCCTTTATTTATCTATTTTTAGTATATTTTGTATTTGTTCTTTTTCTTAAATTCTCTCCCTTTTATTTTGATCTTCTTCACTTTTTATTTTTAATATTATTTATGCTTTTAATTTTAAATAATATTATTTTTAAAATCTAAAATAAATAATTTTATAATTCATATATAATTTGTGTACGTATATAATATGTCAATTTTACTTGTATACACGTAAAACAACCAGCGTTCTTTCATCAGTTGAAAGTTCAAAAATTTAATATATTTATACTGGAAAGAATTTTGCACATGTATATAATGAATTACTTCATTATAATAATTATCACTTATTGCTATATTATAGATTAATAATGAAGTATCCTTATTAATCTGTAAAAAGACAAGTCTTTTTCATTATTTTAATTTTCATTTTAATAGAAATAAAAAAATATTGTTTTAATATTTGTATTTTTAACATTAGCAGTAATATATAAATTTATAGAATTCAATCTTTATATTTGTTTAAATTTTTAGATGTATATTTAGGTGTATTTGTAAAAATTTGTGTAAAAATAAAAAAAAAAAGAGAAAATTATAAAACTTAAAAAATGTAATGATGGAAATGTTTGTATTTTTAATAATAGAAAGAAAACAAATATAACTTATATTATTTTATTTTTTTGATTATACTATGAAAAAATTCTCCAAATTTATTTAATAAATTGACTTATTTTAAACTTTGACTAATCCTACCAAATTGATTAAAAATATGACAACACATGATGCTAAATTATTTTTATAAATGTATTACTTTTTTTACATATAAAAATTAGACTACAAAAATCACATTATCTAGTAAAATTGTATTATATAGTTTAACAAAGGAGAGAAATAAGTTCCTACAATTTATTTTTGTTTAATAATTTTATATTTATTAAAGTATATAGACTTTATTTTTTAAAAAATAAAAAATAAAACCGTTTGGCAGCTAGAAAAGATAACTCGGACAAGACAAGGACAGAACTGTATAGATTAGAACCGTATACGCACCAGCTGCATCGCTCACTTGAAGGCACGTCATCATTTTTCATTGTATAAGCAATATAAAAGGCACTTTTGCCATATTTTCGCGTTGCTTCTTCCATATTCTCCTCTTACTGTGATCCTCCGGTGGGGAATTTATTCTCGAATCCTTTTCTTAAGGATTAAGCTAAAAGAAGACTTTCAGAAAGAAGAATCATTTTTAGGAGTTGAATGGCGGTGGAGTACAGATGTTGCGAGGCGGAGTTTTTCATTCACATTGCGGTGATCGTGCTTCTGGTGTTGTTTGCCGGCCTAATGTCCGGGCTTACGTTGGGCCTCATGTCTCTCAGCCTCGTTGACCTCGAAGTTCTTGCCCAGTCCGGAACTCCCAAGAACAAACTCCATGCTGGTGTAGCTTCCTCTGGCTTTCGATTTTGACTTATTCTCTTTTTCTCTTGCTTTTTCTCTGTCTTTGTTTCCATTTCTCGATCTTCTATGTTTGATTAAATTTGAAGTTGTCTATTCAACGTGGAAATCATGATTAATTCCAGACTTGAGGTGTGAGGATTTTGTTGTTTGAGTGCAGTGCAATCGAGCTGTAAATTTAGTTTGATATTTGGATTTCCCCCCTCGTTTTTATCGTAGAAAACATTATTTTAGTTGAATTATCTGTAGGAATTTTATTGCATTTTTGCGAATTACTCGTGCTCTGAAAAAGATCTGATCAAGTTATTTCTATTATAGAATTTTTATAATAATAAAATGTTTAAGTCAATTGGTTTCCTAATAAAAAATTGGTGCATGCGCGAGTTTGTTTTAGTGTAGAGATAACAAGATGCTGATCGTATTAATTTGAACTCATTTACCCACACCTTTGTGTTTATTAGGCATCGTGAATCATTGTTATTAATCATTATTCAAAACACTTATAACTGATTTGGACACTAGTTTTATACACACATTCAATGTAAATTACAGCAAAGATACTGCCTGTTGTCAAGAATCAGCATTTATTGCTTTGCACACTGCTTATCTGCAATGCTGCTGCAATGGAGGTATACATGGTTGAGGTTTTTATTCTAAAAGCTATTTAATCCCATCGGAGATCATTCAAAATTCAGTTATTTTGGCTTTCAGGCACTTCCTATTTTTCTTGACGGTATAATCACAGCTTGGGGTGCAATCCTGATATCCGTGACATTAATACTTGTGTTCGGAGAGGTAAGGGAAAAAATTTTCCCCAACAATTCACTACGATGCCCACATTCTAGATACTATTGAAAAGTCAACCGGTTTTAAACCGAAGCTTTCGGTAAGATATTTGAAAATATCCATGAGACATTGCAAAAATTTAAAAACTTGAACTGTATTTTGATTTTTGACTCTAAGCCAAAAACGAAAAGCTTGCATGTATTTCAACTATAACCATACAAAACGCTAATAATGGAGGTTTCTATGATGATGTAAGGGCCTAGCTGTACTCACTGAGATCAAAATCTAGTAACTGATATTAAGCAGCTGGATAATGGATTGAAATTAGATTGAAAGATACTAGAGAAATTTTAAAATTTATATTCTTAAATCATGCCAAGTGATTTTAAAGGGCAAAGGCATGAGGAGGCATAAGCCTGTGTAATGGGGCCTATGCCCCTTGAATTTTGGTATTATATATATTAAATAATTTTAAATATTTTAAAAATTAAAGTAACGAGCTAAATATTTGAAAAATTGTTGGCAAGATTATGTATTAATATAGGAAAGCATAAACAGGATAAACATTCCAACATTTTAGTGTAATAATAACATAGTCATTATATTAGAACATATATTTCATAAAATCAAAAACGAAATATGGCTTCAGAGAGAGAGAGAGAGAGAGAACACATCATATCAGATTAACCGATGATTTATGAATTGTTATATCACATTAACTGACGATTCACAAACTGACGTGGTTCTGTGTTTTCAGATAATCCCTCAGTCTGTTTGCTCTAGGCACGGGCTTGCCATTGGTGCAGCTGTAGCCCCAGTGGTTCGTGTCCTTGTCTGGATCTGTTTTCCAGTTGCATGTCCAATAAGCAAGGTGTGCCTTTTGTTTATGGTTATTCTCCGTACCTGAATTGTTGGTGAATTAGGATGAGTTTACACTATCTGATGTTGTGAACGTATGTTTGTGTAATTTCCAGCTGTTGGATTCCCTGCTTGGCCATAGTCATCAGGCTCTATTTCGACGTGCTGAATTGAAAACCCTTGTTGATTTACATGGCAATAAAGTACGACAGATTTGAAAATCTGGCTTTTATATTCTCTTGTTTCTTTTAAATGCTTTTTCTTTATTTGCTTCTACATCATAGAATTCGTTTATTGCCTTCCTTCTCTATTGCTGCTGCATTCTTCCTTATTCAAACTTTGTTATATGGAAAATATCTGATGTACTGTACACTGACTCTACTGGTTACTAAAGGCAGGTAAAGGTGGAGAACTCACACATGATGAGACAACTATTATTGCCGGGGCACTAGAGCTCTCTGAAAAAACTGCTAGTGATGCCATGACCCCAATATCTGAAACTTTTTCTATTGATATAAATGCAAAGCTTGATAGGTGACGTGTGATTTTTCATTTGGCAGCATTGCCCTTCTCTCAGTTGTGTCATGCAGATGATAAATGCAGATGATAAAATTGCATTTTATTTCTGCATAGGTTCTTGATGAATCTAATTTTGGAGAAAGGACACAGCAGAGTGCCTGTTTACCATGAACAACCTACAAATATTATTGGGCTAATTCTGGTACTTGTTTCATCATCATTAAAGTCTCATTGACTAGCTATATATATTCTTTTCACAGAGACAAATGCATCTTTTCTTGAAGTATATTTCAGTTAGATTAAAGGTGTCTAACTCTACAAGAGAATTGTGAAATAGATTTTTTTTTGTTCATTTTTGTTCTGAACTGAAAACTGTATCCATTTTTCTGTTAATCTCTGCATTTTTTATTAGTTATGTTTTGGTTCAACTCTCAAGCAGTTGCAAGTCTCGACCTAATAAAGCATCTAAAAATTATGTTACTTTATGACAATTGTACTGCCTGGGAATTTAAAGCTTAGATGAATTTGGTTGAGGTCATATTTGGGTGGCCTAGTTTAATAATACTTGCAGACAAATATTTCAAAGATCCTTGCTATGTGTTCTTGGAAATGATTCAAAATCCTTGCATGGGAAATCCAAGAACTTGACTGGGGCTGTGATCTTCAACTAGTCTTGGGTGTAAAATTGTTGATTTGTACAAATAAAACATACTCTTTGAGGAAGTGGCATATTCGAAGATTGATTTATGACGAGCAAGTTTGATTGCACTGTATCATTCTATTTGAAGGATTGATGGCACCTGGAAACATAATAAAAGGACTAGAGGCCTATCTTCACATCTTGCTTTCAGCTATATTGCGATTGTGCTTGTCTCAGCCTTCATTTTAGAAATATAGTTTCTTTCCCATGATAGTGCTTTATTGCTTCACCTATGTTTATTCAATTTTAAATCAATTCACACAGAAGCGAGCTACCTTCCCATCCACTATGCTGTTCTTTCAGTTTTTTCTTCCAATTTTCCGTCATCATTTGAAAGTGATATTCAAGTTTTGGTTGAGACTTTGTGGCCAAATATGCTTTTTCTTGTTTTCTGATATTGTAGGTGAAAAACTTGTTAACCATTCATTCTGAGGATGAATTCCCAGTGAAGAGTGTCACTATTCGTAAAATTCCAAGGTATTGTGGTGCTTTGGAACTCTGAATAAATTATTCCCAATTGATTTTAAATTGCATAAAGTAGTGAAAACCAAACAGTTTTCTGCTTCATTACCTTGTTCACATAGATCACCTTGTGCAGATAATTTAGGCGCCACAAAATTTCAAAGTTTACTTTGTTCTAGACCGGCTGTCTATTCCGGGATAAGGCAACCGTGATAATAATTATCTTCTATTTGTTTCTTTTTATAGGGTTCCAGATACCATGCCATTATATGACATCTTAAATGAATTCCAGAAGGGCCACAGCCACATGGCTGTTGTTGTAAGACAGGGTGACAAGGAAATGGGCAAAGCTGGCACAGAAGCTGCTGCTGGTAAGTTTGTTTGGGTTTAAGAGCAAGTTTTCTGCGCCACATAGATGCTACTTTTGACGCCTACTCTCCGCACGCATGTGGGCGTAGATTCAGTCACAGATGTGAGAGTAGGCATTGATGCTGAAAAGCCTTCATTGGATAAAAATGCAAAGACCAAAAGACGCCTCCAAAAATGGAAGAGTTTTCCAAACTCTGGAAGCAATTCCCTTGGGGGTACTCCGCGGAGCAGGAAGTGGACAAAAAACATGTATTCCGACATCCTGCAAATAGATGGAAGTCCGCTGCCTAAACTCCCCGAAGAAGAATCGGCAGTGGGAATAATAACCATGGAAGATGTCATTGAAGAGCTCTTGCAGGTGATGTTAAAAGACCAAATGTTTGTGTATTTCCTTGAGGCGAAATAAAGGCGCGGTATCTTATGCAGTTTATTTGGTTCTTGCAGGAAGAGATATTTGATGAAACAGATCACCAAGTCGAAGATTCATGACACTTGTTTTACATTAATATAGGATAATATGCTACTTAAGTTATGTAAGTGTTGTAGTGTTGGTATATTAGGGTTTTCTTTGATGGGAGGAAGTTTGGGATCCATGGCGAAAAATGCAGCAATAATGTTGATGCTGATGTTACAATAACAAAGCACACGAATGGAAGACTCTGTAGAATAGTAAAGAATGCCTGAATACAAAATCACACACACACATCAATAAGAATTAAAAATTAAATATCTTTATTGTTAATACAATTCGAAATCTACAAGTAAAACAATTTTACTATTTCAACCAGTGAAAATAAAGTAAATAACTTTCACACTAAATTACTTGAATATGATAGATGCACCAAAACTTCTTATATTTTGTACTTCACTTAAATTATATATTTTTTTAGACTCAACTCGAATTCTCGGTAGGTTTGTACACAAAAAATATTGCTCATTTATCCGGACTCATAATCAAAGTGTTTAACACTCAAGGGTTTTAGCACTCTTGTGGCTAGTTAAAAAGTCTAAATTGATGATTTCTCATATTTGAAATGATTGGTATTTATAGGTATCGAATTTAGAATGTCCATTTCAAAAAAACTCATTGTTGTTCATCTCTTACAAATTCAATGACAAATAATTGTTGAATTAATATTGCTACATCAATTATTATGTTGTATATTGATTTAAACTTTTTCAAGGCATTTTTCCAAAATTTTTCAAACTTTTCAAATTTTCAAACATCTAAGAAAATCCTTGTAGTAGTCATATTCGAATTTAACCCTTTATTAAGAGTTTAAGTATTAACAAATTCATCATAAAACTCCTATTCAATTTAGAATTCTCCCACAATACCTATCATTACAATAATAATAATATTGTCAACAAATAATTTTACCATTAACATATAGTTTGATAGATCTTAAAGAAATGTTGTTGCAATTACAAGAAAGTCATGTACTTTTTATGTTCTCATGGAAAGAGAAACGACTCATAATCTATATTGTAAAGGGTTTATAATCATGATACATGCCATTGATCATATCTTATATATGTTAAACTCAGTGAAAGTAAGAATCTTAATATTTAAGTGACACTTATTACAATTTTAAATATTATGTGTATTTTACGTAGTGTAGTATTTACAAAACTTTAAACCAGTCAAGTGATGTGGTAAGACAATTTGAACAGTAAGATAATGTGTAACGGTCATTATTTTATAAAAATAATAATACTGATATTGATGCTATAATAATTTTTTAAAAAGTTAAATTTGAAAGTGAAAAGCATCAAAAAAGAAAAAATTAAAATGTGCTAAAAATATAAAAATAGAACAAGGAAAATGAATGTGATGAAGGGAGAAAAAATAGAGATATAGTACGGATAGCTGACATAATTATAAAAATTTATTTTTAACATAATTTCTCTTTTATGGAGTCAAGTCTTTTAATAATCATCAATTTGAAAGTATGCGCACACTTTAATATGTCTAAATTATTGCACAATACGTTCATATTTAATTGTTTAATTTGTACTGCATAATTAATTTTTATGTCAAATTATATTATTAGAAAGTTTAAAGTACAAATAGTACTAAAATATTCTTATAATATATAAAATATTATTAAATCTAATTTGTACATGAACAAATATGTCTATATAATCTATTTTAAATAACTTTTATTTTTAATTTTGATAAATATACGTATCACTTTTACTAGTTATTGTTATATTTTTGTATATCAACAAATTTGAAACACGGACTCCACATTATTATGCGCATATATCAACACCAATTTAGCTTTCCATTTAAAGTTTGATACAAAAACCATACAGAATTCATGCGCACGTCATCGATCCGCACTCTCGTCCTCGCTAGGAAACCACCCCCGCTAGATTAAAAATCATCCGACGTCTCAGAATCCACAATGTGACAGGTCACGAATCCGCAGCAAAGTTACATAAACAAATCAAAACCCTTCAAGAAAAACACAAAAAATCGACGGTTCCCCTGATTTCGTTTTCCCGCCACAATTTTAAAAGCCATGCTTATAAATACCCACGCGACGTCGTTCAAGTCTCACAACAGAGCCAGCAAACTCCAAACAATCCTCGCTCGTCAATTCCGCTTTTTGCAGATTTTCGAGTCAGAACCCTAGAAATGGCTCGCACAAAGCAAACAGCACGCAAGTCCACCGGTGGTAAGGCCCCGCGCAAGCAGCTGGCCACGAAAGCGGCGAGGAAATCCGCTCCGGCCACCGGAGGAGTGAAGAAGCCCCATCGCTTCCGCCCTGGCACCGTTGCTCTCCGAGAAATCAGAAAGTACCAGAAATCTACCGAGCTTTTGATCCGCAAGCTGCCGTTCCAGAGGCTTGTGCGTGAGATAGCGCAGGATTTCAAGACGGATCTGCGGTTCCAGAGCTCAGCAGTGGCGGCGCTTCAGGAGGCTGCGGAGGCGTATCTCGTTGGGCTGTTCGAGGACACTAACCTCTGCGCCATTCACGCTAAGAGGGTTACAATTATGCCCAAGGATATCCAACTGGCGAGGCGGATTAGAGGTGAGAGGGCGTAAATTGTAGTCTTGATGATTGTCGTGGTGGCGCGTTGTGTAAGTGGTGGTGTTGTAAGGAATAGTGTTGGTTGAAGGTAAATAGGTGGTTGCCGGTTGGACGTTAGGGTCTGCAATTGTCAATTTTTGAGATGAATGTAGTCGAATCTGATTTCAATCGATGGTTTATATTTTCCGATTTTAACCTTTTTTTTGGGGTAAATTTGTTTTTCTTGTGCTTGATGAATAAGTATATTTGTCCAAAACAACAAATCGTTACTAATTTATGGCATCACAAAAGGTGATACAAAGATCTAGTAAGAGACCTGATGAGCTTCCTAGTTTGGTTATATATCAAGCTGTTATCTGATTGAGCTCTGTCTCCACATCTATAATATTTGGTCTATCTTCTCCCCTTCTTTGTGTGCATCTCAGAGCAAGTTCAAGAAAAGCCTGTAATTGGTGGTCTTTCTCTATCTTCCTTTCCTCTCCTAAAATTGATTCATCCAGAAGATTGTTCAACTGATGTTTCTCTGCATGGTTGGTGCAAAGTTCATCGAGGGAGAAGTAATGGTGTTTCAAATCGAACCACCCCTCACCAGTTAAGAGTTGAAGGAGGATGATTCCAAACATGTACACATCGGTCTTTACTGTGATAATGCCTGTGGCTGCATAGTCTGGGTCAATATCTGACTTTGTCCCAATGACCATGTCTTCCACCTGTGATTCTCCGCTGGGCAGATGCATGCAAAGTGAAAAATCTAACAGCCTGGCAACACCATTTTGGTCCACGACAACATTCTTTGAGCTTAAGTCTCTATGGATGATGGGAGTGTGAAATCCAGTGTGAAGATGGACAAGGACACTTGCAATCTCTGTCGCTATTTTCAGCCTGTTGCTCCAAGGAAGTGTTGATCTGTCCTTACTCTTGTCGAACAGGATGTCGTGTAACAGCCTGTTGTTGCTGCTGTTGTCGTAGATGATGAGGGGCACTTCGAAATCCAGGCAGCAACCCAATACCTTCAAGGCGTTGTTGTGGTTGTTCATCTGCAGTGAAACAACCATGTCGTTGATGACGTATGATGGCCGCTCTGTTATTATACTGACATGGAATTTCTTTACTATCACTTGTGTCTGTTGGAAAGAGCCCCTGATATAGCGACCAGTTCCATCATACATTTTCCGCACGGCAAAATTGTGGTTTGATTTCGTAAGGTTTCCATTTGTTGCTTTGCTGACTTCTTTTGCCGTGAGAAATCTGTACGGGATATCATACGCTCCATTAGACGCAGCAAGAAGTCTGTCCAACAGCTCGGTTTTGTTTTTGACAAACCAGGAGGACTCCTCATCGGATCTTGTGGTTTTCTGGAACCACACCCCATTTCTGCAGCACCCGCCCATCCATGAGGCCATCCCGGGAAACTACCTGAAAATTAAGAACAGAACAGATGGACTTGGGGTGTAATTTTCCTGTATATCATGTGGTTATGAGTGCTTTAATTTATGTCGATTGATGAGATACTAAATGCCGGAAGAAATAATAAACCACAAAAACAAATTAACCAACTCACTGATCGATCCAATAGGACAGCCCAAGTTAACTGAGCAGTCTCACGCGAACTAGGAGACTCAGTTCTGAAACCGACAACAGATTATTTTCGAGGTTCAAAATCCGAGCGTCTGGCTTTGCCTTATTACAATCATGATATTTGGAGAGGATGGCAGCCAAGTTATATTCGACATAAAGAAATACCAAGCACGGAAAATCGTTCATTCGTCGTCTCCTTCGCGGGTCTCTCACGTCGACCAAATTACAATTTCCGTGGAAGGATGGTAGCGACCAATTCATCTGTGGAAGGATACCACCGAGATGAAGTTGGAACAATGGGACAGCAACCTTCATTGACTCCAACGCCGGGTCTCACACGTCCTCTAAATTACGTTTTTTCGTGGAAATGTTGGGTCAACTTATCCCCTTAATACCCTAGTGATTATATACACATATATTCAACGTGGACAATAGAAATGCCCATCACTGTTTTCAGTTTCGATGTTTGGTTTTCCATGCCTGTCATCGCATTTACTGGAATATTTTTGTGGAGTAGGAGTATGTATGCGTGAGATCGCCTCTCTGCTGCTATTGAAAGTTTTTAATGTATATGCCAATTTGACTTTTTTTTTTTATTTTTTATTACACTCACTACGATGGCACTTTATGCGAAACTTACAAGACAATTGCATCGAGCAACAAAAACACGGGACAAACATGTATTTTTCATCCCGTATGTATGTATGATTGTTTGAGGTTATTGTGTTTTGAACTTTCAAAAGTGGCAAAAATGTCAAAAAATTAAATTTTTTTGACAAATTTAGGACTTTCAGTGCTACTTTGTCTGGATTTTTGCACATTAAATGTAAGTCAGGTGACAAATTAGGGCTTTCTTACCAGTGTGACCGGTTGGCTCTAATATGGCTGCACGACTGAGACAAATACCGACTCGTTGGATTTCATAGAAAAAATAAAAAATTGAACATTCATATATTCAAAAAGTATAAAAATATATAACAAACTATAATAATATAGATTATATTTTTAAAAATAAATTCAAAAAACATAAAATATATTTTATATATATTCTTTTAAAATATAACAAATATATATATATATATATATTTTTATCTAGACTATAAAATACAAAATCTAACATACATATTTTATAATTTGAAGTTTTTGAAGAGCATAAAAGTAAAGATTAATATTTTCTAAATGCATATAAAAATCTGTTATATTTCTGAATATGTTCTCAGAAAACGTATATTTTACAAAATATAAATTTAAAATATAAATTAAAAAATTAGATGTACTAAAGAATAATAAGACTTTATTTGTGTAAAGAAGTAATCTTTTCGCCCAATTAAATGTCGCCATGTGGCAATTTGTTGTAATAAAATGTTAATTAGTAATTATTTATATTTTAAGAATTAAATCAAATATAATTTTTAAAATTAAATAATAAAATAAATTAATGCTTTACTACAAATATGATCGATAAATCAAACTGTGACACTTGTCAAAGTCGGTTAATTAACTCATGTTGTGTCAAATTCTACAAATCTAGAAGTAAGATATAATTGATTGAACAATTAATTTACAATCATTCCACTAAAAGAAATAATGACAAATTAAATATCTCCAACCAATCAAATCTTACCATGTCGTTGAATATTTATGGTGACATTAACTTCTTTATCTTATAAATAGAGGTGATTTATACAATATCAGGAGTACATAAGGAGATCAAGAGACATCAAATAATCAGACTCTCTCCACAAGCTCAGACTCTCTTTATAAATTTAGAGCCATTCTTGCGTCATTCAATACATTCTGCACAGAGATTCACTAAATTTTAATGTTTGATCCGCATTTTAAATGTTAAATCATTGGATTAATATTATCTGAAGTTTCCACCAACACCAAAGAATATCAAAACTCAAAAATTCCTTCAGTTCCAATTACGTTCTTTAAACAACATTGAAGGTGTTGTTGCAATATTTGAAACGTTCTTTAACGAGTTCATTAAACTTTAGCGTCCAATCTGGAATTATAGTATTAAACCAATAAATTAACGTTTTCCAAAGTCAACGAACTCCAAAAAAAATCAAATCCATCAAAGTTTCAACAAAATATAAGAACATTCAGGTCTTGCAAGTTGAAAGAAGAATTAGAGGATTAAGTTAGAGAATAAAACTCACAAAAATTGATTTGATTCAAATTGTAATTGTATTTGTACAAATTTTTCATTAATAGAAATTTAATTACAATATTTTTTGTTTACAATATGTTCTACAAATTATAAGAATAAAAAATTCAACATATTTCTAGATATATACACCAAAAATAAAAAATATGTTTTCTAAGTTTTAAATTTGATAATATGAAATTTAAATTTAATTAAATTTAAAAATATCAATTTAAATATTTTCCAATCATATTATTGCAAATGTATTTTTAATTTTTTTTATAAATTATAAATTCGGAATTTCTAGAATGTAAAAATATAAATATCAATCAATATGTGAAATTTATTTTTTATAATTTTATATTTTAAAAAATAAAAAATGTTTTCATGATTTTTATTTATTTTTTGGAAAATATTTTTGAAAAATATGTTTTAATTTTATAAGATATAGTATAATATCCTCCTTGGAGGGGCTTTTAAGTTTATGTTTTTCAATTTATATTTATATTTTTAACTTTCCAAATTTATATTTCATATTTTTATTTATATCTTAAAAGAAATATATCATTTATAATTTTAGAGAATATATAAGAATATTTTTTTGAAAATATTTTTACATTGAATATTCATAGTGTTATTTTATAATTTCAAAAATATTTTTTAAATACTTTTTAGAGGAGATGTTTTACAAACTATGTCAATGTTTTATTTTATATTTTATGAAATATGTTCAAAGAAATTTTAAAATTATAATTAATATATTTTATAAATAATTTTTAAAAGCATGTTTATAAATACAAATATTTTTATAAACATTCACTTATATTTTACAAATTAAATTTGTCTTGGAAAACGTAATTTTATATTTTTGGTGAAAATATTCGGAAATATATTAAATTTTTTATGCTTATAATTGTTATTATATATATGTACGTCATTATTTTTAAGCACATCTACTTTTTTAATCTTTATTTTACATTTATATTTTATAAAATATACATTTTTAGAGCATATATTTAAAAAATATAATTTATGTTTTTATTTTTATTTTCAGTAAATATTTTATATTATTTAGAATATATATATTTAGGGAATACAACAATTTTATTATTCATTTAGAAAATATACATATTTAGTTTTATGTCTTTCCAAAACTGAAATTTTGAATTTCTATGTTGTATGTTACATTTTATAGTCTAAAATATATGCTCACATTTTAGAGAATATACTTATTAAATTTACTTTATTTATTTTTTAAAATATTTTAAAAATATTTTTTGTAGTTTTTTTTATATATTTTTATACTTTTTGAATGTACGTTTGAATTGTTTTTATCTATAAAATTCAACTAAATAGCATTTGTCCTAATCATTTAGCCATGTCAGTGGCAACATGTTATACCTGTTAGAAAGTCCCAGTTTCCACCTAAGATGCATTTCACATGCAAAAATCCAGCTAAATTAGGGTTTCGAATCCTAAAAATTAAAGTTACTAATTTTTTTTTAATTTTAAGATAGTTTTTCCATGCATTTCCGTCGAAAATATGGCTTAACTTTAAGCAACGACCTCCTTCCAAGGGGTGTGTTCTATGACTTCATTTGTTTGTCTGCATTTATCATATTAAATGCAGTATATTTGGAACCATTTGCAAGACAAATGGAATTCCGTTTTGGCAGTACAAAATATATCTTTCCTGACCTCCAATGCTTCCTTTCTACAGTAACATTGGGAGGGTTTCCATCTTGATTCCTAATTGTTTAATGTTATTTCTAAATGATAAGTTACAGCAGTCATTTGATTTCTGATATTCTTGTACGCCGGGAGAACCCTGTTCTATTGTTAAAATGATACTGTGGAAAGGACTGTGGACCTAAGTGATCCTGTGGTGCATCGAAGGAGTTGCGCCTCTGTCACTATATGTTTCAATCAGATGTTCTTGACTTGCACTTCTAGCAAGAGTACTGACCCCAGGTTGCTTTTTCTGCGTGTGAGGCTGAACTTCTAAACCTCAATGGATGCCAAAGGGAAGAAGACTTGGTAGATAATGGATGGGTTGATCTTAAGTAGGTAATATTTGTATTTCAATTATTGCATAATTCTGTGTGTGCTGCTGACTGAGAAGTTCATTTTGTGCACAATGAGTTGCAGTTTGGTGAAGAAAAATATTTTACATTTCATTCTTTTTGATGGGTTGCCTGTTTCACTTGAAGTTCTCTTCCTTTTCCAGGTATGGTGGCTTCACTTGAGATTGTTCAGGTTGGATGGCAATCCCAAAAGAGCTTCATTGTTCTGAGGCGTTGGAAACCAACTCAGATGTGATAAAGAGTTCATTTGATTGGATGTTGATTACATTAGATGAAATCGGATCATATCCATCGAGATTATCTGATATGATATTATTCAATTAATTCGTTTCTATTTATGTTTTAATTGTAAATAGATGATTATTGCATAAAATTTATCAACCAAGAATGCATGATGCTAAGATTGAGTCTGTTTTCAAAAGCAAAGCATAATCACATGAACAGATTGTGGCTTCTTTTAAAGATTCTTCGTCCAAATATCTTGATTTGTTTTCCTCTTGTTGATGTGTCTGGTATTTTCATGTGAGCTTGCTTAAACCATGTTCATGGGAGTGCGTCCACGTTTTTGCTTTACCAATGTGGTATTTTTTGGGCCCACACACTGTTGGGTCTCTTCATTTAAAGTCCAATGTCTACTGAAAAGCTGGTCCATTAGTGTTATTTGAAAGGGACATGAAAATGTGAATGCGCCCGCCTCGTGGGCCTATGATCCATTTTTTCATAAAATGTAATCTATAGATAGTTGGAATGCAGGGGCTATCATGTGGAATGACATTTAACTACACAAATACGATAAGTTGCTTTAGTTTGTGACACACGACCTACCCATTTGTCCTAACGATTTGGACCCTCTACGTAGCCACCTCGCTCGAGTCAATAATTGTCATGTCAAATTGTTGGGGGCTAATTATTCTTAAAGAATTTTAAGATGCTATTATAACCATTGATTTGTGTTTGCGTTCTCAAATGGACTTGCCCATGTGACCGATGTTATCAACCACAACCACAACCACAACCACTGTAGCTAGAGACATTACTTTCGTAAGCCAAGTCGGGATGGCTGCCAAATCTCAAATGCCATAGCCCAGACACATCCTTCACACAAGCCTTTAAACACCATCTTATTTGAGACAGTTCCAATGGTCTTTGGGATAATAGAAAGTTACTCCTGTTCATAGTTGAAAAGGAATTCAGAGAGTGCGAAGATGAATATGAAAGTGACATACGCTCACACGAGAGTGTGGACTCACACACTGTTTGAGAATCTCTATTTGCATTGCACCCGCAATTGCGTAAGTATCAATCCAAGTCCCGTGTTACAAACCCCTCCACGGAAGGCTAGAATTGGAGTCATGAGAGGTGGGGCAGTATCACGTGAGGATGATTGCGGGATACAACTCTCTTTGAAATGGAAGTTTCAATTTCCTGATATGCACGTAACATCAAATGCTTTACAACTATGGCCGGTTATTGAGTTTTTCTCGACTTAATGCAAGCCACTACCACTACTACAAACGCTGAGGAAAAAAAGAAAGAGTAAAACAAGACATGATGAACGGGCATCAAGTCGTTGATCCTTATTGTTTACAAGTAAGAGGGAAAGAAAAGGAGAGATAAGACGAATGGGAGACTTTGATAGATTGTCTGGTTTAACTGGGGGGGGCTCTGTAATAGGCTGGAACTGTGGCTGGGAAGAACATCTGCCTAACTCCTTCTGTTCTTATTATTGGGAATATAATTCCAGATGCACCCTGTAGTAAAGCAGGAAAAACACATTGTTAGTAACGGTATAACAACAGCAAATAAGAATTTGGATCATATTATTCCTTGAAAGAAATACTCACCGAAAGCAATCTGGCTCCCAACCAAACCCTTTGTGGAGAAGGGAATGGAAGTAATAACCTGCCAACTCCATAGACAGCCACGGCAAAGAAATGGAGGAAGAGGCTTAAAGGTCGGGGGTTTAGACCGGAGAGCAAGGAGATGGGGCCATTGGAGAAAATGCCTCCGAGGCTCAGATAGTCGAAACAAGCTTGGCGCATTTCTTTCCTTGCTGGATCAGGTGATGCACAGAAAACTTTGTAAAGTGCTCCGGCCAATGTATTAATCGTGGATGCGATTGGCTGCGAAAACAGAATCCAATTCCTTATGTCAAACTTCTGAATTCTGCTTGATTTGCTCTTAGTTTATGTTCAACTGTCTAATATCTACAGCTTACCTTTCTCAGGGTATAGAAGGATTCCAGATACTTGCAGACGGTTGATGCATCGTTTAGATCTTGTATGGGTCTGAGAAGATCACGGAGGACAGCAACGTCTGACAGGGCAACAGTCATTCCTCCTCCTGTTAAAGGATGGCGCATGTTGAAGGCATCCCCCAGCAGGATTGCGCCAGGAGTGGGATGAGGATTTGCTGGCATGCTTCTGTTTGGCATGGTCTTTATTTTTCGTTTCTCAATTGCTGCTATAAATGCATCGTATAGCTGAGGAGGAATCTGAAGGAACATCTTTGGGTCAGCAGTTTGTAGGAGGAATATGTGCGGTAGAATGAAACAAGATGGAAAAAACGCAGGTACCTGAGGAGCCACCACAGTTTTCAAATAACTGGCCATTTCGCCGTTGGCCAAGGAAGGAACCTTCTGGCCAGGAACATCAACCAAGCAGCGTACCTCAGTACTGCTGATTGGATAGAATAAGATGGGTGAAGGATCACCAAGAATAACATGCCCATGATTAGAGTATGGGAGTTGACAATTTTCCAGGACCAGACCGACGAAACAAGAGGGGATGTCCACCTGAGTAAAATAACAGGAGTATGATCAGGAACTTTTTGACATTGCAAGAATATGAGAGAAATTGCATTTGGAGTTATTCCCTAGATAGAAAAATCAGGAAACTTTTGGGAAAAGGATAATCAAGGCCGCCTGTGAAATTTTAGAGATAATGGTTCAAAAGAGTACTATCTAAAATTTTGACAAGGCATCATATTCACCTGGGGGGTACAGAGAGAGCGCCTCAAGCTTGAATAGCAGCCATCACAAACAATAGTGAGAGGAGCGTAACAAGTTCTCTCTTCACCATTCTTAGTCTTGTACTGTACCCCTTTAATGGTTCCCTTATCGTCAATCAAGGATGTTACTGTTCCTTGTTCAAGTCTTACACTGTAGGAAAACATGAGAGTCAATTAACATTACCAACAAAAAAAAATAAAATCAACATGTGACATTTGCTTTTTGGTTGAATATTAAAAGAACAGGGGTGCAACAATTACTGTCACGGGTCAAGCCTGTCAACCAAACTCAGTTAATTCACAAATCATTATACGATCTAATCTGATGAGTGTAAAAGGAAGAACTTATTTCAAGTTTTGAAATTATACTTCAAAAGGGCTGCCGCCTTTTCTCTCAACTTTTGAATGAACCGGCCATGGTGAAAGCTTCTTCCTGCTACATCTGAAGGGAATTTTTCGAGGGGATAAGGCAACTTGGCGTTTTTACCATCCTTGTAAAGGGCATAGCCGAAAACCCACTGAGCATCAATATCTCTCAAACAATCTGCGTATTCGTGTAAAACTACATCAGGTGACAATTAATTAGGCAGTGAAATTCAATGAACTGGCCCAACTCTGCCGGCAGCAAATTACTGTGGATCCCATAAAGACAAAAGTAGCGATTTTTAGGCAATAAATATTACGTTGGTAGTTGAAAAAATTTGGCTGTTGCGTTACCTTCGAGACCTAAGTCAATCAATTTCAGATAGCCTCCAGGTTGTAGAAGCTCACCAACGATACGATCTGGCTCTGTTAAGTCCCTCTCAATGCAATGAACTCGATGCCCCTCCTGCAAGTAGCCCAAGAAATTAGGTTGATGATAGCTCAATAAATAACGATGTGATGGTACCTTTGACAATTAATAAAAGTGGTTACGTGAACTTCCAATTTTTGACTTTCTCTAGCAACCACTAAAGGCTAGCAGACTTTAAACTTCAAAAGTTTAGATCTAAAAGCTAGTAATGACAACAAGAAAATCCTTGAGACCTCAATGATTCCATTGCCACAGTATTGCATTTGAAGAACCGTGGCTGCTGCAGGTTGTTGCATTATTGGCTCGTTTAAGAAGTTACAAACAGATAACTCCGATCCTTAAGATGTGGGATTCATCAATTCTAAGCAACGGACAGAAATATAACGGAGAATAAATGATAAATTCCAGCGGAAATCTTTCAGTATGCTGGCGTCTAAATCACGGTACTCTTCATTTTTCTTCATTTCCTGCCACCTTGTTGTTCTAATTAAGAAAATTTTGTCCAGGCATGCACTATCTCTAATTTTTAATTACTCCACACAATCAACATGTTCGTTTTTCCGAAACTACTAAGAACGCACCTATAGAAGTTTAAAAAATATTTACGTTTTACTTTCAAAACGATTTATACATTGCATTAACAAAGAGAGATTTGTGATATTAAGTAATACTGCTGCTATACGTGTAAATCAAGAAAATACACCTGCAATATGTAGAATATCTAGAAACTTCAAAAACGAAACCCGAATCTTAAAGATAAAATAAAAACAAATTGAAAGATCCACCTCCTACATAAAAATTCCGGCATCAATCATGCGATCATGCAGAATTTGGATCACCAAAGAAGAGAGGAGAAAATAACAACCGCGGCAGGAAATTAAATCAGGAATTATTTACCTTGCCAAGGGTGTGAGCCAGAGCCGCCCCTGCCACCCCGGCGCCGACAATAATAATGTCAGCGTCTCCACCGTCCTCCGTTCGGAAGCCACCGCCTGCGGTGGAGCCACTGATGCATTCATTTTTACGTGCTGCAACCTTGGAACCTTTCGTTCTCCTTGTCCTCCTCCGCAAGCCGTACAGCAACACGAAAGCAAACAAGGAAGCAACAAAACCCCCGAGAATATACTGATCGATCATCACCATTTCTGGTAAGCTTTTCAACGTCGCGATGATGATCAGAAGCGCAGACAACTCTCCTTTCCTTCCTCTTTGTAGGCGTGCACGAGATTTGTGTGTGTGTGGGTGCGTAATTTGGAATTGATAATGGCGCCTATATATAGAAGGAAATATCGGCTTTAACGGCTCGGCTCGCACTCGCCGGAAGCGTGTTTTAGCCCACCAAAAAAGGACCATTTTCCTCTCACTATAGAATGCGGGTTATGAACCGACACCTCCTTTTCTCGTCGATTTCCCAAGACCGAACGTGGCGAGATATTACTGGTGCCACGCAATCATGAGTTGGTTGGTAGTGTTGGGTATGCTTCCCAATTAATTAGTTCACATCACTTCACATAAAAATACGTGTGTGTGTGTGTGTGTGTATTTTTGCTGTACATATTTGATAGATCAATTAAATTTTATGAGAGAAGGGTTTTAAAATTGGTGATATTTTAGTAACATAAGTCAATATTATGCAATAATAAAAATAGATTATATAGATGGTCACTCTTTAAAATAATTGTGTGGTTGGCTGCCAAAATTCTTATATGCTATGATATTTTTTTGGCTCTGTCATTACAGTATGATAGCAACTCAAGGTACTAGTTATTAATTGAGCTTAACTCTTACGTATGTAAAACAAGTGACAGGCCGTCCTCATAAAACCAACTGTACAACGAGTGAATGAGTTGCAAAGGATTGAATATCATCTTACTTCATCATTTGAAAAAGTTGTGTGTGACAACATACGTGTGTGTGAGGGGGAGATGTGATTCAAAAATTTGAGCAATTTTCATATCACATAGAAATAAAGAAAAATTGATACAGAGACACAAGATTTACGTGATTTGATCAAATCAACCTAGTTTGCACAGAGAGAAAATTATACCATTTCTTATGATAGAAAGAAATACAAGAGATGTATAAACAATACATATTTGATCTCTCTCTCTCTCTCTCTCTCATTATTGTTTTTTTATGATTCCTGATTTAGTCCATTTAGATACACATAAGCTCATTTAGCAATTGCTGCCACAATTCCACTGTCACTATCTATGTCATTTTTTCTCTCCACATTCTCCCATTATTAATATAATATAATGAGTAATTGACAAATAATCGTTTGTACTTGAATGGATACCGTAGATTATCAAGATAGGATGACTCGAATAGGATAATTCGAGTGCATAATATGTCCCACCAAATATAGTCGACCCAACCAAACTAAGAATGAGTCATCGGGATTGAGAGGTTGAATCTCTAAGATTTCCTTGAGCCAGAGCCTTTGGGATGGATTTATTAAGTAGACACACATGAGATTTGTTATTATGATTGTTAGTCTTACTTATAAAGATATGGGATCATATAAATATATATATATACTTAATAATTTGATAGTATCTAAGTAGAGATAAGAGTCGTCTATATCACAAATTAAAATATTGAAGTGATCATATCTAATACTCACCAATTAACGACAATTATATACATGCATATTCAACATTTAAGTGCCAAACAAAAAATCTATGTACATGTACATATATATATATATATATGTATGTATTTATGTATTCCCTTGTTGTCGTGTGAACAAGTTAATTTCCTTGCATTCTCAGTTTTGAGATTTTTAGGGTGGCCTGCACTTTGTAACGTAACTAGCTTCAATGTTAGGCCACAAAGTACGGCTGCCTCGTCTGACCGTGACTCCAACTGTTAAAACGCTTACATCAGTCAATGCTAGATTCAATATTTTATTTCTGAAATAATTCATACAACTCAGAAAAATGCTAATAACAACCAGCCTCAAACGTCCAAAAATATTTTTAAATACTTGGACAAATTCCAGGCTGCATCAAATGATTTAGTCAGCGGTTTACTGCCGAGTAAATATGCATGTTACTTTAATTAAAGTAAACTAGGGCTGGTACGCACACAGAATATGTGGATAATATTAAATTTCAATATTCATTGGACAGCTAGAGTATCTCTGAATGAATCAAAGGGAGTCTACTTGATGACCCCACGCCTCCATGGTATCTTTGTCATGCCAGAAAAACATATATACAAATGATAGTGCTCTCACGAGTTCCCATGCACAAGTCAAATTTGTGGTGCCATGCAACATGATCCTCTGAAACCAACTTTGAAATAATTAGGGTTATAATATTGTGACATTTACATAGTTGACCTCTCAAAAATATTCAAATATAAAGGGTTATTTATCTCATATATGAAAACATGAATGTCAATAGAATGTGAGCTCTACGTTAAAAAATAAAATATTCAATGTTCAAAACATGTGTAACCCTTTCAATCAAATGTGAAAATTAAGAATATGCTTTAGTGAAGAAGCCGGAAAGGGAATGGTAAAGAAAAAAAGGAAAAACAGCAAGAGTATAATACTCCATTCATGGCAGTTTCAGTGAGTGCTCCATTTTTGACCAAGAATTTGCGATTCCCCACAGACCAAGTATAAACAAAGAAATTGAGATTTGGGCTATGTTTGGAACCTATCTTTCAATCTTCTTATATATCTTATTTAATTACGTTTCTAAACATATAATTCAATAAGAAAATTTTAAATTCAAATTTTCTTCCTCTTACACTTATCATTGACTAATTAATTTTTAATTATTACATTTTTTTACAATTAAATCAATATTTATATCTATACATACATATATTCACATTTATATATATATATATATCCTAAAAACTAATAATTATCCCTATATACTATTACATTATCTAATCAGTATAATATTTTATATACATATATATATATATTAAAATTTTTAAATATCAAAATTTTACGATCAAATATATTACTCGTTTGAATATAACTCACATCAAATATCATCACCGCACCAAAACCTCCCTTCCAAACATAACCTTGAGGTTTCACATGAGCAAACAGGACATTTTTGGTACAATTTTCCCTTTTTAAATCTTATTTCGATGAACTAATTAGCTTTTTTCCCCTGGTTTTTGACTCAAGTTTTTTGGGTTTCAACTAATTTATTAATACTGCATGTTGCTTTTGTAAATAAACTGAAATCATATACATATTTATTTATATAAATATGTTAGTTTATAATTTATATACACAAAACACACAATTCATATATGTTTTTTAATTGGATGTTTTCTCAATTGATCAGCAAAGAAATTTTTTTGTTATACGATGTTATGATAAGGTACCTAACATACTAAATAAATAACATTATGATGTTAACGTGTTATTCAGTAACTAATAATTAATCATTCTGAAGATGCCGTTGTAATATTAATTATGCTCGTTGTTTCATGTTTTTTGTATTTTAAGACGTTACTTGCACAAATAATTAATGCTACTATAGGACGTAAGAGACAAACAATTAATTGAAAAATATGGACAAAAACAAAACACGGGCTTCATCAAATCTTGCTTTCCCCTTTCAACGTGGGAATTGGGTTTTGGAATGATGCTAAAGTCATGTTTGGCAGCCTATGCAAACCCAATAACTTTCTTTAGTTGTCACAAACAGCTTGCGTGTATATCCCTCAAACAAATTTTAAATTTTAAATGTTCATTTGACTTGGAAACTTAACCTAATTGGATTTTAGTGCCTAAAAGTCTCAAACTTACTTCTACGTATTTTTTAGGTTATATTGTGCAAAGACACACTGACAAGAATTTATATTTTAGCATTTTTTTTACATGCTTCAATGAGGGCATTAGTGACGCAAAATTATATAATTGTTTAAATTATATATATATATATATATATATATTAAGTTTTCAATTGCACATTTATCACTAATTACTGACACTAACAGTGAGTCTTATATTATTGAAAGGTTGTATCAATATACATACATACGTGCTAGTAAAATTCTCACGCATGTGTATAAAATTATTTATAAATTACAAAATAATTGTATTCGAAACAATAGAAAGAACATTATTTAAAACCTAATAAACTTTTAAAATGAAGAAAGATGAAAAGAAATTGAAAGTGAAAAGTTCGGGAAGAAAACATAATAAAAATAAATTAAAGAAAAACAAGTTATAAAATGATATAGGAAAGGGCGTGATCAAAAATAAGAGTAAATGCGTGCAACTATGATGGATTCAAATAATAATATAGAAGAAATATATAAATATGTTTATAATTTCTAATGCTGTGATTTGCCAAGCTATTATTTTGGGAGACTGCAGAAGATGGGGACTGGAAAATGTCAATTTCATGTAAGAAGCATATTTCAAATAATTATGAGTTCCATCTGTTTCTGTGCCAAATAATGCATGACTTTTGCACTATGTTTGGAACCAACTTTTCAATATCAACACTTTTTTTCAAACTTCATGCGTCAAATATTATTTATAAATTTTTTATTTAACTTTAAATTAAAAATTTTCTTTTCATATATAATTAATTAATTAATCTTTAATTATTATAAATCAATTTCTATATACATCACATCACATGTATATCTACATTTATATTAATTTATATCAAAATCTTACCAGCTAACGTGTTGACACTGCCTAATTTTGAATTTTGATTTATTATTGAGTCAACTATAATTTAGGGCACAAACTGTAGTGTTCACAATAAGGCTATATAGTCTTTGGTAGAGATAAAATCTTGTTGAATGTAAAGCATGGCTATGGCTTCACCAATACTTACTTTTTAGAAAAAACAATAATTAGGTTTTTTAATATAATTATAGTAAATATATTATAAATTATATAATGTTAGAAGATATTAAAAATAACCCTCTAATTCTGAAGTTTGTTATCCAAATTTAATGCTTGTAAAATTAATGACTTATCTACTCTATATATGCATATAACATATGTGTCTATTACTTTTCTTATATCAATGAAATTAACCGAATCCAAAGGCTGTCAAACTTCTCTGAGAGTAAAGGACAAAAAAAAATGTTTATTTTAGAAATATTATTACAACTTCTACTATGGTGTGCTTAATTACTGATAATTTGGTCATCAGATATAAATTCACAGCCGGCCACCCAGTTAAGAAATTCGATGTGAAATTATTAAAAACAAATAAAAGGACACACTAATTAATTCGATTTGACTCCTACAGCTCCATTATTAATTTCCCACTCAATACATATAACAAAGCAAAAAAATTCTGAAAACCTACCTAACTCACATTAATATGTTTAAGATTAGTTAATTTTCCTCAATGATATTACATATAACTATGAGATTGAGACTCTTATTATTATTGTATAGATGACAGTAATGATGAGGCTGGAAGACTTTTTTGTGCATGGGAAGAGCAATTAGTCGTAAATGGAGGCCTATCTCAAAATTCCATGTCCCCATTTTCAGCACGATGTTGGGGTATATCATGTGACACACAGAACAGTTGGGTTGGTAGCCACCAATTTAATTATGAGTATTATTATTTTATGATTATATATTTCATATTGACCAACCAAACATTATATAATAATAAAATAAGTGGGCATTGGGCTCCCACCTCGTCTAATAAATTTCACATGCATGTCAATGCATTTGTGACCACCCCCACTCAGTTTCCTCTCACAAAGTAAAGCATACATTTCTCTCCTTCATACCGTTGATTGCGCAATTTTATAACACTAAAATAATAATTGGACAGGTCAGGTTAAAACTTAAGTATATCATAAAAATCGATAATTCATTCAAACTTCGTTATCATTATTTTAATTTGTAAATTTTTTTTGATTACTTGAATTTCATGCATCAAATAATGAGCCAATGATGGCGCTTTAATAACGGTGGCTATTAAACTCAACAACAATAGTGAAATAGTGAACTTGCAGTTGGTCTCCAAAGAAACGAGAGTAAATGGAGATATTGTTGACCTTTTATTGCCGTGGCTCATGGCCAACAATTCGAAATGAAAGTAGGAGAAGAAGACTTTTATTCGTATTAAGTTCATATCATCTCATGTCATTAGATCATGTTGAAAATTGTCATCCATAGTGAGCACACACATTTATACTGAAAAATTGAAATACTCTATGTGCATTTAAAAAAATTGCCATCCTAGAGAGGCACGCACATTTATACCAGTAAATTGAAAAACAACAATATATGTTTTTTTTTTAAGGTTATTTGTGCTTGCATACTATTTTTTGTATATGTAAAAAATCAGAAATTTTAAGAAACTTAAAAAGAGTTATGTTTACATTGAGCTGTTTAAGAGAAGTTAACCTAGACTAGGACTTGATGAATTAATTGGAAGAGAACAGTTTTAAAAGACAAATCTAACGGTAAATAAATTTACTAAATAACTCTTTTATTATTTAATTAATATTAAAAATAGGATTTTTTTTTTTGTGAATATATTTTATGTAAAAAAAGCAATTTTCAAAGGACTCTCACACTCTTTAAAATAGTATAGATGGAGTGTATTACTAAGGCATCTATTATTATTAGAATGTGATATGATATTCCAAACACTGTTGTGACTCAAACATAGGAGTGCGATTGGATCAAGTTACGTGGACTTAATTATTATTTAAATTTAACTCAACTCAATTTTATAAATTTCAAACTTAAATCAGAACTTTATTCAAATTGCGAATTCAAGTTCAAAGACATTCAAATTTTGATTTGAAACTCAATTAGACTTCAAACCATGTCTGATCAAGTTCAAGTCAACTAATTTGAGCTATCATTAGTCTTATTCACAAACTACACATGTTTATTTTAACTGCTAAAATAAGTCTAAAATGATTATTTTGAAAGATTTTTCCATCACCTTAATCGAGTTGAATTCTATATATTTAATATATTTTAATAAATTTGTACTGAAATTTTATTATATCATCATCTTTATTATTTTTTCAAAGAACACGCGATCAATTTAACTAGAATAATTTAATTCAATTGATGAAGCAAACACGATCTTAATGCAATATCGTGTGAACTCGGAGAAAGCCTAAGGAAGGATTATGATTACCGTACCAATTTTCAGGTGTTTTTCCAATACAAACACCAACTAACTTAAATGGTGCTTTTCAAGTTGTTAGAGGGATTAAAAATGTCTCCAAAAGTAAGTCTACCTTCCGCAGTCCTTTGATCGTTTAATTTGGACTTTGCACTGCAAGACTTGACTACCTACTTAGTTTTTGTGCTAATTATTATCTCGAGGAATATTTTGCCCTTAGTGGACTATAAAGGCAGTACGCCAAGTGTAAGTCTCAAATATTCATTCCTCTTTGCAAATTAGAATTTTAATCTTATTCTTAATGGGAATGAATCTCAAGAACAAGTTGAGAACTTGAAGAGGAGACGCAACAAATCGTGTCGTATCCACACTATTATAAAATATTAAATTTGACAAAAGAAAATAATAGAAAAATACTTTCTTATATTTACTTTGTTGGAACATGAAGACGAACATTTTTTGGTGCTAGTTGGAAGATGTTTATATAAGACAGCAAGCAAATTTTGCTTGTATAAACTAACATTAGACATATTTGTTTCGTGTGTGTGTTTTTTCTAATTGTGTAATATATATATATATATATATATATATATATAAGAAATGAAAAAGTTGCACGATTAAGCGTGTAATAAATTTTGGTAAAATGAAAGCCATGTAGCATTTTTTCCCTTCCAAATGAAATGAATCTTCTGTAAATTAATCTTTTTTGGTGTACTTTCTAAACTATGTTAAAAAAGGAAGAAAAGAGAGAAAATTCAGAATTTAAATGATTAAAGCGTGTGTTCTTTGATTTTGGTAAAATAAGAGCCGACATAGCATTTTTTTTCCTCATCAAAGTGAAACAAATCTTATGTAAATCAACCTTTCTTGGTGTATTATTGTTTTCTATTTGAAAATTTGCTCTTGAAACTTATCACTAATTTCAAAAGCAAACAACAAGTTCAAGGAAGTAAAATACAAAAAAAAAAAAAACATATTTTCCCCCTATTTTAATGATTGAGCAATTAAATTAAAAGATTCACAAATAATTAATTCAAATTGGATCAACATTGAACAATTTATGGATCCATTATGTAAGTGGTCAATTGGGATTCGAGAGAGCCCAGAATATGGAACAATTTAAAGGCCCATAAATTAAAGCTCAAATCCCATCCAGCAACAAGACATGTTCTGGAAAAAGAACTGATGAAAGAAAACCAGCCAACCATATAGAGATTTTTGAGAGCCACAAACTCCGGATACAGAAACAATGGCTCACAAAATTATTTTCCACAAAATTAAAACTCTGCAAAACAAATCCTTTGCAAACATCAACCATTCACTTCACTTTCTTGCACCTCATAAGTCCACATTTATCCACACACAATCCCTTTCTTGCTTTAAAAACATCCATCACAACTCATCAAGGCTTGGACTCCACTTCAAATACGGAACACATTGCCTGCCATTCTTGCAGACAAAACTATGGAATTCAACCAACGGATTGCCCGGATTTCAGCACATCTCCATCCTTCAAATCCTCAGGTTTTCATTTCAGTTCCTACAACCTTTTATGTCACTATCATTTCCATGGTTCTGATGGTTGAACTTGGCTTTCTTGATGTGGTACGAGATGTGGGAGAATCCCATATTGAGACAGGCCAATTGCAGGGCGAAAGGGGGTGCTCCCGGATTCAAAGTCGCCATATTGGGTGCTTCTGGAGGCATTGGCCAACCCCTTGCAATGCTAATGAAGATGAATCCACTAGTCTCAGTTCTTCATCTTTATGATGTTGTCAACACTCCTGGCGTCACTGCTGATATTGGTCACATGGACACCGGCGCAGTTGTAAGTTAACGAACTCATTTGCCACTTTGCACTAATTGCAATTTCCCTTGTTTTATAAGAACATGAAACAGATTCTTGCATTGGATTTAGGTGAGGGGCTTTCTTGGACAACAACAACTTGAGAGTGCTCTTACTGGAATGGACCTTGTCATCGTTCCTGCCGGGGTTCCGAGGAAGCCAGGCATGACTAGGGACGACCTTTTCAACATCAATGCCGGGATTGTCAAAACCCTCTGCCTAGGGATTTCAAAGTGCTGTCCTAATGCTGTTGTTAACTTGATCAGCAATCCAGTGAACTCGACGGTTCCAATTGCAGCCGAAGTTTTCAAGCAAGCAGGGACTTATGATCCCAAGAAGCTCTTGGGAGTTACCATGCTTGATGTTGTCCGAGCCAACACATTTGTGGTATGTGTTGATCTGTATTGCTATACATTGAACAGTACCTTTTCTTGAGCAAGAGCTGTTGTGAATCACATTTGAGTTGGGCAAGAATGTGATGATACTATTCTATATAAGATGAATATTGGCTATTTCAAGTATAATGATGCAATCCTCAATAGGCCGAAGTTCTGGGACTTGATCCGAGGGAAGTTGATGTTCCTGTGGTTGGAGGTCATGCAGGAGTAACAATCTTACCTCTTCTGTCACAGGTCTGAGAAGATCTTTCCATTTTTGTCTCAATGACTGCATCTCACAGCACCTTCTGCAGTGTTTCCCCTTTGCAGGGGTGCAAGGGAGGCGACTAAACAATTTCCTTGTTTCGTGCTCTTTAGGTAAAACCTGCTTGTTCCTTTACTCCGGACGAAACTGAGTACCTGACGAAACGCATTCAAGATGGAGGAACAGAAGTAGTTCAGGTATGATGAATATTGTTCAAGCTTATGGATATTGTGTAAGCTTCCTCTTCGTTTCATGTTTTGTCCATAATATTTGCATCCGAAAATGGCTGATATTATTGCAGGCAAAAGCAGGTGCTGGCTCTGCAACACTATCTATGGTTAGTATTTCACCCATAGTGCAAACTATTCTGTTAAAAACAAACAGTCAACTGGCAAACAGACCAAGAAGAAGATGGCATTCTGATGTAAGTCTGACTCGCAGGCATATGCAGCAGTGAAATTTGCAGATGCATGCCTCCGGGGCTTGAGAGGAGATGCTGGCGTTGTCGAATGTGCTTTCGTAGCTTCCCAGGTACTTACACCAAACTCAATTTTGTCAACATCTTCTTGTTCAATTATGTTGAAGGGTTTAGCAGCTTCTTGCTGATACGACGCTTGCAGGTTACAGAACTCCCGTTTTTCGCCTCAAAGGTGCGAATTGGGCGTGGAGGAGCTGAGGAGGTGCACCAGTTGGGGCCTTTGAACGAGCACGAGAGGTATATTAGTTGTATCCTGACTATTACTTGATTGATACAGTCAGCTATGGCAGATATAAGTCGTTGTAAATTAATTGATGGATGAATGTCAGCAGGGCTGGATTGGAGAAAGCAAAGGAAGAGTTAGCAGCAAGCATTCAGAAGGGAGTTTCCTTCATCAAGAAATAAAAATGTAGGGGTGAGGTTATGTGATTAAAAATCCCTTCTAAAGCCTGTGTTTGTCTTGGTTCCCTGTATACTATGTTGTGCTTTGAATTTATGCATTTAATGTATAAAAATCAATCTGAATGACTGCACCAATAACGGAATGGTAACGGAAGACATAGAACTTGCGGCAACTAGTTTGGCTCTCAAAATTCTCATTACACAAGTCTATTCATCTCACTCATTCGACAACAAAAAAACTTATATGTAAATTGGGATTATCAACAACATTATTGCATCCTGCCATGGTGGCTATACAACGTAAATGAACTGGGAGGCTGTTGAACTATGGGAACCTTCGACATGTTTGTTTCACCCCTACAGTCTTGTTTCCACGATGTTTTAGACAAAAATGCAAGTCACTACATAAGATAGAAGTGTAAACAACATAAATTCGCAGATCCATTTTCAACATCTCACCAACTAAATTACGAGCTCGAAAGACGTGGCTAGTCCATAAAATTTGTGGTTAAAATTTCGCATAATATTTGACATCTACCCGCTCCAATACTTATTCCCATTCATGTAGTTTTTCTTCAGCTCTATGAAAGCTTGCATTCTTAGCAAGCTGTCCGAAAGGTTTTCTAGGATAAGCGAAGGGAAATGCATTTTTCAACAGGAAGACATGATTTCTCGGACAAGCCCAAATCTTGAAAAAGAATGAACACGCAAGGATTGCAATGAAACGACACTCCATTACTTGAATGGTTGGTGGCTACAAATAAGACTCATACATATTTTATGCTATTTACATTCCCTAATGGATGATGGGGTTCTAAACGAGCTCACGGTAGACGTTAATCATCGAGACTATTTTACATTTTAAAATGTTTTGTAGAACTTTCTTGAAAGTTTCAATATATTCTTAAAACTTTTCATAATTATTTTACACTATTCCTACATTCTTTTATGCAATTCTTCCAGAAACTATGGATACTTATACAAGAATACAATGTAAGAATACAATGCAAGAATACTTGAATACTCTACGCATTTTAAAGTCCCAAAAAAACAAAGCATAGTGCAACAACTCAATCCATAAAACTTATGTCGGATGCTTTTGGAAACGGCCCAAATCGACCTATTCGACCAATTAAGTCAATAGCCAATCAGGTTTTAAGGTCGATTACTTATGAAAAACATCGTATTAAGAAACTGTCTCAAATTAGCTAAAATCAGCCAAAAAAAAAAGGAGAAATGGGTGACCTGGTCAACTCAGGTGAACTAATTCTACTAAAATTAATTTTTGAGAAAAAGAAGAAAACACTTAAACTAGACAACCAGGCCTTCTTTCAGCTTTTCAATTTTGATGCTATAACACGCCTGCTTCGCTCATCATTAAATTCTTCTTTATGTCTACTTTTAATTTTTGTTTAAAAAAAAAAAAGAAAGCTGAACTAAAACCTTGTTTCATGAAATATAGAGTAAGAACATATTTAATTTGAGTTAAATGGTTTTATTAATCAATTGAACTAATCAGACTAGCGATTAATAAGTGGACTGACTTGATCACAAATTGGATTTTAAAAACATTGGCAAAGATTAAAAAGTTGCTAATCATTAAACTTCATGTCACCGTGTGTAAAAAAAATGAAGGAAATTTGAGTTTAAGTCAAACTTTTTCCATTATTTTTCAAGAAAATGGAAGTACAAGAAATACAAGCATCAATGTATTTCCAACAATTCAAAAACTAAACTAAACTAAACTATATAACTTGTGGTTAAATTTCGTCATCGTTCCATTCGTGTGTTTCTTCTCGCTCATAAATTTCTTCTTCAACTCCACAAAAGCGTGCATCGTCAGCAAGCTGTCGGAACCGGCTTGATGACTCTTCCCCGCGACCCGGTCCGCGTTCAGGGTTTTGGCCACCCGGTCCAGACCGCCATGCGGGCCGAGGAAGCGGATCAACATCTTCAGATCATAAACCGCCGCGCCAAAGAAATACCTCACCGGTGTCATGAACCCGTTCAGATCCACCAGCAATGCCCTCCGCGTCAGAATCTTGATCAGGAACCCGAAGTCGTACAGCCCGTGGAAAGTGATCCACATCAGGTGGCCGTGGAGCGCTCTCGCCGGCAGACCCGAAGCCATGAACGCCAAGCCGAAGAGGTTCGAGTGGATTCCCATGTGTTTATTCTTCAGGAAATCGATGCCCTGGTGCTTGAGGAGCGCAATGGATTCCGGGTCCTGGAGGTCGCGGTCGGGATCGAAGTCCCGGAAATTGAATTGCGACACGTAATGGGATCCGGTGCCGAAGTGGGGCAGATTGCTGTGGGCGTCGGACAGAGTGAGCCCTAGCTAAATGAGGTTCAGAGCGTCGACGTTTTTCTTCATCACGGCGTAGGATACCGACGGCGGAAGGTCGGAGTAGCCGGGTTTGGGGACGCCGGCGGCTTCGTATACGGTTTCCGGGAACTCGGTATCCATGGAGACAAACGGGAACTCGGCCAGTGATTCCTGGATCAGATAGAACTCTGAAACGACATTGTACTCATAAACTTCTCGGACAACAATCGCCATTGGGGGCGCCATTCTTCTTGCAACCTCGCTTCAAATTGTTACTCAAGGTTTTTCTGAGAGAGGGTTTGACTGTAAGACACGGGTTTTGTTAATTAACTGTGACTTATTTATAACTTTAGGCTCAAGGTTAATGCAAGGAAAGTTGCAGTGAGTATGGAAAGCTTTTTCTGATTGGTGTAATGAATTTGGCAGTTTGTGATGTGTTACGGAAAGTTTTCCTTTTCAGAGAAGACAGTAAGTATTTGAAGCTCATCAAATCGGTTCTTTTGGGGCATATTCAGAATCTGACGCGATCCATGAAATCTTTTTACAGCTGTGTTTCTTGTGGAGAAAGGGGTGCAACGGTAACTTTCATGTTCGACGTATTTCCTAACCGAAAGCTTATTGCATGTCAAAAAGAACCACAGTCATCCTTAACTGTGACTTATAGCAAGTTTTTTGAAATTCTAACGCAGAAGAAACAAATGTAATTCTTGTTCAAATTTTCCTGAAAAGAAAAGGGAAGCAAGAAAATTGTGATTAATGAAGTATTAGCTTCTGATAAACCTTGTATATGTGAAGTCTTCAACTTTCATTACGTTTTGTTTGGAAAACTGCAAGAAAGAGACAAAGGCGTGCACAACTATGAAGAAGCTTTCAGCAATACTTACAACCTTTATTGAAAATCCAATTGTATTTTACAGTACAATAAACCATACGAGACCACTTATGACACAGGTTCCTGGAGCTTTTATACAAGTTTCAATATCAAGATTTCACAACTGAGACAATACAGAACAGAATTGGAAATTATGGTGTAAACAGCTTAAAGCCCATCGAGTGCGCTATCGAGATTTCCACCGAGCAGGGACAGGAGTCCACCGCCGTGGACTCTCCCCTCAGGAAGCGCCAAACCTAAGCTCGTTCTGCTATTACTGCTTCCAACTCCGACGCCACTGTTTCTTTCTGCCTGCTTCCCCGTCCTTGATGGTCCTGAGTAGAACGATGAGGCCTTCATCGACAAAGGAACCAATACCTGAGGAGGAATAAGGTGGTGTTGTTTGGGCGGCTTCTGAAGCGAGTCGATTGAATCCTGGATTGTGCTCACACCGGATGATGAACCAGCGTTGTCAAAGCTGCTCCTAGCAGCAGCAAGTACCACTCCATGGAAGACCACTGGCCCGAGCATTCCTTCCCTGTTCGTCTCCTGCCCCTGAGCTAGGCTGGTGTGTGCAGCACACAGCCCACTCTTTCCCCTGGCAAACTTCTCGCATTTGCCCTCACCCCAGCTACACCTCTTTCCACCCCCATGGGCCTTGCAGAAATCAGTGCTCCCCTGAGCGCTCTTGCCACAGTTCTCAAACTTACATCGCCTCCCCCCACCATGTTTGACACAACAATCAGTCCTGCCACGGGCACTCTTGGCACAGTCTGGAACAGCGCACCTCTTCCCTCCCCCGTGGGCGACGCAGAAATTTGTACCTCCGTGCACGCTTTTTGGGCATATGCCACCGCCATCAAACAAGCAACGCTTTCCACCACCGTGCCCTTTGCAGAGAGGTGTACTGCCTTCAGCACCCTTAGTGCAACCTGCAAATATGCATCGCTTCCCGCCACCGTGTGCTTTGCAGAACAAGGTACTCCCCTGTGCTCCTTTAGTACAGCCCAGGAAGTGGCAACGTCGCCCGCCACCATGAGAGATGCACAGGCCAATCTTACCCTCAGCGCTGCGAGTGCAGCCTTCCACCTGACACCTCTTTCCTCCACCGTGCCTGATGCACAGACCAGACTTGCCACGTGCAGCTTTGGTGCACCCCCCGGGATGTCCACAGCGCCTTCCACCACCATGTGCTATGCAGTGATCTGTCTTTCCCTCGGCACTTTTAGTGCATCCCAAGTGCTGACACCTTCTCCCTCCTCCGTGGGTTTTGCAATAGGCCGTGCGGCTCTCTGCTCCTTTATTACATCCAGGCTTCTGGCATCTGTGTCCACCCCCATGGCCAATGCACAGACCTGTTGCGCCTCGTGCTCCCTTGTTACATCCAGCAAACTTGCATTTTTTTGTGCTGCTGCCTTTGTGATCTGAAGACACTGCAACACTTCCGAGCTCAGAGATAGCGCTCATGGAGTAACTAGAGATGCTCGAAGGTTCAGAACTCAACTGGGAAACTTGGCATGGAGACCTTGCATCAAGTTCTGAGGACTTATTTGTCCACAAAGTATTTGCATTTTCCATTCTTGGAGCCAAAACAAGTCTTGTCATATAGCCACCTGATCTCCTAGCTGAGGTAGATCCCTCATCAACAACAGGAATTGCAACTCTGTTACCATCTGAAGAAACTTCATCAGGTTGAGGGGGTGCATTGGATGGGCTGTCCATGGAAGCTGAAAACTTGAGTATGTTGGAGACTGCATCAACGCCGCCAGACAGCCCTAGTTTCAAAGTTGAATCATGTTGAGATGACAGCCCATGGTTATGTATGCCAGTCAATCCTTTGGTTTTGTTACTCGCAGAACGGGGATAATCACCATAATAAGCGCTTGGTGTCGGGCCTAATCCTAGTACTAACTTGCACCCATCATCTGGAGCATTCATACAATTAGCCAGGCTGCCACTATTAGTTTGACTGTTCACAAAAGGGGTGGTTTCACGCATTCCATATCCAAAGCCATCCAGCCGTAAAGTAGTATCTCCAATATTACCATTCTCGGCAAAGTCACCACAGAAAGAAGAATACATTTTGTCTTGCTGTGACCAATCAAATACCTATTCTAATTTTAAGCAATGCAGGCTAGCAGATGAAAAGGAGGCTACTGAATCAAAAGGAAACTCCATAAATCAAAATGAAAAAACCAAAGAGAAATAAATCCAAACTAACTACCTCCACCACTCACAAATCCAGATGTATCCGATCTATCCATTATATAAACTGTCTTGGAGCAGCACAGTTTTTAGGAAGAGAAACTGAGCGGGGGCATTAGGCAGGAAACTAGGGTAATTCAATTCAAAACATACATCAAATTTTCCAGCCTAAATGCAGGGTCCTAAAGATTCAATCACCTGACAGAAGAAAACAAATTGCTTAATGTCACCGCATATGTATAAAGAATAAAGGAGCCTCACATAGAATCACATGAACGGGAGTACTGTAAAGAGTGTCAAAAAATGCCAAATCATCAAATAACATGGGAGATTAAATGTTGGATGCTAGTGTAAAGACTGCATTCAGCATATAAGTTAGATGTAAGATGTGCAAGAATTGAACTTACCAAAGAATATGGGAGATTAAATGTGAATCTATTAATTAAAACACATCATGAACCATAAAAGTACTTGCACAAAGAAGTAAACACACCACAGATGGAATTAAGATCTGGAATGGCAGGATCAACATTGTATATTGTTTACTGGGTTCAGGGAACCACTTTGTAGGGCCATGCAACTGCTGAACTTGAATCGAGCAGTGTTTAAACCAAAACCAAGACCAATGTACCGGGCTCATTTATTCCTAGGTTCTTTTATTATTCTTCTTGAGTCTGATTCAATATTTTTAGATGTTGAGAACATTAAAAAAATAGTACAAGAATCCTATAAAACTCAGAGAAGTCAAAAGGAAGAGTTACCATACAATTCCTTTGGAGATAGAACCTCAAATAATTTCAGCATGGCCTCATACCACTACCAAAAAAACATGCACTTTTTTCCCAAACCTACTTGGTGCCAGCCCATGTCACTCATTACACGATTTGAAATAGAATTATTATTCCTAGAGTTTTAACATGTCCGGCTGTCATGCATTTATGCAACTGATTTTTGAGCTACTAAACAAAGGTTGTAAGCCAAATGATTTTAGCAATTTCTCGTGTTTTTATTATCTACCATAGTCACTTCATCGTTCATGTATTTTAACCCCTCAGTACATATTTCCAATCTGTGCACAGCTATGACATAATCATACAAGAAATCCGGGGGACAAGTCAAATTGTTCCTTTAATAGCTCGGAATTAGTATTCAATCCTTACTTTCTGTCACTCCAGTTCTACCAGAAATTCATCTGTGAAATATGAGACCTTTATATTTACCAGATTAGTGTATATATAACGAGTCAAACCTTTTCTCTGACGCTTGTAACAGCAATAATTGCATAATTTAGTAACAAAAACAAAGAGCGGCTATTAAAGCCCTTATTTCTGGATTCTGACAAGTTTAGAACACACAAAATTTCCCATTTTTTTTTCTCCAAATCAAAAGAAAATCTAAACAAAAAAGGAGGAATCGGTGGAGTAGTTAAAAGATGCAAGAATAACTACAAAAATCCTAAGCAGCTCTTCCTAAATTCCTAAACTATCAACACCCAATAAATATAGCAGTAACGTTTCACGAACCAAATTCAGCTGGGAAAGGGAAAAGAAGGAGAAAAAAATGCCCGTTAAAGATAGAAACATCTCTGGCAATTCCTCAGGTAAATTCTAGAGAAAAAAAATTGAACCGCATGCACATAAACGAACAGAATCCCAGCTGCATCCAAAAATACACTAAGCAAAACAAAAATTACCTCTCTACAGCAAGCTTTCCACAAAGATGGAAACTTTCTCAACCACTGAAAAGCACTAGAATTTTAGCAACGTACTCTACAGAGAGAAAGTGAGAGAGAGAGAGAGAAGGGGAGAAAGAAACGAGAGAGAGAGGGAGTATAAAATATAAATGGTTGAAGCAAAGCTCAGCAAAACGAGAGAGAGGAAAAGAGGGGCAACCTGATAATTAAGCCTAATCAACAGTTGAATTGAGAGGAACCCCATTTGGGCATCTAGAAATCCCTGCCCAGTGGACATTTATTGGCAACAATGACCCTGGATGACAGAAGCAAAACCATTCTAAGGCAAGCACACCGCTGATTTGGAGAACCCACATGCCTTTTCACGAAAGGGATGGACGTTGGCTTGACAGTTTTACTAGACAAGAAAATCTGGACTTGGAGCAGACTTCCGATTAATGAGAATTAATTAAAGGCCGTATAAAAAATTTCAGTGGCGGAGGAGCGCTCTTGCCAAGGTGGTTGAGCTGGCATTGCACTTTGTGCCGGACCACTGTCCTAAGAATTGATTAAATGAATAGGGAATGACGGCCCAGCGCGGACGCCGTAGGGCTTCGGAGGAATAAGAATTTGTAGGCGTGTTAGCGTTGGGTCCTCACACAAGGCGGGTCCGCTCCCCAGTTGCTGCATCCAATACGACATCTTTATTCGATGGAATCTCTTGGAATGCCACGCGTCCTTCTCTCCTTTGGTGGATCTGCAATTATTTCCGAGAATCTTTCCACGCTCCTTGTCAGGTTTTCACAGCCCAACTGCTAAAATAGCTTCCGGTCAGAATCTTGAAATCGTGTTTGCATTTGTGCATGGGTCGTGTATTTTTTTCTGTACAAACATGTGCATGCTATTTTTTACGTGAAAAATGTATATAAAATATTTTGGATATTTGAAATATATATAGTTTACCCTAACAAGTTAAATTTTAAGAAAATTTACATTTGAATGCAATGGAAAAATAATAACCATATATTAGTTGATGAAATTGAACTTCAATTCATCGAGTATGTAATTTTCTTGTATGTTTTTTCATTCGTAACTAATTTGGTTCGTAACTAATTTGGCACACAAACGATAACACGTTTTTTTTTATAATTTTATTATGCTCATGAATTTATTGATTGGATTTGATTTACAATATCATTCTTAAATAAAAACAAAATCCCTTATACTTAAATTTTTGAAAAAAAACTACTTTTACAAGTTAAATTTTAAGAAAATTTACCTTTAAATGCAATAGAAAAATAATAACCATATACTCGTTGATGAAATTGAACTTCAATTCATCGAACAAGTAATTTTCTTGGATTTTTGTTTGCTTGCCACGAAATTTGGCACGCAGACCAAAAAACATTTTTTATAATTTTATTATGTTCATCAATTTATTGATAGTATTTGTTTTACAATATCATTCTTCAACGAAGAAAAAAATTCTTACTTATTTACTTAATTCTTTCCAAAGCACTCCAAGCCCAACAATATTACTCAGTTATTTTGAATTTAATTGAACTAAACTTTTTGAAAAAAAAAATCAATATTTAAATTCAAGTTCAATTGGAAGAGAACTTGAGTTTTAAAAATCTTTTTTATACCAAACACCCAATTTTAAATTTAATAAAATTCTATTAAGTTGAATTCAAATAATTATCAAATCCCAATTGCTAATCAAATTTTACTCAATTACATTCAAAATTTCAAACCTTGACATTACTATTATTATTAGTTATTAATGGCGTGGTTATTGTGAAGGTGATGAGAAATGTCAAGTTGCAACATATTAAACGAGAGAAACAGGAAATATGACAGAATAAATGGCGCACAAATAGAAGTACACGTGTCAGAAAATCTAATGGGGAACGTAAGCGAAGATGATTGATTGAAGTACGTGACCAATCAATTCAAGTGTGAGTGACACCTCAACGGAGCCAACCAAGAGCAATAACGGTGATATATGCACATAACAACAGCAAGTACCAATAATCAGCACTTTCTATATTGAAACATAAATAAAAATACACAGGAGTTCAATCAACTTGACTAGTTCAATTATCGAATTATTTCGAGCTTAGTTAAAAAAATTTTTTAAAAAAAAACATTTTTGCTATAAAATAATACCCTAGTTAACTTTAACAGTGTAAAATAAAGAGAGAAAAGAGATAAAATAAAATAATATATTTAGAATGGTAAATCTTTATGAGTGGGAAGTCCATGCAAATTTGTGTCCAAACATAGCCATTATTTGTTTTATTTAAGAATGGGAGCGGTCATTTGACCTTTTAATTCTTCTCTTAGATTACCCTTATTCCTCTTCTTCTTAATGACTTCCAAGTAAGTGAGTAAAAATCTACTTTACAAGTTTTAACAATATCTGTTTCATATTCATCTATACTTATATACCTATACTGTATATTAAAAGTTTTACTCTTATATGGTTATATTTAGTAGATTTGTGTATATAACCCTCTTTAAATTAACAATAACAAAGTCATTTCCTATACTATGTATCAAAAGTTTGACCCTTCATATTTAGGCTAAGTTAATCTCTCTCTCTCTCTCTCTCTCTCTCTCTCTCTCTCTCTCTCTCTTCTCTCTCTCTCTCTCTCGCTCTCTCTCTCTCTCTCTCTCTATATATATATATATATATATATTTATATACATCTTCTACTTAATAATAACAAAGTTATATTTTTATTACTTTATTATTTTTCTTTTTTCTAATTATAATATATTTTTCATAAGTATAAAAATAAATATTTCAAAAACTAATGTATGCTATAAATAAAATAAATTACATAATTATTTTTACTTTCATATTATATAAATCTAAACACACTCATAAAGTGCGCCAAAATTACTAGTTAAGATTAAATGCTTAATTTTGATTGTACAGTGTTAAATTACAATAATAACTTTATTTTAATATTTTAAATTTTAAAATTTTATCATATTTTAATGTAATTCTATACTTTTTTCTTTCTAAATTTACGATATGTTTCAATTTGCTCATATTATATACATATACAGTTTTAAATTTTTATATACAGTTGATCTTAAAATCAATTTTTATAATTTGTTACAATGAATAAAATTTTCACACACTTTAAAGCGTGCCATTGGGTTAGTCCTAAAACGATGGTAATCGACTTGGAATCATTGTCATTAGGGAACATTTTGACGTCTAATGACTTTATGAAGTGAATTCAAATATTAAGAAACAAGGGAAGTATATCGGTAAGTTCTGAAACTGTTTAATGAGAAATCATTTGATATTGTATGTTTGGTTTTGTTTAATAAACGTACTATTTTTTTATCCACGGTGACACATAACTTCAACTAAAAAAAAAATAAACGCAACATAAGCATTGCATGTATTAATTAGAATATAGATTATTAAAAATTAAATAATCCTTGGGGTTCATTTTGGTCAAATTATGGGTGTCATCGATACTGTTTTGCCATAGCTCTAGCTTAATCTCGTAACCCTGTTTCTATATTCTATCTGCTAGTAATAAAAAGATTGTTTAATTTTGAGGTATAACATGAAACAATAATGTTACTTTAAATATAAGTTTGCAGCCACTAAGCACAATAAAACACTGTGTAAGAATCATTAATTTTATGACCAACACAAATAGTGGGCAACCACGTCAAAGTTTAATGGAGTTGCTGTATTCAACGATATTCAAAATAAATAGATAAATTGAATGCAATAGCATTATCCCTTCACTTACAAATATTTAGAAGTTTATTTTGCATTTGGGATTTTATACCAATTAAGTTGCAAAGTGTTTAATGAAGAATATGGAAGCATATAAATAAACCAAGGAGTTTAAAAGATTTGAATTCAAGCATACATCGAGTTTATAATTGTGAAAAATATTAATAAAATAACTAGTAAAATTGGCAGTCATTATGCATGTGTGTAAAATTATTAATAAATTGATAGTATTTTAAATAATAGAAATCATAATTTTTACCATATAAAAAAATATTTTAAACAAGAATATAAATAAATATGAAAAGAAATTGAAAGTGAAAAGTTTGAAAAGAAAATACAAATAAAGATAAATTAAAAGAAAAGGGAATATAAAGAATAGAAAAGTAAAAAGAATTAAAAATAAAGATAAATGTTTAATTTTACATTATACAACTAAAAAAAGATATATATATATATATGTATGTAATTTTACTTTATGTAACCAAAATAGAATTAAACACTTAATAATGCAATATAGAATAGAATAAAGTCTTTTGAGTTTGCAAACAAAATAATCTATTTCAAAAAAATAAGGAAAAAAAAAATCCTCACTTATCCAAATACCCTCTTGTAAATGGCCCTTCTAGCCAGAGGGGAAAAAAACTATTTTTATGCAGTTGTTTTAGGGGAAAAAAGAAGAAAGAAAGAAGGGAAGAAAAAAGAACAATGAAAGAAAAGGCAAAAAATAAAGTTGTTATATGAACCACACATGTAAAATAAAAGTTCCTACATAAATCCATAGAAAAGCAATTTATATAATCCAAGTGGGATGGAAGCACCTATGAGGCTAAACTTTGGTGCCCTTGGTGTATACCAATGGTCATGAATCCTCAAAAAAAATACATCAAAGTCCATTAGGGAAAGGGGTTTATTTTTAAATAATGATCAATTCATTGATTATAGCTTAATTAATAGAAGTGATGGGATCCAAGTGACAGCATATTGTACGATCATTATTATCAATTTCTTGGTGGGCAATGCCAATGGTCCTCGTACAAAGCTACGGAATCTTGAGTTTTTTATAAAGTCAATTATGGGCGATAGATTTGAACTGACAACATACACTTGGTAAGGTTTGTTGAATGGCAATTACAAGATTAGAAATTTATCCACCATTAGTCCACATTTCAATTATTGGACATTTTTGAACTCTTTTCAAGGCACTAATCATCAAAATTTATAAGACTTTATTTCTCAAAATAAACCCTTTCCCCAAAACTGACGTTGGTAATACATTTATTATAGAGATATAATTGAGTTCAATTTGAGCAACGACTAAATTGAATTTGAAATTCTCATATTAAAATAAAAAATTTATATTCAAATTGTATTATATTTAAAGTATTTATAAGTGTTATCAAATTCGACTCGATTCAATCAATCATCTGTCACCGGTACAAATTATGCAACAATTACTTTTTGATGACAATAGTGTATAAACTACAATATCTTCATTTTTTCTGTTAGATTTCATTTAAAAATCCACTTAGAAATTTAGAATAATAAAGTCATGACGTTGTAAACAGTAGCTGGCGTTGTTTGTTGTTGCATTTCTTTTCTTATTGTTTAAGTCCACTAATCATATAATTTTTGGTACATGTCATTGGATTTGGCAAAACCATCGGGTTCGGTGCAGAGAGTCCATGGAACCCAGCCAACCATAGTAGGTGACGTAAACTACCCAGGGCCTTGTTATGGTTATCCTGTTTCATTGATAAAAATTCAAAATTTAGCAGGGCAACATCCGATTGGACAGGTCCACATGGGCCAGCCTCGTGTCACTTCATGCAAGCATTTTTTTAAATTTGGCAGCTAAAAAGCCGAAATGACATCACATTACAACATTCCTTTTATAAATTTTGGGTAGCAGTACAACTTGGCAATTGAATGAATCTACAAAGCCAGGTGAAACTTATTACAATTGCAATTGACTTAATTTCTTCCCCAATCCAATATTGCCATACTTTTCCTCCCTTCTCTTTCTTTTTCCCTTGAAACAGAAGAAAAACAGAGGTTAAAATGATATATTTTTTTTCCTTAACCCTTCAAATCCTCACATTCAATGAATGTTTGAGGCCTCCCACATGAAGAATATGCTCTCCCAAGGCAACTTTCCTCTTGCCCGTTTCATCCACCACACTCAAATGCCTGCAAACATCCACTTTGAATCTAGCCAACCCTTCTCCCTGTGCTGCCAAATGCAACTTTTGGAACCCAAGCAAGTGTTTCTCAGGAGCATTGTGCACCTTTGGTGGAGTAGAGAACAGGAAAACTGTGTGGCTTCCCCCCATTTTCCCTACATTTTTCACTCTTAGATGAACTTCGAAGGCTAAATTCTTGCAGCTCTGCTTCACAGCATCAATGGACTTGCACTTTGATGAACGACACACGTGCCCTTCTTCCAAGGGCACGGACACGAGCTTTGGCGCTTTAGCCAAGTTATGGTTGAAATTAGAGTAACTCAGTCCATCCCCGAATGAGAACACCGTTGGTCCCTTGTAGAACCGATATGTCCGGCCAGGGTACCCTCTGGCCGGATCAGCTCTCATGTGCATGTCTGTCATGTCAACTTTGTCTGCGTATGCCTGTGGATACCAAGTCATCGGTAGCCTTCCACCTGCAGCGCCACAACGGGACCCTTATGATCGGTTTTTCTCGATATTACAAGATGCTTGCCTGATTTTAAAGGCACTTCTAGATCACGTCACGTTTTGTTTAACCTTTTTAAGCATGCTAAGGATTAGAAAGCTTACCAGGATTGTGAAGTCCAAAGATGACATCTGCAATGGCGGCCCCACCTGCTTCTCCGGGGAAACCAACCCAGAGGATGCTGGTAACTTTGGGATCATCTTTTGCAAACTGGACATCCATGCCACCTCCTGACATTATGACAAGAATCACAGGTCCCTTGGATACTTTTGCAACCTCGGATACCAGAAGCTGCTGCTGCCCTGGAAGAGTGATATCCACCCTGTCCAAGCTCTCTTTCTCGATGGATTGATCCGAGCCCATAACCAAAACTACAGCATCGGCAGCTGCTGCTATTTTCTTGGCGGCGTCTACTTGAGCAGTGCCACATGACACATCAGAACAGCCAGGCTGGTATACTGTGCTGACAGAGGCTGTTAGGCCTTGCAATGGTGTTGTGTATTTACATGGAGTGCCTGCAAATTATTCAAAACTCGATCACATATCAGCACGTTCGTGTGGTGCGATCATCGTTCATTTAGTACCTAAAGAGCTGAGAGTACCTTCATAATTGCCTAACATGGTGTGGGTGACATTAGCATTAGGGCCAATGACAGCCAAGGATTTGATGGCAGAGGGTGATAACGGCAGTGAGGCTGCAGTGTTCTTGAGCAAAACAATGCCTTGTCGTGCAGCCTCACGTGCAAGTTCCTGGTTTGCTGGTGTGCACACGTCTTTGGGGCCGAGATTACCATAAAGTTGCTTTCTCGGATCACCATCAAAGAATCCCAGCCTCATCAATGTTGCAAAGTTGTTTGAGACAGCTCTGTTAATTGCAGTTTCATTGAGTAGCCCGCGATCCACAGCAGCTTGAGCATTTTGGCCAAGGAAAGATCCACAGTTGAGATCCAAACCTGCATGAAGAAAGTGATCTTCACGCCCCTTTTCATGGTGGCTAAGGAGCTCTTTTTTGCAATGTAGGGATGACAGTGGCATGTATTTATGTAGAGCCTCGTGGAATAGACATGCAATCGGATGATGTTTTGAACTAGTAAAATATAGCAACAAACCTGAGTTCACAGCCAAAGCAGCTGTCTCCTCTGGTGTTTTGGTGTACTTTTGTGTAAAGAACATCTCCTTTAGAGAATCGCAATCTGAGACAATGTACCTGCACCGATGAAACGTTTCTTTTGTTCTTTATAAGGCAACAACGGTACTGTACATTCTTCGATTTCATAAGAAACAAGAAGGGATACCCATTCAACTTCCATTGCCCTCTGATAACCCCAGCCAACAGGTCGGGGTCGCCACATGTCGGCTTGCCATTCACTTGATTGTACGAACACATAACGCTGGCAACATTCCCGTCGAGAACGCATCTCTTGAATGGCGGCTGGAATGTGTCATCCAAATCTTGCTTCGTTACCTAACTCATACAGAAAAAGAACAAAAATAAAAGATCCAATCCATGATCATATCCCATCATAGTTAGCGAGGTTTCAGTCCACCGTCAATTATTACCAAAGCATTGAAACTGTATCTCTGTATCCCTTTCCAGTTATCCAAATCATAAGCAGTGTAATGTTTGCAGCAAGCAGCAACTTTGAGCCCTTCCTTATTGCCATCGTCTCTCTGCTGCAAGCCTCTTACATATGCTGCGCCGTATTTGCTGGTGAGCAAAGGGTCTTCTCCGGGAGTTTCCTGGCCTCTGCCCCACCTGGGATCGCGAAATATGTTCACGTTGGGGGACCAAAACGTCAATCCAGCTAATCCAACGTTGTACATTGCTCTTGCTTCGGTGGACACCACCTGCAGACGTCAAATTGTCAATGCCTGACACCTACCTTATCCAGTTGTGATCATATAAATATTAGCTGAAACTTTTGATTAATCCCACATTAATGTTGGCCCCATTTTTCCCGTCAGATAAGCAGACGACCTAATTAAGAACAGGTGTTCGTTCTCTGACAAAAGATAAATGGCATGCCCCCGGTTTCCGGTTGGTGTACCTATCTAACCGTCGTAGGCTAAAAAAGAGTTAGTTAGCAAGCTAGAATCACAATTGCCAGATCAATTAATGTATCAGCTGGCTAACAATGGAAGTGATATCTGTCTTCATTTGTTAACCAGTCTCAATCACATCTTTTCCTTTTCACTAATTACAGATAAAGTGGATGTTTGGCTAACCTGATTATAATTTTTATTAATGTAATAATAATGAAAATTAATTAAATATTATTGGTAAAATAGAATTTAAGGATATTTATATTAATTTTAGTATATAAAATAAAATAACTTATAAGGCGTAAAAAAATAAGTTGGTAATAATCAACTCAACTTTAAAAAACTTATAAACTCAAAAACATCTTAATTTTAGAATTTATAAGGTCTTTTTTCTCAAAAAAACTTACCAAACATTCATAATAAAAAATAAATTGTTGATAAACTTCTAAACATGTTGTAAGTTCACCCAAGACGCCCTCTGAATCGAAAGGAGCTGTAAGCTTTCATAGTGGATACATCACGTGTGAGTGGTCCACCTACTTTGCAAAAAAGTAACCACAAACAACTTTTTTGGTTATTCATAAGAACAACTATTCCATTGTTAGGTTGATTCTCTGATAGATTCATTCAGCACAACGACGTCTAAAACAAGACATCGGACAGCCCTACACATCAAATGCAACACTTGCTAGATACAAGCTTTCCGCCTGCATAGAACGTGGCCGGTGCTCATACTACAATCTGTAAGGCAATAATTTGATGGCGACATACTTGAAATGGAGTTGCTTTTCAAAGTTTACATGAATATTTTGCAAGAAACCGCGTCGTATTAGTTAGTCGGATCCCAGAAAGTCATGGCCTTATCATTTGTATATTGAATATTCTTGAATAGAAGAGATTAATGAAATCAAAGATATGGCAATTCCGAACGTGGAAATCAGAGCAATGCAGATGAAAGTTACTTAAATTTACAATGCTAGAGCCAAAAAGTCAACATTAAAAAATTGCAGTGGGCAAAGGTCATTAATGAGGGAGAGAACAGCCTCCGTGAGCTTTCTGTTCTTAGATAACATGCATCAATGGATAAATGCAATTATCCAGCCAATTCGGCTCAAATTCGGCCAAAACTGACAGACAGATTAAGGATAATTAGTCCATTCAGAACTAATCAACAAGCTAAGAAAAACAGAAGGGTGCAAAACAATGAAGCTGAACAAAATAAAACTGAGTATATGATTAAAATGAATGAAACAAGCACATATTACCTTTCCAATGGCCTCAAACAGGGACTTATTGAAGGTTGCTCCAGTGAGAATGACCTGAGGGAAACTCGTTGCTCCCGGGACCACGCTCGAGAACTTGGTCCCGGGTCCGGTGTAGGAGACTCCATGTAAGGCTTCGGACCACCATTCGTAGTTGGGTATCCCGAGCCTGCTCACTCCTGTTGCAGCATTCACCAACCAGCCGATTTTCTCCTGCAGCGTTAGCTGGCGCACCAGATTATCCACTCTGGCTTTCGCGTCCAACGAGGTGTCGCAGAAGCTGAATTTCTTCAACCCCGGATTGCCGGACACGTCGCAGGCAAAGGCCGGTTTTGTCTGGGCGGCGACAGGCCTGGCGGCGACGAGGAGAATGGTGCATAGGACAGAGAGACAGGGGAGAACGGAGGGTCTTGCAGGGGCCATTGTGCTGCTGATCATCGCCTCCCCGCGATGAGAAAAAAAGAAAAGGAACGAAAATGGCGGTAAGAAATGAATGTAGCAGTGTTGTCGAAAGCTCGTAGCAATCTTGAGAAGTGGGATTTATTTATAGAGATAAAGAGTCCATTAGAGACATGCTTTGTAGCGACCCGTGATGGATGGCTGCAATATAGTCTTGGGGTCCATAAAGTTTCCCCCCTTTCTTATATTACAGATTACACCAGAGAATCTATCTCTCTCTCTCTCTGTGGATTTGAGGAAAAAGAGGGAACGACTAAATGAGTCCGTGAGAGAGATTCTCGTTTGTAATATGAACTGTTGTCGTGTTACGAGTTTCAACGAGAAGTGATTCGTTGGAAGGTCTGTTTGCAGACAGGGATGGAGAGAGACGTGTTTGGGGTTTTGTTGGATAAAAGAAGTGCCGAGGTAGAAATGGCGAAATGGGACGGTAATAGATACGCTTCTGAATTGTCTTCTGCGTGTGTATATATAGAGAGAGAGAGACCATTGTCGTACGTAGGACTCGGAGTGAGGAGACTCTCCTCTGTTTCTTTCACGTTTGCATCTGCAATCTAATAAGCTCTCGTGAAGAAAACGTGAAGCGGCTTACTCGGCTTCGGATAGTTAACGAGCCGAGCCGGGCGGGAGAAGGGCCAAAATGGTGACAAATGTCCTCCACTTCTTTTTGTTCTTTTTTGGTTGTTGTTTGAGCAACGTTATATAAATTAAAATTACAAATTTATTTTTTTAAATTACATAATATAAAATCACATATTTATTTTTATTTTTAACTCTTTCTCCTTTTCCATCCTTTACGACTTTCTTTTTATTTTAATTTATCTTTATTTGTTTGTTTCTTTCAAAATTTTGACATTCAATTTCTTTTCATCTTTATTTATATTCTTATTTTAAATATTTTTATATTTTAAATAATATTATTTCAATTATTTAAAATAAAATCACTTTATATTTTATAAATAATTTTTCACACATTGCTTGTGTCAATTTTATTAGTACTTACTAAGTGTTTGAGTCTATTTTGATAGCACAAATAAAATTACATATTCCTCCCTTGTAATTACATAATATAAAATTATTCATTTATCCTTATTAAAAATTATTTTGTTCTTTTCTATTCCTCATAGTAGTAGCTAAGTTTTGGATAATTATGGATTCCTCTCTCTTTATTCTCTTTTGGTGATGAGGACATTAAAGCTAATTGCACTAGGTTACTAAATTAGACGTTTTGGTTATTTATACGACATAAATTTAATTCTGTGGAGAAGTAGCCTTTTAGGATTTTATGAATAAAGAAATCTAACCAAATGACCCATGAAATTTTATATAGAAATGCACTAATTTTGAAGTGAAATTACTAAAATTTTATGAATAAACGAAATTTTAAATAAATCAACTGAATTTTGACCAATAGCATAGCTGGGAATTAAATTTTGTTACGACAAAACGATAACAATCTATACTATATTATCCAGGGTGTAGGATTAATTTCATTACACATTGTATTTTTATCATATTATCTTTAATTAATAAATTTACTCAATTACCATTAATTAAAAAGGTCAAAAGCACTCAACTATGACTAAAATTCCATTACTTCTTTTTCATACTATATATCTATATTTCTATAATGACATTCTTTATTTTATTGCTTTCCACATTTGATATACTCTCGCTTTTATCTTTTACTTATTATTTTGTCACCCTCTCAATTTTTTCTCTCATTTTATACAAATTTTCTAATATAATTTTAATTTTTTATAATTTTTGTTATTCATTTTTTTAAAATGTGATAGATTTATATTTTATTACCATAAATTTAATGATAGCTCACTTTTACTATAAAAATTTTAAAATAGAATGCATTTATATTTTATTTTCATTAAATGAAAAATATGTACATAACTAGCATATTTAATTCTTGCTAAATGATAAATTATAAAATAAAAGATATGTCTGTAATATATTTCAAATATATTTATATAATAAAAAATACAATTTTTTATGTATGAAAAAGATAATATGTAGTAGATTAAAATCTACACTAGTGGACTTTACTTATTTAGCTAGTATTTTATAACTATTGTTTGCTTTTCCATTACATATTTAAATTTGTGAGATAGTGGATGATAAGATTTCATGTTTATTCAAGACTGCAAATATTATTTTAATATTTTGTTTAGATAAATAAAAGAATAGTATAGTGAGGAAGGAGAAGACGTTGAGAGAGGAACAATGAATTATGACCACTAGATTTAAGGCTTCGCTGAATACAAGAATTTTGGTAAGAAAAATATAAAATATTTGGTTCAAATATTTTAACGAGTGCATAAAATGGATAAACTTAAAAAATATAAAATATCAAATTTGTTTGGTTGTTTAAAAGGGTAATGAGGAAAATGCAAAGAAGGAACGCGACAATGGTTTCGAGAAAAAAAATATATTGACTTTAATTTTTTATTATTTTCCTCATCTTTTCTCAAATTTATTATTTCAAATCATTTTTTTTAATATTTATAACGTATAAAGAATTTAATTGATATTTAAATTTTTTTGTCAAAAATCTTTGTACCAAGCCTAGCCTTTACTCAGACAATAAACTTTAGGTACGGACTAACCCTCTAACATAAAAGCTTGCATTTAATTCAAAATTAATGGAGAATTAAAGGTGTTTGTCCTAATTGTTTGACTTTGTTGCAAGTGTTTGAATTAAAGTTCAACTGACAGCTCAATCTTTATTCACCATACAAGGGATTATATGCCATTAAGGGTGTGGGGAATCCATGTTTTGTTGAATTCTATTATTGTATTCATTAAAGCCATTAATGGTTTTGTGGTTGCCTTTCGGATGATTTTGGGCATCTGGCATATAGCTTTTCATTAGCTGATTTTTGAATTTGAAAAAAAGGTTAGTTAGTTTTAAAATTACAAATACGTCCATTATGAAATTAAATATACAATGTTTATACGTTTATATATATAAATCGAATCATAAATATCTAATTAAAATTTTAAATACTACAAGATGTGTAAACAAAATACTTCTTTAAAAAAAATGTGTTATTTTATATTCAATTTTGCATATATATATATATATATATATATTTGTGAATTTAAACACTTGATTAAAACGCTAATTTGAAGTAGACATTTAGAATTAAAAAAATATGCAAGTATTATAAATTCAAAGGGTTTGTTTGAAAAAGAGCATGGATATAATTGGTAATTAAACTAACATATATACAGGTGTGCTCCATAATTAACCGTTAAATAAATTGAATAAAAATTTAATATACTGAAATTTTTGTATGCAAACAGTGTATTGAATCCGGACTTCTGCCTTCTGGCTTAAAATCTTTTTTCGCAATTACTTACTTTTTCTTTATCTTCACTTTCGTGATTTTTAAAATCATTGATCTAATGATAATGAAAATGAATGAATTTAACTAGTCAATGCAATTTATTAAATTAATTATCAAGTATTGATCAATAACATTTTTGGAAGAATTAAAAAATCTCAAAATTTTGTGAATTCTTAGTATTTGTTTTCAAAAAGTAACTGAATACAGTATTTTTTTTTCCCTCTTTTGTAATGTTTCTTGCTTTCAAAATTTTCAAATTACTGTATTTTCGTGATAAATTTATTTTTATTAAATGAATTAAGAAATTTAATTAGGTAAATTAATAAAAAAATTATATTTTTATTAAATTTATTTTAATTCATTTTAACTCTTCTCTTCATTGCCTTCGAATTTTTGTCTCACAATTCATGCTAATTTGATGACAGTTAGAATTTACGAATTTAATTTGCTAAATTATATATTGACCAATCAATTTGAAAAAATTCCAAAACTTTGACGTTTAGAAATTTGGTTTAATTGATACCCGAGGGTCAGCGGACCCACTTGGTATAATATAGATAGAGACATAAACATAAATAAACAATGGCATAATTTTATCATAATATAATTGATATTGAACATTTACAAAATGATGGATACAAATTTACTCATTTAATGCCATAATTATTTTCTTTTAATTGTTTATTAATTATAATCTTCTTTGAAATATCAAATTTATTTTAATAAACTTATATTCACTATTATTTATAATAAATGTATGATTTACATTAAATGCAAATTAAATAAACTATTTATTTATTACGTGGTTCTTAGTTGGGTCTTATCTATAAAAAAAATAGTAATATCTATAGATCTTATACTATTATACAGAAAAAACAATCTATATAAAAATTAATATGGAAATATTTTGTTTCACAAGAAAAGTTTAACAAAATATGTCAGTGCAATATGTTATGTTATATAGTTATACAAATCCTGAACGATCATAGATATGTGATGATTATTCACATCATATCTCAAAACAAATTGCTTAAATAAAACTTTATATGAACAAAAATAAAAGAAATGATATATGATAAAAGCCAAAAAAAAAAAAAGAAAGTAGCCTGGACGTATAAAAAAATACGGAAATAATAAAATCAAAAATATTGAACGCGTATGCATTGAAAATTAAGCACAAAGTAGCTTTAAAATGGAATGGTAATTAATTAAAGTAATGTTATAAAATCACTCATAAATTTAGAGTAAAGAAAATCAATAAATTAAAAAAAAAAAAAACTAAAGTGCAAATCAATCAAAGAAAAAAATTTAATGCAATATATTAAGTAAAAACTAACATGAGTACATGAAAGAAGAAGAAAACATATTAAATAGAAAAGCAAAAAAAAAAAAAAAAGAAATAAAAAGACAAATTTTACATAAAAGTATTAATGAATCATATGAGAATTTTTATAAAAAAAAATCTATAAACCAAAATGAAAAAAAAATGTAGAAATGAGGAACAATAGATAATTTTAAATATCAAGAAAATGGCTTTCGTGATTTTAGTTTGTTGTACAATGAAAATCATGAAATGAGGAATTGGAGGAGTTAAACGCATATTAGAATATTTTCCATAATCTATGGAAAAAACAAACAAGAGCAAAGGAATAAATAATTTATTTATTTATTGAGTGTTTTTCATTTGGGCCTTACATGCAGAAAATTAGTAATATTTACATATCATATACTATTATGGAAAGAAACTACGTATAAAAATAAGCAATATGATCGTTTTTCATATCATAATAAAGGGCAAATAAAAATTATAATTATATTTAATTTAAGTTTTTAACTCAAATAAAATGTAATACTACGCTCTATGTTATCCTATATAACAATTAAAATCTCAATGCCTCCTAAATCTATGAAAATTATTCTTATCAAATTTCATACCAAATTACTTGAATAGAAATTTATACGAAGCAAACAAAAAAAAAAACACACACACACACGCAAAAATGGCTTAAACAAAAAAAAAATCACTTTATTATAAATCGATTGAATGGGACGCATGCTAGTATGTTAATCAATCCATGTTCAAAGATCACTTTTGCACCATTTAATAACTACTTGTAGCCTTAAATATAAAAGATTTAAAATATCTTTAATTTTTTGTTCTTTTTTCCTCTTCATCACTATTATTTTTAATTCTCTCTTTATTTTTTAAATAAAAAATTATTTTCTTATTTCTTTCTCTTTTTATCATTTCTAATTTTTTCTTTGTATCTTTTTGAAAAAGTATATAATTACGTAGTTTTATTATTGTTGTGTAATTAATTAAAATTATATGTTTCCAGTCCTCTGCTAATTAAAATATTTGGTGTGGAGTCATAATTAATTAAAAAACACTGGTAAGTTCTAAAATTTCTTTTGTAAAAATGATATTAATGTTTTTTTTCTAAAAAGGACCAAACTAAATATAGGACCTTACTCATATAATAACTAGTAAAATTGCCGCACACGACACGTATATAAAATTATTTATAAAATATAAATGATCATATTTTAATTAATTGAAACAATATTATTTAAAATAAGAATATAAATAAGATGAAAAGAAATTAAAAGTGAAAAGTTTAAAAAGAAAATGCAGATCAAGATAAATTACAAGAAAAGAAAATAAAAAAAAAATAGACAATGACAGAGAATTAAAAACAAAGGTAAATGTGTGACTTTACATGATACAACTAAAAAGGTAAATGTGTAATTTTACTTTATCTAACCAAAGAAGGGACCAAATACTTAATGATATAATATAGAAAAGAAATTAAAAGTGAAAAGTTCGTAAGAAAAATGCAAATCAAGATAAATCAAAAGAAAATAAAATCATAGAGAATAGAAAAGGACAAAAAAATAAAAACAAGGACACATATGTAATTTTGCACTAATAATAAAAAAAGGTAATATATAATTTTACTTGATGTAACTAAAGCAGGAGTCAAATACTTTTTTGATATGGTATAGAAAAGGAATTAAAAGTGAAAAGTTTAAAAAGAAAATGTAAATTGAGATAAATTAAAAGAAAAGAAAATTATAAAGGATAGAAAAGGATAAAAAAAAATTAAAAATAAAGATAAACATGTGATTCTACACTATCCAATTAAAAAGTTAAATATATAATTTTATTTTATATAATTAAAGTAAAAGTCAAATATTTAATAAGATAAAGTTCACGTAAGTGTATGTGGGCATATTGAAGCCGATGGCCACCGACCGGAGCCGAGTGAAGCTCAAGACTGGCGCCGCAAGCAAAAAAGATTGTTGCGGCTCGTGATTGGTCCGCGTGGCTTCTAAGTAACGCCCTCTTATTTATTTATTCGTCTACTTATTCAATTTTATCTATTTATTTCAACAAAAATAGCAAAAAGTGTTTTCTCATTTCCTCTATTCTTTTTCAAGACTAGCTGTTTTGTCTTACACGCAAATGTAGTGAGATGCGTATGCATTTTCTTTGCTTGATGTAAATGTCACTACAGCATTACGTGCATAATTATTTCATCTTTTATTTTACCATCATATATATATATATATATATATATATATGTCCAACATAATTTTTAAATAATGCTAAAGTGGTGTTCCGTTTTATCACTTTCGTATATATTTCTTATAAGCTACTCATTAAGATGGGCTTGATTGATTTTTCAAATACAAGTAATATCCAAACTACATTATTAAGTTAATAATTAAAGTTTTTTGATTGATTATACAACTGTTCCAAGTATGTTCGTTTTGATTTTTTATTTTTTTATGTGTTTCATATATATATTTTTTAAAAAGTGTGTAAAAGTAAAAAATGAGAAATAAAATTTATAAAGTGTAATGATTATAATATGTGATTTGAGATGAAAAACATGAAAACAAACATAACATCAAATTTCCATTTTTTATTTTTTTTTACTTTTCTCTCTTTTGTTTTTCTCTTTTCTTTTAACTTAATATTTTTATTTATATTTCCTCACAATTTTTCTCTTTTCTAAATTCTTTTAATCATTCTTTATTTCATTATTTTAAATAGTTCTTTATACATTTAATTTAAAAGTTTTATATATATTATCTAAAATATAGTAACTTTAACTTAAATTTATATAAATTTTGCACGCGCACGCGAGGTGCAACTTTTACTAGCTAGTGTATTAAAATGCAACAATATCTTTTTGATTAAATTTCTAAAAAATTAATAATCCCGGTTGCACATGCATAAATGTCATACATCCAAAAAAAAATTAAGAAAATTATATATAAAAATACTTTGTGTGCAAGAGTTTCTACACAATGATAAATTGACCCTTCACCCCACTTCCTTTGAAGTCCTTCACTTAACCACATGACATTGTGCAACTTGCACGAAAACAATCACGGGTCACTTTCTCTTTAGACGTGGAAAGGTTTGGTTACGTTTGTTTTTAAGTTTTGCTGTGTTTTTAAATATTTTTATTTTAAAAATAATATAAGAATAAGAAAAAAAATATAATTTAAAAAATGTAATGATTAAATGTATATTTTTTATAGTTAAACAATCACACCTACATCTCAGGTATTCCCCTAACCACATCTATCTACTCTGAATTTCTTTTATCGTGTTTCTCGAGGATTACATACATACTAGTTATTATTTGACGACAGGATTTTATGTTAATTAATATAATATTAGAGATTGTGTTTAACTAAAGAACAGGTTGTAAAGGGTGCATTGTGAATTAATTTTCATGCAGTGTGTATCGCATTTCCCTTGATACAACGCACCCAAAACCTAATCATGATTCAGTGTTGAAAATGCATGGATCCTAAAAATATCAGAAATGGGATCCAGCACACAAGGTGTTGAACCCCCCTCCTGATTTCACCCTAATAAATTTAAAAATATGTGAACCTTAATTGAGTTTTATAATTATTTCACTATCCACAAACCCATACCATAATATCATTACTAAGACTCTTACTTAGTCTTTTAATTATTTTCCTAATATACCCTTCATAATTAATTATCTATACTGTCTATTATCACTTCATCTCCTGTAAAACTAACTTTAGTCTCTCTAATAGATTTTCTAAAATCCCTTTAAACACATTTATTTGCACTAGCTACTTCCTTTCCTTATCTTTTTATCACCTCCAATTTTTTTAAAAATACATAATAAATAGCTTTATTTTATTATTAAACTACTATAATTATAATAATTTTATATTTATTATAATTATAAAATTATATAATTTTTTTTATTAAAATGTAGACACATAAAGCGTGCAAGCTGTACCACTTAGATAAGGGCTGCAAGAATTTCCTGACTGATAATGAACAGTGCGCCAAGCTTATTATTTTTCTTATGTGCTGTTCGGGATGACGCACACACTCGAACACGACTTGATTACGCATATGACGATTTTAGATAATTGTTGCCATATAATCGTGGTTTCTTTCTTGCTAGTATAAATTAAGAGACTTTAAAGGGCGCTTTTAAGTTTTTAAATGCATGCACGTGGGCACTTCAACAAGGCAATATCGGCTCATAATAATTGCATAATAAACAAATAAAAGATACATTATCTTTGCCCCATGCAATCGGATGACATTTATGCTATGTTTGGTTCTTGGATTTAGGAAGGAAAAGAAAAGAAAATGTTAAGGAAAATGATTTTGAGTGTTTGATTAAGAGGAAAAATCCTATCAAAATGAAAATTAAAGAGAAATTATAATTTAAGAAAGAAAATTTTATTTTCTTCACAAAATAATAAGAAAAAAATAAAGAAAATTATTTTAATTCTTATTTTTGTTCTAAAACTTTCACCAATTCTATTTCTTTTATTTATTTCTTTATTATTTCTTATCAAAATATAAAAAATTTCAATTTTCAATTTTTATTTGATTTGATTTCTTTTTTTTTATTTTTCTTTTGTTATTGAAATCATTTCAACCAAATACTATATAAAATTTTGAATTTTTGTCATTTTTTTTTCTTTCTCAATCATTTTTCTTTTCACTCTAAATTTTTAAAATCAAACACACTCTGATGGTAGATTATGTTCGGATATAAATTATAATGGGAGGCAAAAACTTGGGAGTAATATAAAAATAAAATATGAGATAAAGAGAGTTGTTTTGTTAGATAATGTGTCGGTGAATGGGAAATTTAATGGAAAAAAATTAATGCAAATTTGCATTCAATGAGATACCATATCAATTAGATTTTTTTTTTTTTGTGTAAATAATAAAAACTATGTTTATTTGGTTATCAAGAGTGTGCCTTTAAGTTCATTATTTTAAAAATTATATAAAAATAAAAATTTTAAAAATATAATGATTAAATTATATGCTTATTTTTGAATTACCCTAAGATTCTTACAAGTTAAAATAAATTATGAATTATTATACATACGTATGGATGCATTGGGCGCCGGTGCACAAGGGCAACGCAATGCGACAAGAGAGGCTTAATTAAAGAGTGGCGGCGGCAGAGCGGAAGGGACACGCCACTTGTCACCATTTGCGGAGCATCGTAGCGGAAGCGAGGAGGTCCTCCGCCGGGGGCTGATAAATGGGCGACGACGGATATTTAATTCGTGGTCCATATTTATCTTTCCAAATTTATTTAATATAATTTCAAAATACCATTTTTGCCCTTTTGTGGCATGAAAAGAAAATGGCAGATAGGATATGGCCGTCACGTCAGATTGTTACATAACAAAATTTAAATTATGAATACTTTAGACAGGATTTGTCACGTCTGATTGTTACATAACAAAAATTGTGAATACTTTAGACAGGATATGGACCTACCCCTCGTTTTTCTCTGGCACAGTGTGACATTCACCCAAAAAGCAGCCTAGAACAAGATCCAAAATATTTAAATATATCGCGGTTTTGAAATGTATCGACTTGGGAATGTGCGTTCGTTTGTATGACATTTTTTTGATTTTTTTTTTTGCTTTATTTTATCTCATTTTATTTTAATGTATCAACGCATCTAAGTATAGTCTATAAGGCTATGTTTGGAATACATTTTTATCTTCCAACATCTTGCCAAACTTTACGCTATTAAACATACTGCTAAACAAAAATTTCATTTAAATTCAAATTTAAAGTTTCTTTTTTACATATATAATTAACTAATTATTCTCTAATCATTACATCTATTTTCAATCAAATCAACATCTATACATGTATACATACACTCATATTTATATATATTTATACTATAAAAATTAATCATTATCTATATACAATCACATTATCTAATTATATATATATATATATATATTCAAATAAATTAAAAATTTTCAAAACATCAAAATTTCAAAATTATATAACCAAATATACTTCTCACCTTAACACAATTCGTACCAAATAGCATCCCACTATAAAACCCCTCTCCCAAGTATAAACTAAACAAATTTCATATAAAAAAGGTAAACTTGACATGCATTTAATCAATGGTTTTGTGTTAAATATGAGACTTTTTGATTACAGTAATAGTTTGTCCAATTTGATTAAATGGAATAATAATTTAGTTAACAACAAACCTGAAATTTAGTCTATTTTAAGATTTTACACAACTTATAAAACTATTTAATTAGTTAATTATAACCAACTCTACCAATCCTTTTTTCTATATATTTCTCAAAAAAAAAATTTCTTTAATCTGAAATTTTTTTAAAAAAATATAGTGGCATTGCCACTCTAAATATATGGCAAAGCAACAGACCAAATTGAGTTAACAATATACCCATATTTTATAAAATTAAAAATTAGAAAAAAAAATTTAACAAAAACACACCAGCAAGTAGTTCCAAAGAAAAAGATAGCCGCCTCCTCCAATAAAGGATAATCATTGCACCTTGCAAAACGAAAACCATTTTATTTTTCATCCAAATAATTCCCATTTGTAACTTTTTCCGATAATTAAAATATCAACAAACATCAGTTCCATGCTGAGATAACGTCTGCAAATATCAACAAACCATAAATTGAAGTATCACATGTTTCTGTCATTTTTTTAACCATCGGACAACTTTAGTTGGGACAGTGATACCGTTCAAGAAAAGCAATTTCAGAATAATAATCATTGGGGATTAACCTTTTGTTCTTGGAAAGGAATTTAAGACAATCGAATATGATTGTGTGGTGTTGAAATTCATGGCTTGTAATAACTTGGGATGAAAGCTACCATTGCCCCCACTTGCTGGTGAGCTACTAACCAATGTATGAGACAATGATGAAGCGGGTGGGTGCACTTGTCCCATGCATCACATTCATGCATTCTTGGCCCTTAGCCTATGTTTGGGAGTGGGGTTTTTGTTAGATGTAATGTTTGACGGAGTTATATTTGTACGAGTAATATGTTTGGAATGAAAGTTTCAGTGAGATGAATAGTATAATTTATTTGAATATATGTATAAAATATATAATAATAATTGGATGATGTAATAATTTATGTAGATAATTAATATATTTTATGATATAAATAAAAATAAATGTGAATATATGTGTGATATGTATAAGGATTGATTTGATTGTGAATAGGTGTAATGATTAAAAAAGAATTAACTTATTATATATATAAAATAAGAAAAGTTTTGAATTTGGATAAACATGTTGTAAGATGGTACACGTGGTAATATGAAATTGAGATGATATTTTGGAGTTGCAAGTTAAGTTTCCAACATAACCTTAGATTAGATAGTTTTTATATATGGGGCAAAATGCATAGTATGCTATATTAGAACACGTATGTGGAATTAAATAATATGGATGTTAGAAAAAAGAATGACTTGTAGTTGGGTTTGGTGTTTTAGACCTTGAATCCATCTACAAGCATGCATCAATTTTATTTATTTTTTATTTTGGAATATTTATTTAGGGGCGAGTAACAATTCTTCTAATGGTTTGTTACATTACGCTTTCCCTTGTGACCTACGCAAGGTGGAAAAAATAATGCCACAAATCACGGGCCTTATTTGATATAAAGGATTTGAAAATGTGCACTGCAAATGCTAATTTACAATACATTTTGCATCCTCGAATTCGGTTTTGTTTGGCTGCAAACTGTGATGGGTAAGATAATTGGCTTGAAAATTTAGAAATAGTGTGAAAGTAAGAAGGTAAAAGGATAAGAAAAGATTATTTTATTAAGCAATATATTTAAAAACAGAAATTTTGATGGAAAGAAAATTTGCATCCAACCCTTCCTAAAGGCTTTATTTGAATGGAAGGATTTGACAAAACACACAGAACAATAAATTCGTTTTGCCTGTTCGATTGGTTTTAGTTTACAATACATTGCAAATACTTAAACTTTCATTTTGGATTATGTTTTGAACAAATGCATTTAAAATTTAGTCTGTATTAAATTGCTTGAATTCTTATTTTTTAATTTTTTTTTCAAATTCAACTCATTCAAATTAAACGAAACCTTATATTTTACCACCTAAAGCCTATGTTTGAACCAAGAGACATCAACTGTGAAAATTAATGGGTGGTTCAATGTAATGACTTGTCCATGTTTACCAAAGTAATGTAAGTTTACACGATGGAAATGGCTATATCTTAAAGGATTTGGACATTGGTTAGCCCAATTTTAGTGGACATATAAAAAAATAAATGAGCAAAGTTTCTAGTGACTAAAATGTGTTGCATTATAATTGCTGCATTCCATACAGGCTTGCTTGCACTCTATTTGCTATTTATCAGCCCATAAATAATTAATTCAATAGACTACAATAGTGTGACACTCAACCCAACATGCACATCATCATTCTCCATTAAATTGGGCTTCTGAAGGGATCATATTATATTAATAAATAAAAAAGAGCGCAAGATTATACTCAAATAAAATTTGAAAATTTAAATTCAATTTCAAATGATCAATTGAGTGTCTTAATTTATTTTCATATAATTATCTCAAAACCCTTTTCATTTTATGAGTTTTGTGCAAGAAATATTTTTTTTCCATGTCAAGGGACATGAGTGGACACATTCCATCGATACTCTATTTGTGATGTTGTTCTAATTAACATTAACAATCAAACAATTTCCCGAAATAACTAATGCCCTTAGGCTTTTTTTTTTTTTTTCTTCTTTTTTGATTTTTACCATTGTAATATGATTTTTCTTAGCAACGCACTTGCTTTGAAATGAAACATGAGATTGTCACAAATGGCCCAACATTACAACCCACACTTTTTCTTAACAAGAAACAAACCCACCAATAATCATGATTACGTTTACGATGTTTTTCTTGTTAACATTAATAATCAAACAATTTCTTAAAATAACTAACGCCCCAAGTTTTTTTTCCATTGTAATATGATTTTTTTTTCTTAACAATACAATCGATGTGAGATGAAACATGAGATTGCAAAACATAGCCCAACATTACATTCCACTTTTTTTCTTGACAAAAAACAAAACCCGCCTATAATCATGATTGTGTTTTGAAATATGAAAAGTAGCTTTCTTCTCTTTAACAAGTAGCGCACGTGCAGGATGATGTTTGGTTACTTCATTGGCAGACAAGTAAACATCGCTGGGTTTTTTAATTCCTAAGCCCAGTCAACAACTTGTATGATTTTCATTGTGATCCTCTACTTATAATTAAACAACTGTAGATCTTAGAAAATTTTACCTAGAGACAGTTAAGCTGTATTATCAATATACAAAAAATTATAGTATCACTAAGTAAAAGTTGCATATAAGTTATAACATTTTTATATTCTTAAAAATAAGGAAATAATAATAAGTTATAACATTTTTAAATAAGAATTTAAAAGGAAAGAAAGGAATGAAAATAATAAAAAATAAAAATAAAAATAATTACGTAAATTCAATTCATACAACCAAATAAGTAACTATGTAAAAACATACATTTAATATTAAATTATATTTGAAAAAATCGACTTGTCAAAATATCTCAATTTACACACTCCTTTTTTTTCAATGTACAAAAAAAATATTTTTATGGCGGCTGAACAAAATATAGAGGAATTATTGTAGGGTTTTTTAAAAGAACTCTATTTTTAATTTTTATTTTTAAAATAATCCCAAAGTCGAGGATTTTAAACTTTTGTTCCTTCGTCGGAAACTGGATTCCAGCATAGTCATATGCCAAAATCCTAGTTTTTGGCTTATAAACAAATAAATAATGGAAGCCAAAATAAAAGCTGAAATCTGAGATTCTGACTCTCGTTCAAAATAAAAAAGAAAAAGATTTATTAAATGCATTTGACAACATCAACGTTCAGACTCTAGTTAAAAAAAAAAAAACAAAGTTGAATGAAACCAAATGCGGTCTTCTTCTCCTCCTCCAATCAAGTTTCCGGCCTTCCTCTCTGCAAAGTGCCAACGCCGTCGTTTTCCACAGATCCACCGCGGACAGACACTTCAATGATGTCGCAACGCCGCCATCGTTGGGAGTTGTCAAATCTCAAAGCTCTCAACAAATGAGATATAGGATTTAATTTAAAATTTTCAAATTGTTTGGTAAATTTAAGAATTTAATTTGTAATCAAATTGAACGTGTAATAAAAATAAAATATTACTTTTTACACTCTATTGTCATCATCATATACCAATAAATTTTTATTACTGTACAATAAAAAATTACGTGAAATTTTTGTCACTATATATCAATACTCTACTCTCTACATAGTTCATTTTATGTGTATTATATTCATCACTTTACATATAATTATAAATATTAATTTTATTTAAAATCTAAATATCACATAAATGATATATATCTTTACTCAAAAGTAATTATCTTTTGTTGATAAGTATGTAAGGCTATAAAAAGTGTATCTTATTACAGAAAGAGATAACGACCGTTTAGTTGGAATATTATTATGATATAAGGAGAAAACGAGCTCGCATGATAGAGGAGTCCAAGGTGTTGACTCGTGATATGTGAGTCCTGGCTACGGAGGTTCCAGAGTGACGATCCTTATTCATGTTCAAAAAACTCAATAAAAATGTACAAAGATGTCGTACAATAAATAAGACGATAAAATAACCAGATGCCAGCGTGTTACTTTAAGTATCCAATGCTTAGGTTAATTGAAGAGTTTGCATTTGCCAGAAATAGTAAATTATTAAACCGTAAAATTTTAAATGTTATTAGTCATTCAGAATAGAAGTGAAACTATTACATGTTTGATTGATGAAGATAAATAAATAACTATAATTTAATATTAATTATGTATAACTCCTCATATGTTATTTTTACTTTTAGCAAATATGTTATTATCGAATTATGCATGTTTCCACATATGCTATAATCAAATTATACTCTAGTTACCCAATTACTAATGAAATTATTATTACAATATATAACAAATACTGCAACATTATATTAAATTTATAAAATTATTATATTTCAAATGTTAACAACAAAATTATCTAATACTATAATATTTCCGTAAAATTTTAAATAATTAAATAAAGAAATAGCAATAGAATTTGAAAGAAAAAAATAAGGCAAAAAGTTTGAAAAAATGTACAAACAAACAAGTTACAAGAAAATGCGTATAAATAACAATTAGTGCATAAATATTTTAAATATAAAATAATGAAATATCAAAAGTATTTAACAAATGATAGAATTTGTAGAATATAAATCTAAATTACATGGTTCGACAAAAAAAGAGAAAAGCGTTGAAAAATAAAATCAATTAACATAATGATAATTGTCTGAATTTATGTTTTCCAACCAAAATTAATTATTATTATAATAATAACACAATATAGATAAACAATAAAGAAATTTTCTATGCTATAAAAAATTTTGTGAACAATAATTTACTATTTCTATATTTATAAAAGCACTTCTACATTTATAAAAACACTTTTACAACAACGTGTTATACATATTAACAAAATTAAACATTAAAATTGTATCACTTATTATAATATAAAAGTATTAATATTTCATTTATGTTGAAATTATCAATTCTATTTAGATTGTATTTCACTGCAACAAAAAAATTCAAAGTATAAAAACCTTAAACCTATTATGAATTATTTAAATAAAATATCAAAGAGAGGTTATTTTGTGAACTGATTAATTTATTTTTTATACTTTTTTATTTGATAAAGTTGAGGCCAAAATCCTAGGATTTGACTTTAATTTACTGGGTTAGACTTCATTTAAATTTTTATTTTTATTTTTCAATTAAAGCCAAGAATCAAGGTCTTATCTTTAATTTTTTTTAAAATTAAAGTCAAAATTTGGATTTTCGACTGTCCATTGCCAAAAACAACTAGGGCACAAAACTTTAAAACCCAAATTTTAGGTCATTTATTTAAGAGTCAATTAAAAGTGTATTTTTTTAAAAAAGAACCCCAATTATTGTACATAAATTTATAATTATTAAACGAGTCTTCTTCACAAAAAAAGGGAATTTGATGTTATAATATAATCTATAGTCATAATATACAAGTCTTTCACCCTTTTCTTTGACTTATTTGTATTTGTCTTTCTCTCAAATTTTTATCCCTTTTTCATTTTTTTTTATCTTTCTTTAATTTTTATTTTAAATATTTTTATACTTGTGATTTCAAATATTTTTTTGCATATTATATTAAATAAAATAAAATTATAATATGTAAATCAGGGAGTGGGGGGAAATGGAAAATCTCTGCCCCTCTATTCCCGGTTCGGGGGCTACGGCCGCCTTGGCCCCAGTTCCCCACCGACACTTTGACTCCTTTTTAACCCTATTCTAATTATTTATTATTACTATTAGTATTACTATTATTAATATCTTTTAAAATAAATTTTGAATGGGTTGTATTCAAGCATTATATAAATATAAATTGATAATCACTATCAAAAGTAAATAAAAATTATATTCCAGTTAAATTCGAAAATAAAATTTGAGACCTCAATTTGCTGTAAATTAAACTTTAATGATAAGGCAACAAAAAGTTGGTTGTACTTGCAACCACCGGAAATTTTATAGAAACAACTCTATAAGAAATCAATTTTTATTGATGGATGTGTTCTTATTGTATTGAACATGTAATTAGATATTTTTCAATTAATTAAATTTAGGCTTTGTTTGGTGGGAAATTTGGAAGAGGATGAAAATGAAGATTTTGTTTGGATAAAAAATGTGTTTGGTTATAAAATTGTGATGGGATGAAAGTTTTGATTTTGACTTCGTGTGTGTGTGTGTGTGTGTGTGATATTACTAGTAAATATGGCACGCTCCATGTATGTACAGAATTACTTATAAATTATAAAATTATTATATTTTAAATAATATAATTCATTAATTTAAAATATAAAGAATGTTTAAATTAAGAAAAAAATCAAAGGTATAAAGATTTGAAAAGAGATAGAAAAACTAATAAAAAATATGTTAAAAAGAAAAATACAAAACAATAGAAAAATAAATATACTTAAAAATAAATTTTCACTTTACAATGTACTATTAAAAAGTTTTACTTTTATTATAATAAAAGTATAAATACACGGTACGCCAAAGAAGTAATTACATTTGAAAGTGTGAAGGTAATAGTGTAAATTTTTTAACTAAGAATAATGTCGTAAATGTACAACGTGAAACCAAATTAGGACAAGACTTTTAATAATATAATATAAAGTTTGAAAAACGTGATAGTATATATGTATAATAATTAGTTTTAGAGTATATATAGATATATATACGTGAACATATATTGTACATATATGTATTGACCATTAAATTTTAAATATTTGTCTCTACGTCAGATAACATCAAAATACTATATAAATGTAAAATTTGAACAAAAAAATTTGTTAAATTGCATGATTGAACTAAAAAAATGTTGAAGGGACGCAAGAAGTTAAAACAAAAAAAAAAAAAAAAAAAAAAGAGTAAGCGAACATTGCCACATCAATTTTAATACTTCGAATTTTGTATGGATGCATTTTGAGAATAAGAACATGGCAGTAATGGCATCGTGTTCTTCTTGGTGTGTTGCATGCCTGCGTGCATCCAAGTGAAAAACACTCAGTCAATGTTCACACCAAATAATGAAGATTATTATGCGACGTCGTCTAAGTATTTCTTGCTGCGTTGAATTCATTGGGCATTAATATTGGTGATTGTTTTAGCCAACCACACGATGTGTGGCATATAAATAATCAATGGATATGCAACCCTTTTTTGTGGTAATGGGATTCATAATTGATAGCAGTCGTCACATGATTTAGTGGGATTGTTTTTAACATGGTTGCGGAAATCAAGAATATTTCCAATAAATAAGCCAATGTTTGGTTGCTCTTTTTTATGGGTTTAAATGGTGTAGATTTGTATACTATATAGGACGAGAAAAAGTGGATAGCAACTGCCCTTGCCTTCAAAGTTAATATAATAAAATGTCTTTTGCTTTTGAATTTCCCTTTTAAGCTTTTCATATTTTCTCTCTCTTTTTTTACTATTTATTTTGTTATCCCCTCACTTTTTTTTTTTCTTTTTCTCATCTTATGAAAATTATCCAATATAATTTTCATTTTTGATAACTTATTTTTCATGTTAAAATTTTTTAAAATTTAAGAGAGTTTTATTATCATAATTTTTAATTTTAATAATTCATTTTTATTATTAAAAATTTTGAAATATGATTAATTTAACTTTATTATCATTAATAAAAAAAATTAATGCACATGTAGAGTAAATAATTTTTACCAAATAATAAATTATATCTATACTATATGGAATGTGGGAAAATTGAATAATACTAGTCTTCAAAATTAATATATTAAAATGTCTTTTTTCTTTTAAATTTCTTTTTTAAACTTATAATATTTTTCTCTTCTCATTTTTGACTATTTATTTTGCTATCTCCTAATTGTTTTCTTTCTCTCATCTTATAAAAATTATCCAACATAATTTTTATTTTGGATAAATTCATTTTAATATTAATTTTTTAAAAAAATTAAGCGATTTAAATTTTATTATCATAATTTTAATTTTAATAATTCATTTTTATTATTAAAAATTTTAAAATGTGATTAATTTACTTTTATTGTCATTAATAAAAAATTAATTCACAATAGAGTAAATAATGTTTACTAAAGGATAAATTATAAAGGAAGATGTATATGTAATTCTTTCAATATATTTGTACAATAAAAATAGAACGTTGTTTGTGATAAAAAAAAATATTATATTTTTAATTAAAATTTAGACACACAATGAGTGTGCAACCGTAGCTAATATTTGATTATCATTGAGGTAATTTCCCGAAAAAACAAACACCTAAAATAACTATCAAATATCTATACGTCATGCAGTAATGAGACAAACAATTTTGGAGGTTTTTTGAGGTGGGGTTTTTTTCCAAAGGTTTTTGTTTTTTCTAATGTTATGATATTGTGATTTGCATTTTTATTGTTATATTTTTTGATGGCATTTCTTTTTTTTAGGGTTTCAATGTTTGTTATGGCAGGTTTATTTGATAAGTGAAAAATAAATTGTACTGTCAATATTAAATCTATACTTTTTGTTTGAATTTCAATATTTAAAATTTTTTGGTGCAAGATAATAGGTCAAACAAAATTTAGTTTAATTGATTGCCTTAATCAAATTCAATTTATCAAATTTTAAAGTTGACTCGATTGTCAGAAATTAATTAATTGTCCAACCCAAATAAACTTGATGGAAGCATGAGGTTCATGAGAATTTTTTGGAATATTAAATGGTTTGTTATAATTTTTTTTAAGGTCCTCTAGAAATTTTGAGCCAAACATCCAAGCCTCATATTTCTTTAGGCTTGTAGAAAAAAACATTTCAAACATAGATATATATTTTTTAAAATAATTTTTTTTACTCTTTTTATGCATAAAAACATATTCAGAATTTAATCAATAGATTCAAATATTACATTATTACCTACACACTCTCACATTTATATATATATATATATATATACATATATATATGTGTGTATTACATCATAAAAATATTTTTTCTAGATATCATTACATAATCCAATTGTTATATAATATTACATACGACAAACACACAACAGGAACAAGCAAGACATACATGCTTGTTATTTTTCTGTTATCTATAAACAGTCAAGCAAAATATACACTTGTTTTTCACCCATCAAAATGATAATTAAACAAAACCACTTTATTTATTTGTGTGAAATTTATAAATAGTTGTAAAGGTAAGAAGGTATACTGGATTTGACCATATTTACAAGTAGATACCGTTCAACAACATAAATAAATGTAAGTATACAATTTTAGTGATGTTATGAAGCGATGATGTATTAAGATAATAATTTACTTCTAGGCTATGTTTGGAACTTAACTTTCAACTCAAACATATTATTTCAAACTTTATACTACTAAATATACTATTTAATAATATTTTTTTTATGTAAATTCAAATGCAAAAATTTCCTATCTCATATCTATGACTAAATAATTATTTTAAAAATTCACCATTAAATCAATACTCATATATATATATATATATCATAATATATTCACATTTATTTTTATTTATATCGTGTAATATATTCATTATCTTTATAAATTATTATATCATCTAATCATTATTATATATATATATTCAAATGAATTATATCATTCATTCTAAATATATTACTCATATCAACGTTACTTTTACCAAATATCATATTCAACTAAAACCCATCTCCCAAACATAACCTCGAGGCATAAATGTGTTTATATAGGATTTTTTTTTTTTTTGTGACTTTATGTATATAAATGATTTTTTGATTTTGAATATAGTCAATGGATAGATTTTAAATATTTGTGTAAGTATATATGAGAAATATATAAAAATATATATACATATATATATTTAAAGTATTATTAAGTTGTATTTTTGTGTATGTGTTTGCCAAACATAGCCAAAAATTTTAAGTTCATTGGAAATTAAAATTTAATTTATTTTTCTATCTCTTTGTAGAAGCATGTATAATAGGTTTTTTGTGCATTTTATGCGCCTAGAAATTAAATAAAATATTTTTTAATATGGTATAATTTTATATATAATTTAATAATACATATTACATACTATTAAACTTACTTCACTCACTATCAATATAAATGCAATTAATTAGATAAAAATACTTTATATTTACATACACATATAAATTATAATGAAATTATTTTGATATATTTTTGATAAGTAGTGTACATAGGTGTCTGTGACCTTAACATTACGTTGGTTTTTAAAATTTAAATTGGAAAGGATGAAAATGTTAAGAAAAATTATTTTAGTTGTTTGATTAATAAGAAAAATTCAATAAAAAATGAAAATCAAATGGAAATTATAATTTTAACTAAGAAAAAATTATTTTCTCATAAAAAGTTGATAATATAGAAGGAAAACTATTTTGACTCTTATTCTTCTTCCAAAAAATTCATTAATTTTATTTCTTTTATTTATTCATTCATTATTTTTTTCAAATGATAAAAAATTTTAATTTAATTTGATTTCTTTTTTCTTAATTTTTATTTTCTTATTAAAATACTTTCAACGAAACACTACATAAAATTTTAAATTTTTTTCATTTTTTAATTTTTCTATTATTTTTCTTTCTACTTTAAATTCAAAAAATCAAACAAACAGTAAGAAAAAGAGTTACAAGCCATACAATACACCCAAAAAAAAAAAAAAAAGTGAGACTCATTTGAAAGAAACAAATATTTCTTAAAAGTTTATGTTGCTCTATATTGATTAATATAACAATTTACTTGGAAATAAGTGAAATAAGTCGTTATAGATGCACACTCAGACGCGTATAAATTCTAATTCAAAACATAATATTTTTTTTTATTATTCACATAATTCTATTTCTATAGTAGAAATATTTTGAAATATAACCCACACACACACACACACACATCTTTTAATTTGTCATTTAGTAGAAATTGCTTATTCAAATAATATACGTAATTTTAAGTTAAAATTATATTATAAAATTTATACAAAACAAGAGAAAGAAAAAATTGAAGAAAAACAAAATAATTAGCCAAAAAATAAAGAGAAAATAAAAAAAAGAAAGTCATATTAATAAATTAATATTAAAAACCAAGATCCTCTTACACGTAAATACGTAATATGTTATAAAATTATACAAATCAAATGCTAATTATTGTAAGGCATTAAGTGTGTCATTTAAAAAATATATATATATAGAGAGAGAATTTAAAAAAAAAGAAATAAAAAAAATATATATATATAGAGAGAGAGAGAGAGAGAGCCTTTGTCATTCTTTGATTATTTACCCTCTCTCGCTCTCTCTCTCACACACACACACACACACTGCAACGATTTCAAGAACCAAGATCCTCTTACACGTAAATATATAATATGTTATAAAATTATTCAAATCAAATATTAATTATTGGAAGGCATTAAGTATGTCATTTTTGCTGATAAATATATAGAGAGAAAATTAAAAAAAGAAATAAAAAAATATATACAGAGAGAGAGAGAGAACCGTTGACATTCGTTGATCATCCCCCCCCCCCCCCCCCCCCCCCTCCTCTCTTACACTGCAACGATTTCAGTTCAGACCCCATTTGCCCTTTCCGCATTCACGGACCGTTGAACTCCGTAACCCTAATGTTCACTGTCAATAAAAATCAACATCGACCTCCTTGCAAAAGTAAAACCCCAATAATATATAGTAGAAAGAAGAGAAGGCAGGAGCCCTCTTCCGTATTCTTCTCCCCTTTCCAGTTGTCTGCATTTTCCCACAAAATTTTTTTTATCCCTGCTTTTTGTTTCTTCTGCTGCTCCGCTTTTTCATCACTCCTGATTCCAATTCTTACTCCTCTGGGCCGATTGACTTCGACTCGGTTGAGGGGTTTCCTGATTAACAAGTTTTATTTTGCTTGCTCCCTCTTCTTCTTCTTTTTTTTTTTCCGTCTTCAGTTTTTTTTCCCCGTTTCAGTTCACTGAGAAGGTTGGGTGGATTGTGATGTAGTTTGAATTAACGAAAGCTGGAATTTAGAGTCGGTGTTGATGAAGAATCTGAGGTTTTAGGTAGTGAATTTGGGGGTCAAGTTTCTCATGGATCGGTGGTCAATGGCCACGATCTTGTACACGGGCTTTCACTGGTTAATTCTGGTGATTTCCAGATTCTCGTGGGTTTCTGCCAACGCTGAAGGTTTGTTTTTTCGCTTTCTCTTGATTATATTTACCTTTATTAGCTGTTCAGTTTTTTGGGGTTTCCTTATGTTGCTTTGAATTTATCTGATGTAATGGTTGCACGTTGACTTGAAGTTAGGGTAAATTTGTTTTTTGATGCCAGACACCGAATTCGTGGATTTCTAAGCCAATTCGCGGAAATCTACTTTTTAAAGAAGTTTACTTTTTTTGAGATTCCATTGAACGAATGAGTCGTCTTTATAAATAAAATAGAGGATTATAAATGAAGCAAATTTAGGAAGGCTTTCAACTAAGAAACTGTCAATGATTATGAACAGTTTTGTTCTGTTTTAAGGAGGGGAATATTTACTCATAAAAGACTGTATGAAGCCATGATTCTGTATTTGGGTCTTGTCAATTATAGAATGAGTATGCTTCTGTTGGTTCCTTTGAACAGAATTCTTTCACTATTCCAGACAAGTTAGAATAAATGTTGACGGATTGTTAGATAAGGTTAAAGCATATGCCATAATTCTTGGTTTGGTGATCGTTATTGTTGTGCTGTTAATTTATAGCTTAATTAGAGCATGAAAACTTATTTGTGTCAGGTGATGCTTTGAATGCATTGAAGAGCAATTTGGCCGATCCTAACAATGTACTGCAGAGTTGGGATCCGACCCTTGTCAATCCTTGCACTTGGTTTCATGTAACATGCAACAGTGAGAATAGTGTTACTCGAGTGTAAGCCTGGTTATATGTGTCAATGCTTAATTTGATTCGATTGCAGCATTATCAGATTGTTATATGCTCTTACACAGTGATCTTGGGAATGCAAATTTGACTGGTCAACTGGTTCCCCAGCTTGGTCAACTTCCTAATTTGCAGTACTTGTAAGTCAAGCTTTTGTAAATCTAAATTTTGTATTTTTATTACTATTTTTCGCTACTTCATTATAACTTTCTGCTTCCTATCTAGCATTTCATATTCTTCCTACAAGGGTTAAAAGTTTCCTGGTTCTTTATGACCACGTGAAAATAGTTTTATTTTGTTGATTGAAGCTTCACCCTAAGCAAAGATAAGGGTAGCAAATTTATCCACATCAATGCATTGGTGGATGTAAATTCTCTGTAACTTCTTTGGAAAATAGAGTTTAAAAATATATAAGCCTAGAATGTGGCTTCAATGCTTCCATGCTAGTTTCAGTAAGGCCTACTCTAAAAAAATTGCTAAGGTTATGAGGGGGTTGGTTAAATGAAGGAAAATGAATTGCTTATGATGTCTTTTTGAACAAATTGGTGAGATAAATTTGATAGTCCTTCTCTCTCCCTCTCTCACATTCTCCATGTGTGTTATTTTGGCAGGGAACTTTACAGTAATAACATTTCTGGAAGAATTCCAAATGAGCTTGGAAACTTGACTGACTTGGTGAGCTTGGATCTTTATCTGAACGGTCTAGACGGTTCAATTCCTGACACATTGAGCAAGCTTAAGAGGCTACGCTTCTTGTATGGGTTTCTCTTTATTGAACTTGCTAATGATTTGTCCTGTGTCTTTATGCTTGAGATGTCTTTCCTGCTTTATATGTAGGATATTTAGCATTCAGAACTAACTGACATAATGGATTTTGAATTTTCTTTTTGGCATATACATGCAGACTAAATTTATTGATGGTTTTTAAAACTCAATTCTCATTTTATATCTTGTCAACAGTACGAAAAATCATTTAAACTTTTGCAATGTGTTAGTATGGTGTATGTACTTTGTGCATGAGAAGCTGAAAGGGTCAAATTCTGATGCTGCCTCTGTTTCCCGTACAGTCTGCTTTATTTGATGATAGCACTGACGTATTTATTTTTCTCTATTATTGATATTTTTTTATTTGAACCTAAATTATGATGAATTACCCTTGAACTGTGTAGGAGGCTCAACAACAACAGTTTGAATGGACAAATTCCCGTGTCTCTGACCACCATCAATACCCTTCAAGTCCTGTATGCAGGAAGACAATGGATTATCATTTATATCATTCTTTTACTTTCAGTCTTTTGATGTACTAATATTTATTACTTGTTTAAATATATACAGTGATCTTTCAAATAATCAGCTCACAGGACCAATTCCAGTTAATGGATCATTTCAGCTTTTCACTCCTATCAGGTTTAAAGCAATTGTTTTTGCTTTCTTTATCATACGTGGAGTGATCTATCGTATTATAACTGACTTATGACTTTCTATCAGTTTTGGCAATAATCGTTTGGAACCTCTTCCTGTGTCACCGCCACCTCCAATTCAACCAACCACCCCATCTCCTTCTGGAGGTTTGTCCATCCTCTTTGTTTCACCATCTTTCACTTCTTGAGTTTGTTTTTTTCTATCCTTGTTTTGTTTAAGAAATAAAATACAAACAATTTTTAAAGTCAGCAAATGCTTTTACATCTCAAGAACCTGCTACTTTATGAGAAATTATGGCACTTGTACAATATACATTTGGTTGAACAATTTGCTTCCGTTCACATTCCAGAATTGGTGTATCTTTGATAATTTCAACTTTGTGCTGTCAACTTCAAGGACTAATGAGTCATTTGCTACTAAAACAACCTTGTAGATTATGAGTTGTCATCTGAACAAAAGGTATGGGCTTACAAATGATTTACTATTGCAGTTGGTAACAGTGCTACTGGAGCAATTGCAGGAGGTGTGGCAGCTGGGGCTGCCCTTCTCTTTGCTGCTCCTGCAATTGCACTTGCTTTGTACCGGCGGAGGAAGCCACAAGATCATTTCTTTGATGTTCCTGGTTAGTGAATTAGTAAGTTTAAATGTCATGGTATAGCATATATTGTCAATTTTCACTTACGTTGTGTTTAATTGCAGCTGAGGAGGATCCGGAAGTTCACCTGGGACAACTCAAAAGATTCTCCCTACGTGAACTCCAAGTTGCAACAGATAATTTTAGTAACAGAAATATTCTTGGCAGAGGTGGATTTGGTAAGGTTTACAAAGGCCGATTGGCGGATGGCTCTCTAGTGGCAGTGAAAAGACTGAAAGAGGAGCGGACTCAAGGCGGAGAGCTGCAGTTTCAAACAGAAGTAGAAATGATTAGCATGGCAGTGCATCGAAATTTACTTCGCCTGCGAGGCTTTTGCATGACGCCGACCGAAAGACTGCTTGTTTATCCTTTTATGGTTAATGGAAGCGTTGCATCATGCTTAAGAGGTAGTCTGGATCTGATTTTCATGTTCTATTTTAACCTTGACAACTTGATCAGGTGACTCTGCATATGGCATCCTGTTTAACTACCCTTAAAAACTCAATGGAATGAGCTCGCATCATCCTTTAAATTTGAAATATTTTGCAAGATCATGCCATTGCTTTGAGCTAGGTATTTGGATTGCGTACAGCAGTCCAATTCGTATTTGTGCTGTGTCTAATGACCTTCTTGATACATTATTTCAGAGCGACCAGAATCACAACCTTCACTTGATTGGCCTATAAGAAAACGGATAGCATTGGGGTCTGCGAGGGGACTTGCTTATTTGCATGATCACTGTGATCCTAAAATTATTCATCGTGATGTCAAAGCTGCCAATATACTGTTGGACGAGGACTTTGAAGCAGTTGTTGGCGACTTTGGGTTGGCAAAACTCATGGACTACAAGGACACACATGTTACCACGGCTGTGCGTGGAACGATTGGTCATATAGCTCCTGAGTACTTGTCAACTGGCAAATCTTCTGAGAAAACAGATGTTTTCGGTTATGGGGTCATGCTTCTTGAGCTGATCACTGGGCAAAGAGCTTTCGATCTTGCTCGCCTTGCTAACGATGACGACGTCATGTTACTAGATTGGGCAAGTTTCACTTCAAATCTGCTTTTTCCCTACTTTTATGTTGTTCCTATCTGAAAGCCTCATATCCAATTTGCAGTTAACATAGAAAGCCAAAAATTCCTTCATTTTTACGGTCTGCTGAGGCCTTCCCCAAACTTTGATATTCTCGCATGTCTTACACACCTTTTCACTGGCTTTTCTGATTTCACTGACACCATGGTGACATTTCTGGTGTGATATTTGAGTTGTTAATATGATCTCAGGTCAAGGGACTTCTAAAGGAGAAAAGGCTGGAAACATTAGTTGATGCAGATCTTCAAGGCAATTACAATGAGGAGGAGGTGGAACAGCTGATCCAAGTAGCTCTACTCTGCACGCAGAGCTCTCCAATGGAACGTCCCAAGATGTCGGAAGTAGTGAGGATGCTGGAAGGTGATGGCTTGGCCGAGAGGTGGGAGGAGTGGCAGAAGGATGAGATGTTCCGTCAGGAGTTCAATCACACGCATCACCCCACTGACTGGATTATTGCCGACTCCACTTCTAACCTCCGACCTGATGAACTGTCGGGGCCAAGATGACGATCCTTCCCCAGTTCTAAGAGACTATTGGGTTAGAGGCCTTGTGTATTTGGTTGATCCTTGTCGTCTCTGTATATGATTTTCTTTCATTCTCGTTACCTTTTGACTTCTCCATTGTCCGAGTTCCAGCCCCTTTTTTCATGTCCCAGAAGAGAATTTTTGATGATGCAGGAATGTTTCGTGCTCAAAATAGGTTTTCAGGGGTCACATTCGAATTGTAGTGAAACTACCAATGTACTTTTATTTTTTCATCAGTGCGCTCACTTTATGTATTGAATGGCAAGAGGTTGTTATTAGAAGTAATCACCTTCAGTCCCCAGCAACTATTGTAATCTCAGAATAAAAGGTACATTTTTCTTCCACCGAGCAACTTCCCTTGTATCACAAATTCATCAGAACTAGTGAGTCATCCTTTGATCTGTTTTTTATTTCTCCAGCACATTCTAATCAAGAATGAGATCTCCGATGAAATCTGATATAAATTATCATCCTACCCCTGTGCAATGTCATGCCTAGCGGGAGTGTTCTCCCAACCACGGGACTGTAGTGTCACTTGGGGACTCAACAGTTCTCCACCTGTTGTAACGCACAAAGTTACTAAGAAGCCCTCTTGTCTATAACCTCACCTCTGAATGAACCGGAATCTTGGGGACCATTCATCAGAGTCAATCAAACAAGTCTTTACTACAATGCATTGGGCATCTTGAATGTGTTGACATCGAAAACCATGAGTGACGAGCCATCTTGTCTGACCGGTGAAATATCTCCAAACAGAAGGGAACTTGAAGAACTCAGAGAAGTACATCAATGGGAGCAGATGAAATAGATGAGTTTACACAACATTAGATGACCGGAACATGGTGGCACCATGATCTACTCATAAAACAGTGCGGCTACTGAAGTTTTACATTTAAAAGTAACACTACAACTACAATAATGTACAGACTGTAATTTTGGTTGTCCGAAATAGTTTACGGCATAAATCTTCACTTTCTGCCGGCAGTTGCAGCCCGTGGTTTGCTTTTGACCTCAGCCTCCTGTTTGAATAGCAGAGATACAACAATCATAGTAGGAGATAGAAGATTGGATTTCAACTAAAAGAAATTCAATGTGACACTTCACTCCGGCAAGAAAGGGGTACCTGTGGCAGATGTAAGTATAAAAGGGTCTTCGCTGTTGATGGATTATGATTTTCGGCACCTTTACTCCAATCATAACAGACCTGAATTTTGAAGGGTGACCAAATCCAGAACATTTAGCATGTTTTACTTTACGACACATGATGAGCAGTGTAAGTCTAGTATTTAGACTTCGTATAGTAACTAGATGCTCCTCTAGGGCTATAGAACTAAACAAGGTTAACATTGACAGGACATTCAACAATAGTTTAGTAGTGGTCAAATAAGGTTGCCGTCTTCCTTTTTTTTTTTATTCCAAATATATGATAAGAAAATTGTGACGTATCATACTCAAGCACAGATCTGAAGCATGGATAGAACCATCATTGTTGAATGTGCTGCAACTAATTGGCTGGTTGCATCTCACCATAGCCTTAAATTATTAGGAAAAGAAGTGAACAATGTTAAAGAAATGAGATAAGGACTACATCAGAGAAACAAGAATTCTAGAACAAAATGATTAATGAAGCAGAAGTCTGTTAAACCTTAAGCCTCTGCTTGCTGTCTTTGATAACTTAAACAATAATATAAATAAAAGAAAAATGGAAAAAAATAACTTAAACAATGATAATTATGTTTGTTATGCAACAAAAAGGCTTATGAAGTTAATAATATAGTATAGGTAGACAATAATATAACTATAGACATATAGTATAGCAAAAAAAATAAGGACATGTTAGTAATTATATTTGAAAGTGTCAGCTAATGGTGTAAATTTATTAATTAAGGATACTGCTAATTTACAGTAGAAAACTTGATTAGACCAAAACTTTTAATAGTACAATGTAGTTATAGGACAAAATTATCGTATAACAAAAAATTCGTATAAGGTTGAATAAATTTGGATCAAATTAAATATTTGTGGCTTATAACATCTAACTTTAATTATCTGATTCTTTATTTAAGATTGTTTGCTTGAAATTTGAACAATTTTAAAAAAAAATGACTTGTGGTTGATCTTCTTTGAGGATTGTTCAGATTTCAATTAATGTTGTTTTTTGGGTTTAACATTACAATCGTCGATCAGATATTGGAATTTGAAAAATGCTTTGAATTTAGTAACGAATTTCTTAAATTTTTTAAAGAACTTATTGAATTAGACAACAAACTCCTTAAATTTGATAATGAACTCATTGAATTTGACAATGAATTCATTTAATTTTGTGAAGAACTTTTTGAATTTAGTCAAAAATGCATTGGATGTTCTTAAAAAAGTCAGAGAGAATTTGAGGAAAACTCAAATTTTCAACTATTTCAATTATGTCACCTGTCCTCTCTCTTCTATGAAATATGATTTTTATTTATAGTTATAAAAGAAATATTGTAACTACATTAACTTACTGATATTATGTGACTTATTAGATATTACAACTCGAAACCTATCAAATAATTTAATTGATAAATTTAATCTTACAGAGTCTTAATTTCTCAAACTTGTAATAGGATCTCGCTACTTATCGTTATTTGATTGATCAATTAAAATATTATTTATTTATTTATTTATTTTTAAAAATATATTTATTTAAATTTCTAAAATATAAATAGTATTTATTGAATTGATATTCTACATCATATTTTTCACGTGTCGTAATTTAATTGGATAAAAAAATTTTGCATGTCTACAGTAGTATAGAAGTATAGATAAATCATACAGTAGGAATAGAAAATCCAAATATGAAATATGGAAAAACTCATGCATGAACTAAGAAACTTCATGGATAACGGATCTCTTTATTTAATATTTAAATTTTAAATGAAAAAAAGGGAGGTAATAAAAGAAAAAGATTTGGGCCTTTTGTTCGGCCCAGATTCTTGATCAAGTCCATTATAAGCATAGTGAACTACATCAGGCCTCCTTTCAAATTCGGGCTTTGATTGTGTAAACGGTCTAGCCCACTTAATCTGTATATAGACATGGGCTTTTCTTAGTTTGTACTATTATTATGTTAATAAGCACGAGGTAAAATTACACAAATACTATTTATTTTAACTTCTCTTGTTTTCTATCCTTTATTTTTATTTTTCTAATAAATAATTACTTTTATTTGTATTTTTGCAATCAAAATTTTTCTCTTTTCAAATTCTTTTGTCATTCCTTATTTTGTTATTTTTTATATTTTTTTACCTACATCTATACCATAGTATCTAAAAAATAAACCTTTCATTTTGAACAACATAAAATTAAACAATTATCTTTATTCAAATTATTTTATTTTTTTCCATCCTTTTTTTCCTTGTTACTCTTTCAACTTATTATTTTATTTGTGTTTTCTTTCAAAATTTCTATTCATATTCTTTTGATCTTCCTTTATTTTTTATTTAGAAAATTTTCATACCATTTAAATAATGTTATATCTATTATTTTGAATACCATACTTCATAATTTATATGTGATTTGCATACAGATAAAGCGTGTAACTTTAATAATTGGTTATTATTAGTAAAAGAACAAGGTAAATGTAATATTACAGGGCATTAGACAAAACCTAATCAAAACTAGTAAAAATTGTATACTCAATTTAGTGTATTCAACTTTGTTTATAAATTATGAAATTATTATATATGAAATAATAAAAATATAAGAACAAGAAAAAGAAAATAAAAAAATAAAAGAACTTAAATAAAGATAATTGTGTAACTTTATGCCATGCAACAAGAAAGGCTTATTAACCTAATAACATAGTATAGGTAGACAACAATATAGCTATAAATATATATAGTATATGAAAGAAATAAGGATACGTTAGTAATTATATTTAAAAGTGTAAAGTAATGCTGTAAATTTATTAATCGAGGATAATGCTGTAAATTTACAATAGAAGGTCCAATTAGACCAAAACTTTTAATATTACAATATAGTATAGAAGTATAGATAAATCATAAAATTGCAATAGAAAATCCAAATATGAATTATGGTCAAACTCATACAATATCTAAGAAACTTCATGGATGATGGGTCCACAAAGTTGTTGGGAAACTTGTTTTGGAAAATATTAAAGAAGGGGTGTACGGGTCATTGTCATTAAATTTCCAAAAGATTCTCGTGCAACTTCTAGGATGTGTCGCAAGTTTCAACCCTGTTTCAACCCTACACAAGTCATTCCTATGCAGAAAGTCTTGAGATGTGTGAAAAGGCAGTGAGTGCAATTGAAGTTTGCGCGTGGAAATGTGGAAAAATCGGGTCTTGATTTTGTTTTTGTATTATTTTCATTCCCAAGCTATAAATGCTTATTATTGAATAATTTCATTCCCAAGTTTTTGTATTATTTTCATTCCCAATCAAAATTTCCTCCAATCTTAATTTTAAAACAATCATAGCCCTGTCAATTATGACCTAAAATAATTGGGTTGTGCATAAATGGAGTCAACCAACCAGTTACCCTCTAATTTCATGCGAACAAGCAAGAGAAAAGAAGGGGAATCGACCCTTGGCCGCACCTTGCAGGGATGACCGGACTTCTGTCATTTTTTCCCCTGAAAAGTCTCAGCAGATTACTTTCTGGTTCTGGTTAGTGAATTAGTAAGTTAAAATGTCATCGTATGGCATATATTGTCAATTTTCACTTACGTTGTGTTTAACTGCAGCTGAGGAGGATCCGGAAGTTCACCTGGGACAGCTCGAAAGATTCTCCCTACGTGAACTCCAAGTTGCAACAGATAATTTTAGTAACAGAAATATTGTTGGCAGAGGTGGATTTGGTAAGGTTTACAAAGGCCGATTGGCGGATGGCTCTCTAGTCGCAGTGAAAAGACTGAGAAAGGTGCGGAGTCAAGGCGGACAGCTGCAGTTTCAAACAGAAGTAGAATTGATTAGCATGGCAGTGCATCGAAATTTACTTCGCCTGCGAGGCTTTTGCATGACGCCGACCGAAAGGCTGCTTGTTTATCCTTTTATGGTTAATGGAAGCGTTGCATCATGCTTAAGAGGTAGTCTGGATCTGATTTTCATGTTCTATTTTAACCTTGACAACTTGATCAGGTGACTCTGCATATGGCATCCTGTTTAACTACCCTTAAAAACACAACGGGATGAGCTCGCATCATCCTTGAAATTTGAAATATTTTGCAAGATCATGCCATTGCTTCGAGCTAGGTATTTGGACTGCGTACGGCAGTCCAATTTGTGTTTGTGCTGTGTCTAATGACCTTCTTGATACATTATTTCAGCGCGACCAGAATCACAACCTTCACTTGATTGGCCTATAAGAAAACGGATAGCAGTGGGGTCTGCGAGGGGACTTGCTTATTTGCATGATCACTGTGATCCTAAAATTATTCATCGTGATGTCAAAGCTGCCAATATACTGTTGGACGAGGACTTTGAAGCAGTTGTTGGCGACTTTGGGTTGGCAAAACTCATGGACTACAAGGACACACATGTTACCACGGCTGTGCGTGGAACGATTGGTCATATAGCTCCTGAGTACTTGTCAACTGGCAAATCTTCTGAGAAAACAGATGTTTTCGGTTATGGGGTCATGCTTCTTGAGCTGATCACTGGGCAAAGAGCTTTCGATCTTGCTCGCCTTGCTAACGATGACGACGTCATGTTACTAGATTGGGCAAGTTTCACTTCAAATCTGCTTTTTCCCTACTTTTATGTTGTTCCTATCTGAAAGCCTCATATCCAATTTGCAGTTAACATAGAAAGCCAAAAATTCCTTCTTTTTTACGGTCTGCTGAGGCCTTCCCCAAACTTTGATATTCTCGCATGTCTTACAGACCTTTTCACTGGCTCTTCTGACTTCACTGACACCATGGTGACATTTCTGGTGTGAGATTTGAGTTGTTAATATGATCTCAGGTCAAGGGACTTCTAAAGGAGAAAAGGATGGAAACATTAGTTGATGCAGATCTTCAAGGCAATTACAATGAGGAGGAGGTGGAACAGCTGATCCAAGTAGCTCTACTCTGCACGCAGAGCTCTCCAATGGAACGTCCCAAGATGTCGGAAGTAGTGAGGATGCTGGAAGGTGATGGCTTGGCCGAGAGGTGGGAGGAGTGGCAGAAGGATGAGATGTTCCGTCAGGAGTTCAATCACACGCATCACCCCACTGACTGGATTATCGCCGACTCCACTTCTAACCTCCGACCTGATGAACTGTCGGGGCCAAGATGACGATCCTTCCCCGGTTCTAAGAGACTCTTGGGTTAGAGGCCTTCTGTATTTGGTTGATCCTTGTCGTCTCTGTATATGATTTTCTTTCAATCTCGTTACCTTTTGACTTTTCCATTGTCCGAGTTCCAGCCCTTTTTTTTATGTCCCAGAAGAGAATTTTTGATGATGCAGAAATGTTTCGTGCTCAAAATAGGTTTTCAGGTGTCACATTCACTGCAGGAATTATAGTGAAACGACCAATGAACTTTTATTTTTTCATCAGTGCGCTCACTTTATGTATTGAATGGCAAGAGGTTATTAGAAGTAATCACCTTCAGTCCCCAGCAACTATTGTAATCTCAGAATAAAAGGTACATTTATCTTCCACCGAGCAACTTCCCTTGTATCACAAATTCATCAGAACTAGTGAGTCATCCTTTGATCTGTTTTTTATTTCTCCAGCACATTCTAATCAAGAATGAGATCTCCGATGAAATCTGATATAAATTATCATCCTACTCCTGTGCAATGTCATACCTTGCAGGAGTGTTCTCCCAACCACGGGACTGTAGTGTCACTTGGGGACTCAACAGTTCTCCACCTGTTGTAGCGCGCAAAGTTACTAAGGAGCCCTCTTGTCTATACCCTCACCTCTGAATCAACTGGAATCTTGGGGACCATCAGAGTCAATCAAACAAGTCTTTACTACAATGCATTGGGCATCTTGAATGTGTTGACATCGAAAACCAGGAGTGCCGAGCCATCTTGTCTGACCGGTGAAATATCTCCAAACAGAAGGGAACTTGAAGAACTCAGAGAAGTACGTCAATGGGAGCAGATGAAATAGATGAGTTTACACAACATTAGATGACCGGAACATTGTGGCACCATGATCTACTCATAAAACAGTGCAGCTACTTAAGTTTTACATTTAAAAGTAACACTAGAACTACAAAGTTAATGTACAGACTGTAATTTTGGTTGTCTGAAATAGTTTACGGCATAAATCTTCACTTTCTGCCGGCAGTTGCAGCCCGCGGTTTGCTTTTGACCTCAGCCTCCTGTTTGAATAGCAGAGATACAACAATCATAGTAGGAGATAGAAGTTTGGATTTCAACTCAAAGAAATTCAATGCGACGTATCACTACAGCAAGAAAAGGGGTACCTGTGGCAGATGTAAGTATAAAAAGGTCTTCGCTGTTGATGGATTATGATTTTCGGCACCTTTACTCCAATCATAACAGACCTGAATTTTGAAGAGTGGCCAAATCCAGTACATTTAGCATGTTTTACTTTACGACACATGATGTGCAGTGTAAGTCTAGTATTTAGACTTCGTATAGTAACTAGATGCTCCTCTAGGGCTATAGAACTAAACAAGGTTAACATTGACAGGACATTCAACAATAGTTTAGTAGTGGTCAAATAAGCATGCCGTCTTCCTTTTTTTATTCCATATATATGATAAGAAAATTGTTACATATCATACTCAAGCACAGATCTGAAGCATACCGAATATGCAAAGATAGAACCATCATTGTTGAATGTGCTGCAAGTAATTGGCTGGTTGCATCTCACCATAGCCTTAAATTATTAGGAAAAGAAGTGAACAAAGTTAAAGTAGTCAGATGAGGACTACATCACAGAAACAAGAATTCTAGAACAAAATGATTAATGAAGCAGAAGTCTGTTAAACCTTAAGCCTCTGTTTGCTGTCTTTGTACCAAAAGATGAAGTCACCATCAGACCCAGCAGTGGCAAATGTGTGATGTAACTGGGATGTGGCAAACAGCATAATTGTTTAGCAGAGACAATTTAATAGGAACTTCGTTGGAAAAAAAAAAAAAACACAGTATATATTGGACCAGATCCATAAAACAGATTTTGAACAACAGTTTTTTCAAATAAAAGTCCTTAGAAGTTTTAAACAGAAAGAAATTCTTTAAAGAAAATATGGAAAAACAACAGATAAAAAGGGTGCCTTGATGATTCAGTCCTAAAGTTAGGAGACGGCGCGCCAGCCCCTCCAAACCAGTACTAAAAGATAATCCAGCATTTTTAAAAGAACTAGAGACAACCATACAATTTCATGTCAGGATCATTCTTCCCATGGCAAGAAAAAATGTGAGATTGAAGGCAGAGAGTCTGATTCCTCTTTCTATTTATGACAAAAACTTCAAAAAACTGACTTTATTCCAGGATTGACCATCTTTTGATCTGCACTTCTGTACACTTGAGAGTTTAAACGCATCCTCATCAGTTGTTTACAAATACTAGTATAATTTTTCACTTTATGAGAACTCAGAAAATCTTTCTTCCACTGTATACACCATTGTGCAAGTAAACAATTGCGGACAAAAGTGTTTCATACCAGTATTCCTCAAGAAAAAACATTGAACATTGGATTCTGGTTCATACAAGACTCAAAATGATATTCTTTCAGGTGTGACAAAGCTAACAGCTCACTACGGTAGGCCGAACAGATAGCAATAATAAGAAATGGGAAAAAAAAAGGCTATTCCACCAACAATTTTCAAAACCTCACCAACAAAAACAAGAAGAAGAAGAAAACACAGATCTAAATAAAATATCTTACAGGGTGAAAATTGAGTGAGTTGACGGAGTAAATCTCATTGCCATCCCTGTGGCATTTGAAAGTAAAGTTTTTACTTGACTGAGAATCATCAATATGATGTACACCAACTCTTCCTTCAATTGACCCAACCTACAAATACAATGTCAAATGTAGCAGTGTGCTAAATCATTACCAAACCACGACATGAACTACCCTGAGTGCATATCAAGAAAAGATATTCTAAACACAACAAGATTTAAGAATAGAAGTTTGGTATGCTTAAAAATAAATGGTTTAATGTGCCTAAGTAAATTTGAGGAATGGAAAGTCAAAACTAGAAACTAATACATAATTCCATTTGATATATGAATACTTTTCCAGTCACCAACAATAATGTTCCACATGTATAGCATTCATATGTCTGAGAACATAGGTTGAGATTTTGGGATATGCTTGTTAAACTATAGCATCATGATATGGGTCACCCATGCAAGTAAGAACAAGGCAGAGTAGATGTGATCACTGATGTCATAGATTTGAAGGACAGAGAACTTACTAGGAAACCTTGTTGATCAGGGAAAGCAGCTAAACACCTAGTCTGGTACTTGAGGGGTGACAGAACTCTCTTGAATTCAGACTGCCATATTCCAAGAGCAATTGATCATAGAACTCAGTACCTCATATTGCATTTGATAGGATTTATCAATGAAAGATAGGTAAAGCTCGAAAACAAACACAAGACTCCTGGTCATTTAGCCAAGTAAAAGATCACAAAACAGATGCAAAATACCAAAACTATCCTGCAGTAGAAAAGAATTTTTTTCCAGTAACTAGTTAAATAACATGTGATATATAGCTTAAAAGAAATGGGTTGTGTTAGTATAGAGTACACGGTGCATCTTAAAACAAGAGTTGCAGTAATCTCAATTACAGAAAACAAAAGATAACTGCAAACAAGCAAACACCAGAATAGAGGATATGGTGATAGAAAATGAATAGTTGGCCAAAAGTTGAGACATGCATAGATGTGGAAGCTCTTGTGGTTATCCTAGAAGGCTTGCATAGGTGGATCAAACTTCTACAAGTCTATTTGCACACAGAAGTGAGAACCATGACACCTTTCTCCTCCCAGTTCCTTTTGTAAGTTTCAGAATTCAACTTGCAGCATTGTATTTGTACAAATCAAAAGCTAATATCTTCCTTCCCTTTCTTGGTTAAAAATAAAAACACTAGCTTACTGCTTTTATCAATAGATTCCCCAGTAACTGACATTTCACCTATAAGAAAAAGGGAATCGACTAAAAGAGTCTATTACTTTGACAGTAATGGTCTCAGCCCTATTTAAGATTATTGGTTGCACCCTAAGATAAATGATATTGCTTCTGTCATTTAACCTCACGAATTGCTCCATTTATGTTCATTTATATTTTTTGAAATAAAATGCATGTTAACAATATCTAAGTAGAATAAATAAAGCTCACTTTTATTCCATGAATGAAAATAGAACATGACACAGTAAAAAAAATCAAAAAATGACTCATGAGGTTCTACACTCCAAAAAAGACAAACATAAATCTTAAATCCCCAAAGCAGTTTTGTATTTTATCTTACACTAGATTCTTCCAAAATTAAATGTTGTACGGTATAAATTTTTTGACTCAAAAGAAATACCCACAGCTTAAAGTGGTCTCAAAATTATGAAGAAGCAGAAAACCTGAGGGTTTTGCAAGTTGAAGACTATAAGGTTCCTGTCTGCGGTTCCAACAACCATAAGAGGATGTCTAACAGTAAGTGCATAACAGCGGTCAGGAAGTTGTTGCACCCAAGTTGGATTCTGCTGTCTCAGATCCCAATACCTGAAAAGAAATAGCACCTTTACTTGAATTAAACCTACATTCAACGAAATAAGAGAATTATATACTGGAGATAATAAATCAGAATTTAGCAAACACATAAGAGAATTGAATGTACGTTCGCACACCATTACATCCTGAAAATAACTTAAACATATTGGCTTTTCATAGTAACAGTGGAGTGCCCAATGAATTCACCTTAACGTCTTGTCCCAGCTTCCGGTGACTAGGAGATTCATTTCTGGGATCCAAGCAAGCTCCTTTACAGGAGCATCATGCATGGCCACTGTAACAGGTTGACCACCAGATAAGAGCGGCCACATTTTTACTTGCTTGTCACAGCCTCCAGAAAAAACAGTCGTCCCATCATCCTTCCATGTTGAGCACAATACCTGCCAAACTTACAAAGTATATAACAAGGGATAAACTGTATTCACCTGAAGATAATAAGAGGATTAGATAAAATGAGTAGTACCGGATGCTCATGAGACATTGAAGCCTTAGGAACCGTGTTGACAGTGGTTCCTGATTTCATTGCCTCCCAACATCGTACCTAAGAAGAATTTGGCATAGAATGTACCGTATTAGCTCTTTGGACAACAGAAGCAACAATGGATGGTTGTCCATGGAAGTTCCCCTTTCACCCCCACAGTCCCACCCACAAAGACCACATGACAAGACAACACAAACAGAAATCTTCACTCGAAGAAAAGAGAAATATTACAAGCTAGAATCTCAGCAGTTCAATGAATTTTAATTATAACAGAAACCTAATTCAATGCGAATGCTATATTCATCCAGCACTCAAACAAAACTAAAAGTCTAAAACCTTGTCTGAAGGAAAATTATAGTCTTAGTAAGGGCCGCACAGCTAGCAAGTATATGAATTAGACGATACTAACAAAAACACGAACAAGAACGATAATTGGCAAACATAAGGCAACAAAATACCTGATTATCCCACGAAGTAGCCACGAAAAAGTTTGCCTTGGGACTGAAACTCAGGCTCGATACTGAATCATTTGGAGGTTGTACCACCTTGTGCAAAATAAATAAATAAACAAACAAATGATGTGAAGCACGGTAAAACGCAATAGATCACAATCATCTAGACAAAGAAACATAACAATAACGGAAAAAGAAAAAAAAGAACACTTTAAATTTAAACAGGGAATCAAGATATACAACAAGAAATTAATCACAGAAAAACACTCCTCGGACTTTGAAAAATAAAATAAACTAGAATTACCTCCGTTGAACGATTGGGATTCACGTTAGTCGAAGTAGCGCCGAATGTAGCCATTTGAAAATCTGGTAGTACCCTAAATCTTAGCTCACAGAGTGAAAGAGTAATCTAGAGGACAAAAATTTGCAGACTATTAAGATAGCTTTTTACAGTGATAAAATTTCTTCCAACTGCAGGAATCAAAACAAATGGAGAAATGTCATCAAATTTTTACACCGAACATCATCGAATTTCAAACCGCACGAAATGTAAATTGATAATGAACATTATTTAAATTTTAAATGGAAAAAGTAAAAACGATGTCACAAAAGAAAAGGATTTGGGCCTTTTGTTTGGGCCAGATTCTTTATAAAGTCCTTCATTAGCATTGTGAGCTATATCGGCCCTCCTTTCAAATTTGAGCTTTTAAATAAAAATATTACATTATAATTGGTAATTACTCACACATTTGAATCACATGTAAGTATTACTTACAAATTAACAACAACAGCACTAAGAAACATATAATGTGACAAACAAAGCATTACTTCATCACCAAACAGTTGCCAATAAATTCTAATAACTCCAAAAATCTTACTCTATCCAACGTAACACATCTTGTAAAGAAGTCAATTAAAATGTAAAGCAAACTTAATGAATACGAGAGTACACACACATATATATATAATCACACATATATATATAATCAAACATTGCTCTGTAGAAATTCATGGGATGCTTGTTGCATCGGTTCTAAAAGGAACTACACTGTGAGACTTTGACACGTGTAAGTGTGGATCAATAACTACAAATATTTCAACTAGGTAAAACTATATGTGTACTGTTTATTTTAAATTCTCTTATTCATTGTCGTTTTTCTATTTTTATTTTCTAAATAACAATTACTTTTATTTGTAGTTTCGCTATCAATTTATTATTTTATTTGTGTTTTCTTTTAAATTTTCTCTATTTTCATATTCTTTTGATCTTCCTTTATTTTTTATTTAGAAAATTTTTATGTCATTTAAATAATTTTATATCTATTATTTTAAATACAATACTTCACAATTTATATGTAATTTGCACACATAAAGTATGCAACTCTCAGTAGTTGATTATTATTAACAAAAAAGGAAGGTAAACGTGATATTATAGGGTATTAGATAAAAACATAATGAAAACTAGTAAAAATTGCACACTTGGTGTGTGTGCAAATTTAGAGTATGAAATTTTGTTTATAAATTATAAAATTATTATATTTTAAATAATATAAATAAAAGAAAAATAGAAAAAAATAACCTAAACAAGGATAATTATGTTTGTTGTGCAACAAAAAGGCATATTAACTTAATAATATAGTATATGTAGACAATAATGTGACTGTAGACATATAGTATAGAAAAGAAATAAAGACATGTTAGCAATTATATTTGAAAGTGTAAGCTAATGGTGCAAATTTATTAATTGAGAAAACTTGATTAGACCAAAACTTTTATAATACAATGTAGTTATAGGACAAAATTATTGTATAACAAAAAATTTGTACAAAATTGAATAAATTTATATCAAATTAAATATTTGTAGGTTATAACTTCTAACTTTACTCATTTAATTTTTTTCTTTAAGATCATTTATTTGAAATTTGAATAATTTTTTAAAAAATGACTTATGCTTTATCTTCTTTAAGGGTTATTCAAAATTCTATTAATGTTACTTTTTGGGTCCAGCACTATAATTGTGGATTAGATATTGAAATTCGAAAAATACTTTGAATTTAACGACGAATTCTTTAAATTTTTGTAAAGAACTTATTGAATTTGACTACAAACTTATTGAATTTGGTAATGAACACGTTAAATTTGACAATGAATTCATTTAATTTTGTGATGAACGTTTTGAATTTAATCAAAAATGCATTGAATGTTCTTAAAAATTTTAAAAAGAATTTAAAGAAAATTCAAATTTTCAACTGTTTCAATTATGTCACCTGTCCTCTCTTTTATATGAAATATGACTTTTATTTATAGTTATAGAAAAAATAATGTAATTATATTAACCCACTGAAATGATGTGATTTATCAGCCATCACAACTTGAATCTTATTAAATAATTTAATTAATAAGTTTAATCTTATAGAGTTTTAATTTATCAAACTTCTAATAGTATTTCGCCACTTATCGTTATTTGATTGATCAATTAAAATATCAATTATTTATTTATTTATTTTAAAAAATATATTTATTTAAATTTCTAGAATATAAATAGTATTTATTGAATTGATATTCTACATCATATTTATCATGTGTCACAATTTAATTGGATAAATTTTTTTTGCATATCTACAGTTGTATAGAAGTATAGATAAATCATACAATAGGAATAGAAAATCCAAATATGAATTATGGAAAAACTCATGCATGAACTAAGAAACTTCATGGATAATGGATCTCTTTATTTAATATTTAAATTTCAAATTAAAAAAAAGGGAGGTAATAGAAGAAAACGATTTGGGCCTTTTGTTTCGCTCAGATTCTTGATCAAGTCCATTATAAGCATTGCGAACTACGTCAGGCCTCCTTTCAAGTTTGGGCTTTGATTGTGTAAAAGGTCTAGCCCATTTAATGTGTACACAGACATGGGCTTTTCTGAAATTATGCTATTATTATCTCAACAAGACTTTCCGAGTAAAATTACACAAATACTATTTATTTTAACTTCTCTTGTTTTCTATACTTTATTTTTATTTTTATTTTTCTACTAAATAATTACTTTTATTTATATTTTTGCTATCAAAATTTTTCTCTTTTCAAATTCTTTTGTCATTCCTTATTTTTTTATATTTTTTTACCTATGTCTATACTACAGAAAATAAAGCTTTCATTTTGAACAACGTAAAATTAAACAATTATCTTTATTCAAATTCTTTTATTTTTTTCCATATTTTTTTTCCTTGTTACTCTTTCAACTTATTATTTTATTTGTCTTGTCTTTCAATATTTCCATTCATATTCTTTTGATCTTCTTTTATTTTTTATTTAGAAAATTTTTATACCATTTAAATAATGTTATATCTATTATTTTGAATACCATACTTCATAATTTATATGTGATTTGCATACATATAAAGCGTGTAACCTTAATAATTGGTTATTATTAGTAAAATAACAAGGTAAATGTAATACTACAAGGTATTAAATAAAATCTAATAAAAACTAGTAAAAATTGCATACTCAATTCAGTGCATGCAACTTTGTTTATAAATTATGAAATTATTATATATGAAATAATAAAAATATAAGAACAACAAAAAGAAAATTAAAAAAATAAAAGAACTTAAATAAAGATAATTGTGTAACTTTATGTTGTGCAACAAAAAAGGCTTATAACTTAATAACATAGTATAGGTAGACAACAATATAACTATAAATATATATAGTATATGAAAGAAATAAGGATATGTTAGTGACGTGATCAACGATCGCGTCGGATAGAACGGTGTAACCGGACCCGAATCCGATAACCCCAGGGACGCGAACCGGGCGAAGAACGCCGACCCAACGTGGTAGGATTGGATTGAACCCGATAAGAAATGGCCACAATCAGCACATCGATTGTTGATTGAAACGTTACGAATCACTCGAACCAATTCGGAATGACTCGATTTGGGATAGAAAACTCACGAGAAATTGAAAGACTCAATTTTAGGGAATTGAGAAGAAATCTGAATTTAATTGAAAACACTCTGTATTATTCATCCTCAACTGAATAACAAACTACTATTTATACTAAAACTATCAGACTTTAATCTAAAAAGCCCACACGGCCCAATTTATTAATTAAGCCCATTAACTAATAAAACTAAAATTAATAAATATTAAAATGAAATTCGACGGATCCTTGGGATCGCGTCATACCCCTCCTCTTGAAGGCGAATTGTCCTCAATTCGAATCTGTGTCCTCCTGGATCAAACACGAATTTCTGGAAGTTCTTTAACTCTTTATCACCTCGCTGAAACTTCAGCTTTATCTTCTTATGAGTCCAACATAGGAATATCGGCAATAAACTACATAAAGGACTATGAAAGGGCACTGACGACTTATTCGGATATGCATGTGTACTCTCTGCAGATAAAACTATCTTCAACTCTTGTACAGTACAATTTGGTACTGGATCTGCTAGATAGTAGAATGGATCAATGTACACGTGGCTCTGTAGAAGTTTAATCTCCAAATCCTTGGTTTGTTCTTCATGCTTGTGGCTGTCCTCAACTTCCACTCTAATTTCTATGGTTTCTTCTATCTCACCTTTATCCCTTTCAATTTCTACTGATTCCGTTACTTTTTTCCGTTCACTTTTCTCCTCAGTTTCCAGATGCGTATTATCACTGCCATTATCTTCATGTTGTACTTCATCTGATGGCATCTTCTTTGCAATTTCCACTTGAGTCAAAGATGGCGTCTCGATGGATGGGCCTTTCTTCTCTCCCAAAACTTTGCTAATGCCGATGTGGGTATCAACTTCCTCATTTCGACATTCACTCATGCTATGCCCACGCTGAAAGCAATTAAGACACACCCAAATTTGACTTCTAATAGGAGAATCCGATACCTTAGATGGCTCGTTGTACTCATCCACATTCGATCCATACTCTCTGATATTACCATGCCTTGATGGTGTATATTTATTTCTTGTCTCCTCGTAGCCTCGTCGATCTTGTCTTACTGGCCTGACATGATACCCATGTCCGTCCCTAATCTGAGCTTGGCCTGGCACGGGACTGCCTCTGCGTCCAGTCGGTCTGGACAGTAAACTGTCTCTTTCTAGGGTTGCAGCTTGGGACGCTTCTACGCGCCATAATCGGTCTTGCATATCTGTCATCCTGTCTTGCATACCTTTTACACTTCTGGTAAGCTTTCTCAATTCATCAGAGAGGGATTTGAATAAGAACTTAGTCTCGTCAGGGCCATTACCTTGGTCTGAATATTGACTGGCCATCCAACGTGATTAAAGTTGAAATGCGGGCCTAACACATCTCCAAAATAAATAAATAGATAACTAAATAAACTCCCCTCCTTTTTTTTTTTGCTCCCTTTTTTTTTCTTTTTTTTTTTGGCCCTTTTTTTTTTTGGCCTCTTCTCTTTTTTTTTCGCCTCTTTTTTTTAAAAAAAATTCAGTAACCAAACAGCCCCTTAAGCAGAAATAAAATTTCTGCAGCCAAACAGGTCCTTAAGCAGAAATAAAATTTCGCAGCCAAACAGGCCCTTAGTCTGAAACGAAAAACTGTAACCAAACACGGCCTTACCACGTCAGAAGGTCCAGCCCGGCAACAGCTTCTGGTCCAGCCCAATTCCTTCGGCCCAATAATTTTTTTTTCCTCACGCCTGGCCCAGTTTCAATCTGACCCAGATCCTGCTTCCAGCCCACTAGATACTCGGCCCAATAGGAATATTTTTTTGGCCCAATCAACCTCGGCCCAACAGGATTTTTTTTTATCTTTTTTTTTTTTTTTTTGCTCACTTGGGCCCAGTCAGCAACTTGGCCCAAAAAATTGCTCCGGCCCAAATCAAGCCCCTGGCCCGACAGATTTTTTTTTTTTTCCTGGTTCGCGAGCGGCGGCGGCGGCGGCGACGAAACCGCTGATTTCGCCGGCGTTCGTCCGCGGAATGGGCTGGCGTCGACTCCCCGAGCGTCGGCAAGCCCTGGGCGGCCCTCAACGACGGCGGTAGACGGCGGAATCAGGCGGAGTCGGGCGAATTTCTCCAGGTGGCGTCGCGCGGCTCGCGGTGAAATTCCGGCCGATTCGCTCCTCCTTCGGCGGCGATTCGGTGTGGGAAGGGATGGGCTCTCGACGGCGGTTCGGTGGGTGTGATTTTCTGGCGGAAATCGGCTGAAACGGCGGCGGAATCGCGGTTGTTGGCGGCGGCGGCGCGGCGGCAGTGATTTCCTTTTTTTTTTTGAATTTTTTTTTGTTTTCTCCAGCGGCGGCGGTGGTGGCGGGGTTGATTGCTGCGTGAATCGGTTGAACAATGCGAATTTTGTGGCGGCAACGGCAGTGGCGCGGCGGCGGCGAATTTCCCTTTTTTTTTTGATTTTTTTTCTTTTTTTTTTGATTTTTTTTAATACTCCGGATCGTGTATCGAATTAGAATTCGATACAAGATGGCTCTGATACCAAATTGACGTGATCAACGATCGCGTCGGATAGAACGGTGTAACCGGACCCGAATCCGATAACCCCAGGGACGCGAATCGGGCGAAGAACGCCGACCCAACGTGGTAGGATTGGATTGAACCCGATAAGAACGGCCACAATCAGCACACCGATTGCTGATTGATACGTTACGAATCACTCGAACCAATTCGGAATGACTCGATTTGGGATAGAAACTCACGAGAAATTGAAAGAATCAATTTCAGGGAATTGAAAGGAAACCTGAATTAATTGAAAAACACTCTGTATTGTCTTTTTCTCAACTGAATAACAAACTACTATTTATACTAAAACTATCAGACCCTAACCTAAAAAGCCCATAAGGCCCAATTTATTAATTAAGCCCATTAACCAATAAAACTAAAATTAATAAATAATAAAATAAAATTCGACAGATCCTTGGATCGCGTCACCCTACAATCGATTGGCCAAGAATGGAGGTACCTACCCTTGCACCTCATTGGTCATAATCTTTAGCTTATTCTTGTTGGTTAAAATGGGCGGCTCTTAGTGTATAAATAGCCATAAACATTAATATTCCTCCTCCTTTGTTGCTATTTATAGATTTTCTTGTAACCCAACAACTTCTGTACATGTGTCAGTCTTCTCTTTGGGCAACGCCTTAGTTAACATGTCTGCTCCATTATCATATGTATGGATCTTTTGCAAAGTTACTTTCTTTCTTCCAAGGCTTGTCGAATCCAATGATAACGAACATCAATATGCTTGGATCGGGAATGGAATGTTGAATTCTTACTTAGGTGAATCACACTTTGATTGTCACAATGAACGACATACTTCTCTTGGCTCCATCTTAACTCTTGAAGGAACTCCTTCAACCAAATGAATTTTTTGCACGCCTCGGTTAGTGCAATGTATTCTGCCTCTGTACTTGAAAGTGCAACACATTTCTGGAGTTTACTTTGCCAAGACACAACAGCACCTGCAAAGGTTATTAAATAACCAGAAGTAGATTTTCTTGAATTAACATCACCAACCATGTCTGCATCAGAATATCCTTCAAGAACAGACTTATTCCTTCCTCGAGTATAGCAAAGTCCAAATTTGATTATTCCTTTTAGGTATCTCAAAATCCATTTGACAGCATTCTAATGTTTCTTTCCAGGATTTGACATATAACGACTTACTTGTCCAATTGCATAAGCTATGTCTGGCCGGGTGCAAACCATTGCATATATCAAGTTTTTAACAGTTGAGGCATATGGTATCTTACTCATATATTGCTTTTCATCTTCACTGCTTGGACACTGTTTCGAACTCAACTTGAATTGTCTACCTAGTGGAGTTGTCACCGGCTTGGCATTTGCCATCATAAACTTTCCAAGCATCTTTTTGATGTAGCTTTCTTGAGATAGCCAAATCTTACCATTTGGTCTATCTCGTAGAATATGCATGCCCAAAAGTTTCTTTGCTGGTCTCAAGTCCTTCATTTCAAAGGACTTATTCAACTCCCTTTTTAACTTGTTAATCTTGTTTAGATCATGATCAAAAATAAGCATATCATCAACATACAATAAAAGAATGATAAAATCATCATCAAAATTCTTAATGTATACACAATGGTCACTACTTGTTTTTCTAAAATAGTGATTAGTCATGAAGGAGTCAAATTTTTTGTACCACTGCCTCGGGATTTGTTTTAGTCCATAAAGGCTTTTTTTAAGCTGACAGACTAAATTTTATTTACCTTTCACCTGGAAGGCTTTTGGTTGCTCCATAAACATTTCTTCTTCAAGTTTTCCATTTAAGAATGCTGTTTTCACATCAAGTTGTTCTATTTCTAAGTCCAGACTTGTAGCTAATCCAAGGACAACTCGAATAGAATTCATTTTCACAACAGGAGAGAAGATTTCATCAAAATCAATGCCAGATTTTTGTTCAAAGCCTTTAACTACTAACCTTGCCTTATACCTTAGTTGAGAACTCCCTTCAACCGTCTTTAGCTTGAATACCCATTTGTTTTTTAGTGCCTTTCTTCCTAAAGGTAGACTTATCAAATCATATGTCTGATTTTCATAGATGGACTTCATTTCTTCTTCCATCGACCTCCACTATTCTTTGCTATATTTGTCATTTACTGTTTCTTCAAAGGACTCCGGTTCACCATCTTCTGTCAGCATAAGGTATTCAGTTGGATTGTACCTTGTTGATGGCCTCCTTTCTCGTTCAAACCTTCTTGCAGGCTAAGGCGGAGTTGCAACGGTTTCAATTTCATGCCTTTCTTCTATGTTTTCTTGTGGAATTTCAACTCCTTGTTGAACTTGCTGAAAGAGAGGATTCTTTACTGAAATTTCTTCAGTAGTCCTGTTCTTATTTTCTTTCTTTACATCTTCAATAGTTTGATTTTTAAAGAAAATAACATCCCGATATCTTATTATTTTCTTTTCATTAGAGTCCCACAATTTATATCCAAATTCTTCATGTCCATATCCCAAAAAGATGCAATCTCTTGATTTAGGATCAAGTTTATTCCTTTCATCCTTTAGGATATAAACAAATGCCCGACACCCAAAGACTTTTAAATACTGCAAATTGATAGACTTACCGGACCATACCTTTTCTTGAACATCTCCATTCAAAGAAACTGAAGGCGCAAGATTGATCAAATCAACAGCTGTCCTCATAGCCTCCCCCCAAAACGAATTTGATAGCTTTGCATGTGATAGCATAGCTCGAATCCTTTCAGTAATGGTTCGATTCATTCTTTCAGCAACGCCATTTTACTATGGGGTCTTTGGAACAGTTTTCTTCAATCGGATCTCATGACTGTTACAATATTCTTCAAACGGTCCTCAGTATTCTCCATCATTATCAGCTCGAACACATTTTAATTTAAGGCCCATTTTTCGTTCAACCCTTTTATGAAAATTTTTGAAAAACTCCAAAACTTGATCCTTTGATTTTAATGCATAAGACCAAACTTTTCTAAAAAAATCATCAATAAAAATCACAAAGTACAAAGCACCACCAATTGTTCTTTCATTCATTTGACAAACATCAGTATGTACAAGCTCAAGAGGTTTTTCTTTCCTTATAGGGGGATATTTTTTGAAAGCAATTCTTTATTATTTCCCTTTTATACAGTCAGTACAAGGTATGAAATCTAAATTTTCAAATTTTGGCAAATAATTATTTTTAGCCAAAATTGACATACCTTTTTTACTCATATGCCCCAGCCTTTTGTGCCACAGCTCCATTGATGATTCCACCACTGCACAAGCATTACTATCAATTTTTGCATTAGCAATATAAAGGGTATTTACCTTTCTCCCTTTGGCAATAATCAAATTGCCCTTTGTTAACTTCCAAATTCCACCAGTGAAATGACTGGAGAACTCTTCATCATCCAACTTTCCGGTAGAAATTAAATTCAACCTCAGGTCCGGTACATGCCTCACATCTTTCAGCTTTAATTTGCATCTCAATGCAGTAGTTATCAAAACATCACTAAAACCATGAATTTTACAGGTGTCACTATCACCCATTTTTATAAAACCATTTTCTACAGAATGGTAAGAAGAGAAGAACTCCTTATGCGGAGTAACATGGTAGGAAGCCTCTGAGCCAATCACTCAAGAGAAATCTTGAAAGGTAAAGTTCAAAGAATTTTCATCACTTATAATTATCACATTTCTATCTGAAGCAGTGGCTGTTGTTTCTTCGAGCACGTTCTCTTATTTATTTTGCTCCTCTTTTTCTTTGTTAAAATCCCGTTTCCAATTCCAACAATCCCTTTTGATATGTCCTTTTCTTTTACAGTAGAAACATTCAACTTCTTTTCTACTAACATACTTACCTCTTGAGTATCCTCTTCCTCGATTTGTCCTTAA